>BPTQ01000009.1:32352050-32952050 GCA_019973895.1 Chrysanthemum seticuspe
AATACACAAAGTTTACGTTTTTATGGTTTTCGTCCACTTTTTGCATAGTTCAAACGTATTAACCGTCAAAATCAGGGGGTTCAAAGTTTTCAAAATCAGGGACTCGTAAACAAAAAATTCTTTTCAGTGGTTTCCAGGAAAACTTTAGTATTCAACAGTATAAATCAGAAAACCACTTTCAAAACTTTTAAATGTTTTTACCAGGGAGATGAAACTTGAAACCGTCTAAACCAGGGACCACCTTATTTTACCTTTTGTAAGTTACACCAGGAACATGATAATTTCTAACCGTTCAAACCAGGATAACTATTGAAACCTTTTACCCGTTCTAGCCAGGAGCTTTTTAATGATTTAACGTTAGGAAGGTGGTTTGGGAGGGAGTGGGCTTTGGGTTTATTTTTATTTTGGGTCCGGTTTGGTTTGTAGTTGTATTACAAGGACCATAATTGCAATTTAGTAATTTTTCGAGGACCGATCTTGCCCATTTTCCAAAGTTATCAATAGGACCAAACTTGCCAATCTTTAATAGTACAAGGACCACATTGAATGTTTTCCATTTTATTCCACCAGGGACCAAATCTGCCAAAGTTCAAAGTAGAGGGACCATTTTTGTAAATTTTCAAAACTTTCACCAAAAGACTAAATATGACAACTTATGATTTCAAAAGGACCTTTGGTGACTTTTCTTAAAAAACAAATGCTCAGGGACTAAAACTTTTGAAACTTGGGGGACTAAAACTGCCAATTATGCAAACTTGATACGTTTTTCACCTGCTTTTGGTATTTTTGCATTTGAAACACATAAAACATTTATTTGTGATATTTTTATCATTTTGATGCTTTGACGGGTGTTTTTGGCAGTATAAAAGGTACAAAAACGATGAGTATTTGCATACTCATCAACAGGGTTCCCACAGAAGATGCAACGGGCAGAATACAGTACCCAATTCTGACAGGTAAAGTTTGTACCATTGTTTTTTTGGCAACAAATGCAAGAGCACCATCCTAACACCTAACTGGTGGCAGATTACATAGGATGTTTACGGTCAGTGGGAGAGGTTGTGCGCAAAATAGGTGCCACACAACAAGAAACCGTTTACAGAAAAGTGGATATCGAAAATTTGAGGTGCGATGATTTTTATTTTTTTTGGCTAAAAAATAAACTGTGAAGGTTTATCACATCTCCGATGACTTGGTGATCTTTTCAGTGGTAATG
This sequence comes from Chrysanthemum seticuspe, assembly GCA_019973895.1. NCBI lineage: Eukaryota > Viridiplantae > Streptophyta > Magnoliopsida > Asterales > Asteraceae > Chrysanthemum > Chrysanthemum seticuspe. The sequence goes on from BPTQ01000009.1 coordinate 32,353,267, forward strand.
TTGTTGAGTTCACTATGTGGGACGACATGGCTGTGAAATTTGAAGAGGCTCAGCTTCAAGCAACGCAGCAGCAAGTTATAATTGCTGTCAGCTCTTGCCGAGTTGCAAAATTCAGAGGTATTGCATTAACAGATTATACAAACTTAAACATCAAATTCTTACCAAATTGTCAAATAATGCCATCACAGATTACCAGCTAACAGAAACGTCTGCAACACGTTACTACTTAAATCCACAGATACCTGAGGCTGATGAGGCACTAGCAAGGTAAAATCTTTTATTTTTCAAATTTTAAGGTCACACAATGGTCGCGTAAAAATTTGGTGATTCTAATTTTACGACACAAAACAGGCACAAAGCAAAGCAGCAGAAAACACCACCCCTCCGTATTACAAAGACTTCATATGAAGCTGTTGAAAAAGAAAAGTGCCGGAATAGATTTCCCTTGAAGACATTGCTAAACCAAGATCCTGAAACCTATTCGGTGAGTTTTCTGTAACACAAAATTTAACAAACCAACATTCAATTACACGCCCAAAAAAAGTTAAATGAAAAAAATATGATGCTTAACTGTTTGCACAAACATTTACAGGGGGCGCATTTCACAGCTGAGGCAACAGTAACCAGCATCAACATCAAGAGAGATTGGTTCTACATGTCTTGCAACGAATGTGCTTCGAAAGTGAAAGAAGAGGGAGGAATGTTTCACTGTCTGAACCATGGAAAACAAGCAAAGCCATCCTATAAGTACATAATTTTCTGCCTCAGCTTCGTATAATATTAAAAAAAAGAAACTGCCACAAAAATTAAATCCTTATCGTTTCACTTGATCAAACACGCAGGTTTAATTTCAAAGCCTTCATCACAGACCCATCCGCGACAGTTGAGGTCACTTTCTTCAACCCGGCGGCAGAAGATGTTACAGGGTATTCATGCTCAGAACTGCTGGCAAAGCATAAAGCGGAAGACCCGCAAGAAATACCTTAAGAGATTTTTGCCATTGAAGGGCAAAAAAATGTCTTCCAGCTCCATTTCAGCACATCAGGTAGGCCAGGAGATTTTATTGTTGGGAAAGTTTTTAACAAAAACAAAAGACAGGAGGGAACTGTGAAGATAATAGAAGCATCCCCAGGTAGCGTCATTTAAATCAATGATTCGCTTCAAACCGTCAAGTTTTCTCACACAAGCTAGCCGCTTGTGAACGGCTAACCGTAAGAAACTTAAAACAGTTCAGACACAAATGCAATGAAGTCCAGGAGAGTATAGTGTTTCCCCAGGTCGTTATGTCCCAACGAGCCGTGCGAGAATAATCAAACGTGTAGTGATCGAGAAGATTTGAACGGATAAGGCGATATGATTGATTATACTAAAAGAAAAAGTATATAAATTACAGGGGCTTAAATGAAAATTAAAGAAACTTAAAAAGATAATTTCTATTAAATAAACGCTATCACTATTTGTAAAATGATGTTTTTGATTTTTCTTTTACAATTTTAACTTAAAAACTACGTGACGTACAAAAGAAAATGTGAAACTGAAGCAATATTAATCCTAAAAATATAAAAATGACATTTTTACAAACCTAATGATAAGAGAAAATTTTTAGAAAAAGAAAATTATTTTTATAACTATTTAATTAATTATTATTAATTAAAAACTAATTTTAACTATTTAATAATACCCTAAAATACAAGAAAATATGAAATAAAGCTAGAAAAATGAAATTATGACTTGGAAAAATCTAAAATAACTAAAGAGAATTTTCAAAACTAATTTTGTATTTTTCTGATTATTTTTCTATTTTTTATGAATTTTAAACTATTTAAAACTAATTAAATTACCAAAAATTACAAATTAAACTAAGAAAAATCTGGAAAAATAATTTTTTTACTTTTTATATTTATATTAACCTAAGAAAAATGAAAAATTATTTTTTTGAACTTTTTCTGAATTAATTGTATTAAAAGCTAATTAAAATGACTTAAAAACTGTTTTAATTAAGAAAAAATAGTAAACTGACCTAGAAAAATGTGAAAAATTCAGGAAAAGTCTAATTTAATATACTGAATCTAGGAAAAATAGAAAAACATGAGCTTGTGTGAAGGAAAATGAAACTGCAGTTGTAAGTGCTTATAAATAAGCACTTTGAATAAGCCAAAGGTTCCAAATGAGCACCAAACCTTCACAGAAGCTATAATAAGCTATTACTACTCAAAAGAAACCAAATACAACTATCCTAAACATCTGAATTGCACATCACAAAGATTTGAATGATTTGAGTTAAGATGCTAAAACAGTTTCTGAGTGCCACTTTGTGACTTTTAAATAAGCTGACCAATAAGCTGGAAATCAAAACTAGTTATTGGAACCTAAACTAGACCTGGCTAGCTACCTTCAAACCAAAAAACAGACCTAGAAAAGCTCTACTGAGCTTGGGACAAGCCCTGCAAGTCACTGAGAAAACTCAGCTTTGACTGAGTTTTGTGAACAGGGCATATAAGCCCTGTTTGACAAGCTTATTTGGAGCTTAAGAAAAATTTCTAAAAATCTACAAAATTCATGTTAAGAAACTACACCAACTGAAGTTATTAATCCCAAAGTTTTACTTGATTTGAACCAAGAATGAGTCCAAGAAAAATCACCCCATTTGGGTGAAAACTGGTATTTTCACTTTTTTTTTTTGACTTTTTGACAGTTATGAGAACTTTGACTTTGATGAGTTTTGATTCTAATTTGTGGACTGATGTTGAGGTTTAATGATGAAATGAAACTATTACAAGCTATGCTACTGATATCCAAACACAATACAAGATTCTGGTTTCTCAAAATCACAACAGTTAAGAGATCAAGACAGATATTGTGTGATTTGACTTTTGAATGTATGCAAAGGCAATATTAGGACAGGGATGATTCAAATGACAATATTAAGACTAAATAGACAGTTATCAAGCAAAGACAAGAGCTTAAGCTCTTGTAAACCACTGATCCAAACACCCTTATTTTAACTGTTTTGTAAATTTTAACTAGACTAACCACTGATTTAACTCATTCAATCCACTTAAACTAAATCTAACATCCTAATTACAACTATTTGAACAGGTTTAAATCATTTAATGTCCACAAATACGAGTACAAGCACAAACTGCAAATTGAACTAAAAATGGAAATGAGGTAAACAAAACTCACAAGTGTCCCAGCTATGATTGCAGCTTAAACCAAAACCCACACTACACTATCCTAAGCTAATCCAACCCAAATCCATCTCTGCAACATCCATAAACCATTTCCATGCCTGCTTGACCCAAGTTCTCTGCACAGATGACTTTTGTTGACCTTATTGAGAAATGCTTGAAACTGAATTCCAAGCTTATCAAAAGCTATGATAAGCTTAAGTAAGCTTGTTTGCACTTATAAATAAGCTATTGGAAGCTTGGGCATAAGAGTTTAAATTTGAAATTTCAAACAGTGAGCAAGAACATATGAAACTTAAGTGAAACTTTGATTTAAGGTTCAAAATGAATTACATTAACTAAACAACTTATTTTCAGTACAATAAAACTTGAAATTACAAATTTAAAAGCTACTTAAGACATTTTAAGAAAAATACGACATACAAAAAATTAAAAAACTAAAGACTCCCCTCTATCTTGCTTCTTCATCTTCTTTTATACACTAGATAGCTTTCCACGTGTCCTCTGATCAAATCCCAGCTTTAATCCTGGCCATTGGATGTCTAGAACTCATTTTGGCCGTTTGATCATTTTGGCGGGAAAAGGCTATTTGACCTGTGGGCTCTGAAACTAGCAAGTAGGGGGGTGGCATTTATTGTGGTGGGAAAGGTGGGTGAATATGATGATGAGGGGGAGGGAAAGGTGATGGGAGAGGTGAGGGTGCAGGCAAGTGGTTGCAGGCAACTTGGGAGAGATAAACAGTGGTGAGAGGGACAGCTGTTGGTTTGACTGGATGGGTTGACCAGGGGTTCAAAATTGATAATGACAGGGGGGTCAAAGGTGGGTTTTGACAGGGGACCATAATAGATTTGACAAGGGCTTGGTTTAGATTATGATAAGGACCAAAATGCAATTATCCAATTCTTGAAGGACCATTTCTGCCAATATACCAAAGTTGTCACAAGGACTAAAACTGACAAGTTCCAATAGTACAAGGACTAGTTTTGACATTTTCAAATTTCCAGGGACCAAACTTGACATTTTTGAAAGTTTAAGGACCTAAGTTGTAAATTTGCAATTTTAAATCTCAAGGACCAATTTTGACAACTTAAGAATCCCTAGGGACTTAAAAGGATATTTTTCTTTATTTTGTTTTACCAGGGACTGTTTTTGACAACTTTTGAAACTTGGGGGACTAAAACTGCCAATTATGCAAACTTGATACGTTTTTCACCAGATTTTGATATTTTTGCATTTAAAACACATAAAACACTTATTTGTGATATTTTTATCATTTTGATGCATTTCTGAGTGTTTTCAGATGTTTTTGTAGTTTAATTGGTACAAAAATGATGAGTATTTAGACACTCATCAATCAACAAACTATCTTAGTTAGAACAACCACTCCTGCCTACAAATATTTAATTTTGTTTGTGCATTCATAGGAGCAACAGCAGCGGGTCTAACACCAACAAACCAACAAAATGTTGACCAACAGCAAGCTGAGCAAATTTCCATTTCAGAAGCAAAGGAACAGGAAGGTGACTGCCACAAATTTAATACACAATTTTATTAAATAAAAGGTGTCATGCCTGGCTCATTTGCGAATGCAAATAATGAATACTGGTTTATGACTCACTAGAAACACCAGCTACACCTGTGATGATGACACCTGTGGAGGATTTGGAAGAGCAAAAACATAAACCATCCAACTCAAAAAGTGTGAGAAGAGCATTATTTCAGGATGAGCATGAAGATGCGAAGAAAAAAAAAGGTTAGCCCTACAAATTTAACAACCAATTTTATTCAATGCAATATCTTACAATCGATTTTCATGGGTCACACACAAGCACTACAACAACACTCATAATAAGATCACTAGCACACACAACTGACAACAGAGAGCACACTTAGCATGCATACACTTAGAGATCCATCAAGCCCCTGAGTTTTTGGATAAAGATGTCATTGTTCCGAGCATTCAGCTCCAGTTCTCGTGCCAGGATACGCATCTGCATGATCTTTTGATTATCTTTACCTTGAACCCCCCTCAAATATTCCGCTGTTTTTTGAGCATGCGTGTTTCCAACACTCTCCAATTCTTGAATGAAGCTGAGCCTTTCTTGAGTGATTTCGACCAATCTTCCCGCAAGCGCATTCATTTGTTGTGCCATCTGAATATCTTCGCCAGAAGCTTGGTAGCAATAGAACACTAGCATATCAGGCCAGTTGTTAGAATTCGCATCGGCTCTAGCTTATCACACCTAGGATATCTAGACATTTCCTTATCTCACTTCTTTATCACAACTTAAAAAATAAAGTGGTTCACTAACAAGGTGGGTTGGCTGTCTTAAATAGGCAAGCAACAAATAAAAACAAAAGACAGATACATACATTACTGTTTATTGCATTTGTTTTTTGATTTAATTTATCCATGCTAAAATTACAGCTTTTATTATTACTTTTATTCATCACACCAATTTACACATGCATGTTTCTCAAACATAAACACAAACTTTATTAAACACATACATATTATATCACGCTGCACATTAACATTTAGAAATCAATTAGTCCCTTAAGCTTCATGGCAAACACATCCTTATCACGAGCACTTAGATCCAATGCATCTACCATTATTATCATTTCATCAACTTTTTTACCATCTTTCTGTTGAAGTTCCTTTAAGTACTCGACAGTTTTTTGCGCAAAAAGGTTGCCTACGGTTTCCAGCTCTTGAATGAAACGGGCCCTTTCACCGATAACACCACCTAATCTTACGGACAATGCATTTATTTCTCGCGCTATTTCAATCTCCTCTGTTGAAGCTTGGCGAAAATAAAAAACTAACATGTCAGTCCAATTCGTAGAATTAGCATCGTTCATCAGCTTAGCACACTTAGGATGGATTGCCATTCTGTTTTGCTGGTTACTTTGACCAGCTAAACAATTAGTTTATGATAAAAATAACATTCACGCTTCATATTTTAAATATCCCCTGTAACCATAGGCTACTTTTTCACATGCCTATTCCACATCTCCAATCCATGTCCTCGTAATTCAATCCCTCACATGATGCACAGCTGCTCCAGTATTATTGAATAACACCAAAAAAAAATGACAACCATTCAACTGTTTGGTCAGCCACATTTACAAGATTCATTTAAAATCACATGATATTGTTAGTGCATGCATTCCACATTTAAAAAAATAGCCTTATCATTCAGCCTTTGTAATGATACATGCATGCTTGGTTTACTATTTATCCAACTGCTTTAAAGTCCAGCCACATATTGGCACTCAATTTGTTTTTTTTCACTTACACATGCTCACAAGATTTACTATTTCTGAACACACATTCAAAACAGGACAAATAATTGCTGATTTTGCATACCACTTTTCTCTTCTCACATCCTGCACACCTATCAAAGGGTAACACACCAATTATTTATACAGTTACTTAATCTTGGAACCACAAATCACCACTCAACCATAGGCAGTGTTGTTTACCTTCAACCAATGACACACTAAAAACAGCAGAAATCAAAATTATTGTGCATGCCCTTTCACACTTCTTAAATCCTTTACATTTATTAACCTTTAATATAAAACATAAAGAAACATTCATACACAAAGACAAGGTTTTATTCATAACAGAATTCAAATACTTGGTTGAAGAAAATACATTAAAATACAGCAAACTTAAAATTCATGCAACCTTGCTAGCAATATAGTCAATAACACCAATCACCAGAGCAACCAGCACTAACCCTTTAGATCCATCAAACCTACATGGCGTTGCTTTTCAGCCTTCCCTTCACGAGCTAAATCCAAAACCCCAACCAACGCAGCTAAGATATCTCGGTCTCTCTGCTGCGTCTCCAACATGCACTCAACTGCATCGGGAGCAACATCATCAAATGGACTAAAAGACTGGCCCTCTTGAATTAGTTGATCTCTTCTCTCAATGTTAGCCTCAAGATCAGCACATTTCTGCGAATGTACATGACGATACTCTCATTCTCTCTCCATTCTTGCACAAACATACTTAAAGCAATGCTGGAGCTTATTAGAATCACAACACTCCTTTAAATGGTTAATGTTTGGTCTTGCACCCATGGTGGTTAGATGTGAGGTGGATGCAAAATGCCTAAGCAAAGTCATCCTTATATAGCCAACAAAAACAAACAGGGTATAAAACAATTAATTTAAAAAATAAAATGGTAAAAAAAAATAATAATAATAAAAACACATTCATGTAACTCAAATCATGCACAAAGTGGTGAGCTTTATTGATACAAACAATATTTTACAACATAAAATACAAACATGACCTCACCATAACATTGCTTTTACTCAGAAACAAGCCAACACCTAAAACCGCATAAGGTTCGCTAATCATATTGCTCCATAGTCAGCACGTGATGCCGCTTCTCGCTACATGCTTCATGCGCTATATCAACAAGGACAACCATTGCAGACAACAACTGATAGTCTTTGTTCTGTGCTTCCTGCAAACACGCGAGCCCATTAACTGCTACAGGATCAGTTGAGCTGAAACCTTCACCCTCTCTCAGCAGCTCCCTTTTTTTCACGATTCTTGCACGTACATCATCACATTTTTCATTCAGTACTATAATCAGGCCTTCGATATCACACTCTTCATGCAAAAATAGCAAACGGAAAGCGCGATGCAGCTTATCAGAACCGCATGCTTCTTTCAGTTCATCAAAATTAGGAGTCGTTCCCATTTTTTCACGCGCAGTTGCTAACAAATGATTGTTAAGGTGTAGCCCTCAATGACACACACATGTCCACTACTTATATACACAACAGGTGTACCGATGTAACTATGCACAATCCACCTAACCAAACTAAAACAGTTACGTTGTTATTGCATTTACTTTTACCAGTTTATAGTTAACAATCACAATGACAATTTGTTTCTGCTTGCACTGTATTTTCATGTGTTTCTGAGAAATAATACTTACCTTTATCTATTTACTTTTACCTTCTCTCACTAATGCTGTTATTTTTATTATGTTTATGTAGTCACAATCGAACCTGCAACTGCAGAAAAAAGGAAGACAAGGAACACTGAAAAAAAGCATTAGTGACAGCCTTAAAACTTGATGTGTTTTAACACCATTGTCTCTCACTAATGCCTTCTTGCATTCGATTTCCAACTCTTCGAATGTAAGAGTCACCCTTTTTTCCTCATCTTACATGCTGTTAACACCATTGTTTACACAGATTTGTAAATGAGAAACACAAGATCATTGTTCAAGTATTTAGTCAGAGAAAGCTATGGGATGAGAGATACGAGATATGACGGGTTAGAATATCATTTATGAAATGAAGTGTTATAAAAAAAGAGAGAAAAAAAGGAGAAGTGTGCATTTACCAAAAAACCCCCCATATTGTCCAACTTAGCTAACTATGAAAACTAACCGTTGTTATGTATAACGGAGCTCTGGGGACCAAACGGGAGTGAAAATCCCCTGTTGGGGACTAAACATGCAAGAATAGTAAAATGGGGGTCCAATCGTGAGAATGGGGCCAACTTGAGGGACCAACGGTGTAATTTACTCTATTTTTAATATAATTTGTATTCTTGTTTAACTGAATGAAAAATTACGGTTGGTTTGTAAAAATGAAAAAATAAAATAAAATGATGGATATTAAAAAGTAAAAATGGTTTAAGTAATGAGTAAAGAAGTATTTTAGTGTACAGGGCCGGCTTTAGGGGAGTGCAAGAGGTGCGATTGCACATGGCTATCGTTTGATGAGGGCCACCAAATTTCATGCACTTATATTATATATATTAACACAATATAATACTCGAGCTTAATTAATTCATACACTATTTATACATATGTATATTATGTGTGTGTTTGAGGGCCTCTTTATAATAATGACATAGGGTTACTGAAATCCAACCCTGTTAGTGTATGAATATAAAAAATAAAATGATGAGATGACGATGCAACGAGCAAAATGGCTCGAACTATGACATTGACACCCCTTGCTCATCTTATATGATCATCTACATCGGTACTACAACAACAGAATATCCCTTCTTTTTTTAATTTTAACATGTGTCTCTGTAAGTTACACCTTTCACTTTTCTCTATTTTTATTTAAATAATCTAGAATTTATATAAAAGAGATGTAATGAGTGACCAAAAATCAATGTACGTGTTTGTTTGTGAAATTGAATTGGAACGTGTGTGAATTCAAAAAATAATACTCCAGTATTAGATTTTTATTTATTTTTCAAAAGAATATTAGATAGATAATGTATTTTTATATATATATATTCTTTATGGGATGTATTATTCATACCCTCCTTACTAGGGAAGGTTTGTACTTTAGATTCCTTTTATCCCTTATTTATTTCAGTATAACACAGTTTTTTGTCAGTTTCTGTTCCGTACTTTTGACAGTTTTAAGCGTTTTACTTATTAAACTTTATATTTCCTGTTCCGCATTTTCAGGTTTATAGTTTTTTGATATAAAAAAAATTATAAAAATAAAATAAAATAAAAAAATGCAAAAAAATAAAGAGGGTGAGAATATAAAAAATAGGGGGGGGGGGGGGGGGCGGGGGTAGGAATATCTTGTCCCATTCTTTATTTATGTGAGTGTCTTTAATACAAACATTGACTTTGACTTTTAGATTTTGACGTTTCTTGCTATGTGGGTTTAGACATCATTAAATTGAGCTTGGTTCATCGTAGATCAAATTTTTATCAAAGATTAAATGACATGATTCTCACCATTTATTTTTTTTTAATCATGGCTGGAATTAAAAATGCATTATAGAGAAAAAAAAGAAAAATAGACAAAATAGTAAATGCTTCTATCTACTCTCTGATCTCACAGTTCTCATTTATTCTTCTCACTTATTCATTCTCAGTTAACACACACACTCTCACACACACTGTTGGCGTATGTATCCGGCGAACACAGCCGAGGAGCTTAAACCGCTCGAATAACATACAACCAATTAAGACCAAGCAGGCTGAGCCAATACAGTCAACACACGCCGAAGGGTTGAACACATGCCGAAGGGTTGAACACAACCCCCGGCACAACGGCTACATGGCGTCACCATACATAAAGGGAAAAGAATCTCGATCAGAATCCTTGACCTTATTCAGGCAGGGACCAAACAGAGTAAGCCAAGCTCCCGCCTGACCTAAGCAGAAACCAATCAGAGTAAGTCAACTCCCGCCCGAAAGAGTCACTATCACCCCACGTGACCTCCGGGTAAGGACAAGACTTCTAACCTATAAAAGGAGCGAAGTTACTGCATCAAAGGTTAACTAATCTATACCTTATTTTTACACACAGTAACTCTGACATATCACCATACTTATTCTCACGCCGGAGCTGGGTTTAGGGATAAACCCCTAGACGAGGCTAATGCGTGTTGCTTTTGTGCTAACAGGTCCGAAGGATCCTAATCCGAAGAGCTAGACGAAGAGTCAGCCGGAGGATCATCGCTTGTTTAGGTGAAGACACGTTTTTACCTCAACTAATTGGCGCCATCCGTGGGACCGTTACTCAAACTACCAAGATTAGTAAATGGCGGGTCCCTCAACCGAAACACCATCCGGAGACAACCCTCCCAACCTTGAAGAACAAATACTAAACCACATCACATCACTAAACACCCTAATAAAAGAACACAACACCAAAGGAAACAACCCTCTAAAGCCTATACGGATCGATTTTGGGGAAGAAACGGAGGAACCAACCAAGGAGGTCGAAAAAGAGAAAGGTCCAAAAGAGAAGAGGGTGGAGGAAGAAGATCTGCAAAAACCTTACAAGGACGCTCCAAGGTGCCTGTAACACCCCGCCTTATCTGACCACAATATTGTCCGCTTTGCCCGTAGGCTCACGGCTTTGTTTTTGTGGCCTCATTTGAAGACTTCCCGGCAGGTCACCCAAGCCAGTACTACTCTCACATGAGCACGCTTAACTGCCAGTACCTAAGAACTCCACCCGCAGTAGACCACAAAACGCGTTGTGTCATTGTAAGGCGAATGTTATCTTATGAGCCCAGCATCTCTCCAGGCCACAGCCGATGTGGGATTTGCCTAGGGTGTCACAATCACCCCCCCTTAGGGACTCATCGTCCTCGATGAGGTTTGCCCCACCATCCCGAACGGCTCAGGAGTGGCTCTGATACCACTTGTAACACCCCGCCTTATCTGACCACAATATTGTCCGCTTTGCCCGTAGGCTCACGGCTTTGTTTTTGTGGCCTCATTTGAAGACTTCCCGGCAGGTCACCCAAGCCAGTACTACTCTCACATGAGCACGCTTAACTGCCAGTACCTAAGAACTCCACCCGCAGTAGACCACAAAACGCGTTGTGTCATTGTAAGGCGAATGTTATCTTATGAGCCCAGCATCTCTCCAGGCCACAGCCGATGTGGGATTTGCCTAGGGTGTCACAGTGCCCCTTCACCCGACGGATCATAGAGTTTGCAGGCCCAAAGCACGAACTGCCTAAGAATATCAGACTCTACGATGGATCCACATATCCGGACAATCACATCACTCGTTTCTCGGGGGCGGCCAACCATGGCGGATGGCAGATGCCTGTGTGGTGCTGGATGTTTCAGCAAACTTTGGACGGGTCTGCAAGAGGCTGGTTTGACCGCCTGCCCAACGGAAGCGTAAATAGCTGGGAGGAACTCCGGGAGGGTTTCCTCGAAGGATTCGCGCTCACAAGGAAGTGTCTCAAGGATCCAATGGAAATCACAAAAATCGTACGGAAATCCAATGAGACTTTACCAGAATTCAAGGAAAGATGGACAGATGAGGCTAGCTACATCCTCGGGGTGCCGGAGGTCATGCAAATATCATCTTTCATAAATGGAAGCAAGTGTCCGGAGTTGGTAAAGCATTTTTCGGATAAGATCCCAAAAACCGTGACTAAGATGATGAATAAGGTAGATGACTTCGTGCGCTCCGAAGAGGCCTATAACACCACGGAGCTCCCCAGAGGCGAACTAAACCGAAGGTCATACACTGCCGCACATCACCAGGACCGATCACCCCGGATCTCAAATTACTCGGATAGACGAATAGGAGATCGAAGAACAGAGCATCGACCCCGTAATCAGTATGCCCCTTACTACCTGACAAGATCAGATAACCACCGGGGCGAGTACAGGAGAAACAACTACAGAAACAATACCCGCCCGATAGACTTAAGTCTCCTCACAAAGCCACCAAAAGAAATCATAGCGATAGAACTCCAGCTGAAATTAACACCCCCAACTTTGAGAGGAGCACCAAGAAGGGAAAACTTAGAAAAGTTTTGCGATTACCATGGCGAGAAAGGCCACCTAACTAATTATTGCTACCACCTCAAGGAACAATTGAAGATAGCCTTGGAAACGGGCAAATTGGATCATCTCCTGAAAGACGTTAGGCAAAGAGGTAGGAATCCACCAAGAGACAATCAGCCAGGCAGAGGAAGAGTAATCAACATGGTGTATGGCGGAGGAAAAGACATAAAAAGAAAGGTTACCAACCAAGAAGAAGACTGGATGAACGTACCCATCGCTTTCCCTACAGTGTTACCCGGGGACGTATCCGAAGAACCGTTGATAATCGAAGCAGATGTAGAAGGGTACACTGTTAGGAGGATTTATGTCGATCAAGGGGCAGCAGTAGAGGCGATGTACGAACATTGCTTTCAAAACTTGTGCCCTTCAATCAAAGCAAAACTAAGAGAAACAAACACACCGCTGGTGGGATTCTCGGGCAAAGCAATCAGGCCTCTCGAAAAAATCGATCTGAACGTTTGCTTTGGAAATGATGGTCTATATCGCCGAACGGTCATGACATTCACTGTAATAAGATCTCCCTCTCCGTACAACATCATACTAAGACGATCCGGCATCAGAGAACTGAGGGCTATTCCATCTACCATTCATTCTATGATAAAGTTCCCAACACCGAGGGGAATCGCAACCCTTGTCACCAGATCAGTCATAATCTCCGAGTGTAGAAGGTTAGAAAAACAATTCCTGGAAGAAGGGTCAAGAAGTAAGAAGAGGGAACACACCGCAGAAGAGGAAGAATCCTGCGAAAAGACGGAGGAAGTAATGATAAACCCTGAATTTCCTCAGAAGATGGTCACCATTGGAGGCAACTTTTCCAAAGAATGTAGGAGGCAGCTGATCGAATTATTGAAAAACAACAAAGATGTTTTCGCGTGGCAGCCGGCCGACATGACAGGGGTCCCTCGGCGAATCATAGAACACAAGTTAAACGTCAATGTGTACGATAGGCCGATCGCCCAGAAGAAGAGAACTTTCCCCGATGAAAAAAACCGAGCAATTAACTACGAAGTAGAAGAATGGCTTAAAGCAGGGATAGTCCGACCGGTAAAATACCCCACATGGATTTCCAACCCAGTGCTGGTAAAGAAGCCGGACGGAACGTGGAGAATGTGCATGGATTTCAAGAGCATCAATGCTTCCTGTCCGAAAGACTACTACCCCCTCTCGGAGATCGACTGGAAAATAGAGTCCGTGATGTGATACAAGTACAAATGTTTTCTCGATGCATATAAGGGATACCATCAAGTACAAATGGCCAAAGAAGACGAAGAGAAAACGGCTTTCTACACGGAACATGGAACCGTTTGTTATACCAAAATGCCCTTCGGTTTGAGAAACGTTGGGGCAACATATCAAAGGCTGGTTGACTCCACGTTCAAAAGACAAATCGGCAGAAATTTGGAGGTGTACGTTGACGACGTGGTAATCAAAAGTAGAAGTGAAATAGAGTTGTTAGCGGACATGGCAGAGACATTTGATAATCTACAAGGGATCAACATGAAACTTAACCCAAAAAAGTGTTCATTCGGAGTCGAAGAAGGAAAATTCCTCGGGTACGTGGTAACATCTGAAGGAATAAGGGCAAATCCCAAGAAAACAAAGGCAATAGCTGACATGCAATCACCCAAAACACTCAAGGAGATGCAAAGCCTTAGTGGGAAATTGGCCGCCATGAACAGATTCCTTTCACGATCTGCAGAAAAAGCTTTACCTTTCTTCAATACATTAAAGAACATAACAAAAGAAAACCAGAGCGAATACCGGTGGAGTGAGCAAGCCGAAGAGGCATTTCAGAAAATGAAGAATATAATTCTGGAGTTACCCAACCTAACCGCGTCGGTGGCAGAAAATGATCTTTTCGTATATTTAGCGGCGGCCGAGGAAGCCATAAGCGTTGTACTGATGGTGGAAAGGAAAGAGAAGGAAAGGAAATGCCGGTGCACTATGTTAGTAGAACGTTGCATGAAGCTAAGCAGAATTACGCTCCACTAGAAAAATTGGCTTTAGCTCTGTTGCACTGTTCCCGAAGACTCAGAAGGTATTTCGAGGCCCACCCAATCAAAGTAATCACAGACCAACCCATTCGGGATGTATTGAATAAGCCTGAATCCTCAGGAAAGCTGATGAAGTATGCAGTGGAGTTGGGAGCACACAAAATTACCTACGTCCCAAGACAGGCGGTCAAAGGCCAAGTCTTGGCAGACTTCATTAATGAGATACCAGTCGGAAAGGAAGGAGGAAACCAGGGAAAGAGCAAGGAGATATGTGACATCTCCACCGGTGAGGAAGAATGGACATTGTTCACCGACGGGGCGTCCAACAAAAAGGGCGACGGAGTAGGTCTGGTACTCATCAACCCATATCAGACAGAATATACTTATGCTCTTCGGCTAAACTTCCCCAGCACCAACAACGAGGCGGAATATGAAGCATTACTAGCCGGTCTAAGAATCGCAAAGGATATGAAAATCCAAGTTTTAAATGCTAAAGTAGATTCGAATCTGGTATCAAGTCAAATCAACGAAGAGTTCACTACCTACAAGGAGAGCATGGCGAAGTACCTGGCAAAAGCTATGGAGTACATTGGATGCTTCAAACGGTTCAGAATATTGAACATTCCCATGGCACAAAACCAGAAGGCCGATGTGTTAAGAAAGCTAGCATCGATTGCTTTCGATCATTTAACCAAGGAAATACTCGTGGAGGTATTGGAAACACCCTCAACGGAAGAAGAAATCACTGGGGCAATAGTAGAGGAGGAAGAAGAGAACTGGATGTCTCCAATCATCCAGTGCATTACCGAAGGAAAATGGCTGGATGATGAAAATGAAGCAAGAACCCTTGAGATGAAAATCAATCACTATACAATGGAAGATGGGGTGTTGTTCAAAAAATCGTACCTGGGCCCAATGTTAAGATGTGTGGGCCCCCTGCAGGCCAATTACGTAACAAGGGAGGTGCACGAAGGAGCATGCAGAATGCATTCGAGCCCAAGATCCGTAGTAGCAAAGTTGTTAAGACAAGGTTATTATTGGCCGACAATGCACATGGATACCAGAGAAGTCATTCAGAAATGCGAATCCTGCCAGATACACGCCCCGGTGCCCAAGCTACCAAAAACTCTCATGACCTCTATCATGTCCCCATGGCCTTTCTTTCAGTGGGGAATGGACGTTCTAGGCCCCCTCCCCGAAGCACCCGGAAAAGTAAAATCTGTCATCGTGGCCATTGACTACTTTACAAAATGGATGGAGGCCAAGCCGTTAGCAAAAACTACAAGAAATGAGGTCATAAAATTCGTGTGGGAAAATATTGTTTGTCGTTTCGGTCTGCCACACATAATTGTAACAGACAATGGCAGTAATTTCATCCATGACCCCTTCAAGAGCTGGTGTGAAAAGCTAAACATAAAATAGATAAACACCGCGGTGGCATACCCCCAAGCCAATTGTCTAGTGGAAAGAGCAAACAAAAGCCTGATGCATGGTTTCAAAACAAGGCTGGGAAAAAGCAGGGCCGGATGGGTGGAGGAACTGCCAAATGTATTATGGGCTCACCGAACATCTCTCAAGACAAGCAACGGCGAAACGCCATTATGCCTAACATAAGGAAGCGAAGCGGTAATCCCGGTAGAGATAGGGATGCCAACCTTCTGAACAATGATGGTGAAGGAGGAAGGGAGTGAAGAAGAAATCCGTCTAAACCTAGACCTGCTACAAGAAAGGAGGGATTCAGCAGCAGTCGAAGAGGCCAGATACAAAAAGAAAGTGGAGAAATACTACAATCGGCGAGTAAGGGGCGAAAAGTTCAAAGTGGGAGACTTTGTTTACCGGAAGAATGAAGCAAGCAGACAGGAGAATCAAGGGAAATTAGGGCCAAACTGGGAAGGCCCATATCGCGTCGTCGAGGCATACGAAAACGGTTCATACAAGCTACAGACAACCGAGGAGAAAGAGGTCCCCCGCACCTGGAACGCAGTAAATTTGAGGAAATGCTTCTTGTAATTTAAGAAAAGCTTTGTAATCCCAAGCCCAAGGGGCAACTAACTGCAACTTAATATATATTAATGAAAAGTACAGCTCCCCGGATGACGGAGGAGCAATTTTACCTAGTTACTGTTAATTAACTACAACTTTTAATGTTTATTACTGAACATAATTATCGAATGACCCCCCCCCCCCCCCCCGGCAGGCTCGCGACCTCCAGGGAAAGATGGTCAATGTTCAAAGATGGTTCATACCCAAAAAGGGTTACCATAAGAAAAAATCAAGCGGTTCATACCCAAGAAGGGTTGCCGAGATATAAAACTACGCGGTTCATACCCAAAAAAGGGTTGCCGAGGTGAAAAACCAAAAGATTCATACCCAAAAAGGGTTGCCGAGATATAAAACTACGCGGTTCATACCCAAAAAAGGGTCGCCGAGGTGAAAAACCAAACGGTTCATACCCAAAAAGGGTTTCCGAGATATAAAACTATGCGGTTCATACCTTAAAAAGGGTTGCCGAGGTGAAAAACCAAACGGTTCACACCCAAAAAGGGTTGCCGAGATATAAAACTAGGCGATTTGCACCGAAAGGGTTGCCGAGGCGTGAAAATTAAATGAACCACGCCCCGCAAAGGACGAAGCCGAACAATCAACACGAAAGAAGTATAAAGAAAACAGCAAGCTAACATTGCATACAAGGAACATAAACAAGCAAGGTAAAAGTATAGCACTCAAATTCCAACACACCAAAAGAGATTCTATTAACCATAAAAGTATCACAGGCATAAAAACAAAAGTGCCTCAGCACTACACCATTACAAGTTCAATACATGTTCATGATTAGTACAAGTTATAACACAGAGCTCAAGCTTCTGTTGTAGGAGGAATGTTACTCCCTCCGTCATCCCTCCTCTCCCCAGCATCTTTCTCAACAACTCCAACCGCAGGGTGTGCTGGAGCAGGATCCGGCATGAGAGCTATGACATCTTTGACAGGGCGATGGCAAGAGTTTCGAATTTTATCCACGTAGGGATACTTCTTCACAAAAAGCTCGTCATACGCAGCCAGATACTTAGCAGGTGCTTCCAGGTCCAAATCTTCAGTCTCATCTAGAATCTTCTTAACACTTTCCTCTGTACGACCGATACGCACCCCATCCAACCACCCGGCCATCCCACACAAACTGAAGGGGACAGCCAACGAAGCCTTATACTCATGACTGCTGAGAAGACGAGCCACGACAGTAGGAATGAAGTCTCTGACAAGATTGGACCGGATTATCTCCAAGTTCCCCATAGTCACAGCTAACTCCGTATGATCCTTGCGGAGGGCCTCGTTCTCTTCTTCCTCGTTTTTTAGGGCTCCCCTAGCCTCCATCAACTCTTTCTCTAACCCAGAAATCCTCTCACCTTGAGCCAGGGACAGTTTCAGCCATTCGGTTTTTTCAGCTTCTAGGGTACGCACATGTTTTTTCAAACCCTCCTCCTGAGCAGAACATTCGACAACCTCATCCTTTGCAACCTTCAACTCCCCCAACGTCTTACTCAAAAAATCAAAATTCTCTTTTGCAACAGTCTCGCACCCTCTATGCTCCTCAACCAAATCCTTATGTGCAAGATCAAGATTTTCAAAACGAACAAGCATGTCCGTAAAAGCAAGAGAACCTCTGCCAGATTAGCCCATGACCTATGAGCTGCTTCGGTATCTGTCAAGCTCTGCAAATAGGCCTCTTCGGCAGGAGGAGGCAGATGAACAAGCAGGCCTCTGCACTTGTCATAACCTTTAACTCTTTCATCTTTCTTGATAGACCACCCCGGCACGTAAGTTGCACTGGACGAAGCTTTCCCATCCTCATCAGCACCCCTATCTTCATTATGCTGAGGAGGAGAAGAAGCCCCTACAAGAACACAGAAGAAATAAGCAACAAGGACACACCTCCCGTATCTTCATAATGCAAAAAAAAAAAAAAAAAAAAAAGGAGAGCCGACTTACTGTTTTCCTGTGGAACAGGCTGCTCAACAATGCGGGACACCTCATGATCCCGTCATGGTCCTCAGGACGCTCCTCAACATTCCTATCAGCATTAGCAACATCCAGATTATTGCTTGAATGACCCTCCAGATTTTCTTTCTCAACGGTATTGGGGTCATTCGGCTGAGGACCCTCAGGAGGAATAACATTCAACGATGTGGTATTTGTGGTTGACTCAACATTAACGACGGGCAGAGGACTTTTGTTTCTCCTTTTTTGAGGTGGACCAGAGCCACCCTCCTTAGTGGTACGCTTCTGCTACTTTAAACCCCCTGCCCTAGCCTCAACAGCTCTCCTTTTCTTTTCCTTAGTCTCCAAAACTTTTGGGTCGGCCACCTCGACCCTCTTCATCGCATCAGTCTTGGGCGGAACCGGAGTGCCAAATTCACTGGGGATGGTAACATGCATGAAGTGAGCATGCCCCTGCTTATAACGATCCCCCTGGGTCATAGTTGCTCCCTTGCGATACCTCGACTTGATCAAATAATCAGACATGGTTAAAGCTGCAACACAAACAAGAAACTATAAGACCATAAGAAACACAAACTCCTAACTAAATAGATAGAACATAGGCTAAATACCATTCCCCTCGGCATCCTTCAGAGCTGCCCGGAAACCCGGATATCTCCATTTTGCTGATAACCCAACGGCATACAAAAAACCCGGCGAAATCTTTATCAGATCAATTACATTGGCAGACAACCGATCAGCATCCGGTACAGAAAACTCCCCGGTAGGATAGGGGTCGGAAACATCCGAATCTGGATGCCTCCATGGCATAGCAAATGGGATAGCCCGACGGTCAATCAAAAAGAACATACACTTCCAACCTTTCAACCCAGACAAAATCTCCTGAAAGCAAACCCGTTTTACCGTCCCACTTGGCAAAAGTGAACCAATGTCCTTGTTTATGTAATTTGTAGAAGGCTCGAAAAAGGGAGGTTGTAGGAAAGATGTGAAGGCTACGACTATATACTTCAAAAAGGGTAACTGATGAGTGTCTAAATACTCATCATTTTTATACTGTTTAGAATGCCAAAAACATCTGAAAACACTCAGAAACACATCAAAATGATTAAAATATCACAAACAAGTGTTTTATGTGTTTTAAATGCAAAAATATCAAAATCTGGTGAAAAACGTATCAAGTTTGCATAATTGGCAGTTTTAGTCCCCCAAGTTACAAAAGTTGTCAAATCTAGTCCCTGGTAATTCAAAAACTTGTAAAATGTCATTTAAGGTCCATGAGATTCAAAAGTTGTCAAAACAAACCCTTTAAAGTTCAAAAATCATAATTTACAACTTTAGTCCCTCAACTTTACAAAAATGTCAAAAATAGTCCCTGGGTGTTCAAAAATAGAAATTATTCAAACAACATCCTTGTATTATTAATAAATGACATAATTGGTCCTTTATGATAAGTTTAGAGAAAAATTACAAGTTTGGTCCCTGGAGTTTTAAAAATGACAAAAATGGTACTTGGATAATTCAAAAATGGAAAATAATCAACATTGGTCCTTGTACTAATCACATTTGGCAGGAATGGTCCTTATTGTAACTTTGTAACAGTGACAAGTTCAGTCCTTGAAGTTTGGCAGATTTACATTTTTGGTCCTTGGGTTATTTAGCTACTTAAACCAAACGGATCCTTTGTTATTAATCCAAATCCAATCCTTAACCTAGGCCCAATACCAACCAAGCCCAAACCCCAACCCGGTCCAATATTTAAAAACGAGAAAACCGCCATCACTGTTCACCTTCTCCCCCATGGCTGTTTAAGCCAATACCAGTGGTTTTCACCACCACCTGGCCACCACCTTTCCACCTCACCATCTTTCCAGCTAACCCCCTCCTATCATTAGCCCACAACTGCATTTAATGCATCTCCACCATGAAACACTTTATCCTTACCTCACAACCCCTGTTTTGCTTTCCAACTCAACCCCAACCCCATACCTACTTCACATATTGTCCCCTCCACCTCACATAACATCCCAAACTTCTTTAATTGCTCTGAAACTATCTAAGCAACCAGATACACTTTTGGCGCCAAAAGTGGTTTAAACGGATGAGATGAGTTTGACTCATTCAATGGCTGAGATTGTTGATGGGATTTGATCAGAAGCATGTGGGAGTCTCAAACAGTCTATAAAGAAAGCAATAGAAGCAGAAGGGAAGCTATCTAGTTTTAATTATAATTTAGCTTATGTCGTTTTTATTAAATTTCAAATTTCAGTGTTTGTTTAAGCTTTAAGCTCTGTATTTCAAGTTATTAATGTGAAATAAAACCTTTGTTAACATCAATTTCAAGTTTCAAGTTCTGTTTTCAAGTTATGCAATTTTTCAAGTTTAACAAATCACATGGAGATGAAGAAGAAAGTTGGAGCAGGGTAGATTTTGGATTGCCCTTTGGTTTAGAGCTTATTGGGAAGCTATAGGGTGTGTTTGTATACCTCAGTTCTTAGTCTTGTGCTTGAATCCACTTGTAAGCCCTTTTGATCCATTTTGGTAATTCACTGTGTAGGTTGGTAATTAGCTTAAGTTTTAGTGTTTCTGTGTTCATTAGTTGTGGTTAAGTAAAAATAAACTATAAAATAATAAGCTTGTGCTTTACAATTCTTAGTTGCTAGAAATCTCATTTTCACAGTCTTATAAGCATAACTGTCATTTCTTGGTCTCATGTTGTTATTGCTGTTAATTTATGTTTCTTTAGCTTTACTATATGATAATACAAGGTTCTGAATCAATTTCATGGTTTCAATTTGTGTTTAGCTTTGAAAATCATCAAAACAGTTTCTTAAAGTACTGTTTGGATTTGCCTTATTAACTGTATTGAAGGCCAGTTGTGTTGTTGTTTGCTGTTGTTTCATGTCACAGTAGGACTAAGTAACTCAAAGAAACAAGAAAAATCAGTGGTCATGTGGTAAAAAGTCAAAACTCTTTTTGATCTCCTCTTATTTCTTGTCTGTTGGATTTTCATGTTTCAAGATCTTGTTTTCATGCTCATAAGTTGTTACCATTGATCAAATCACTCTTATTTAACCTTAACATAACATAATCAGTGCATAAGATTGATTTAAAGTTCATTAAAGTCAACTTTGCTTTAATTTCTTAAAAAGTCAAAGAGTGCCCTGTGCACAGTTGTGGTACCCCATTTCACAAGCTCTTAGAGAGCTTATTAATGGCCTCTAGCTTATGTGTTTTAGCTTTTTGAGAAGCTCATCCAGCTGACTCAAGGCTCCAAGTTTTATTTTTCCATTTGTAGCTTATTTGATAAGCCTGCAATAGCTTTTTATATTTGTCCATTTCATCTAGTCCACTGAACATTCAGTGTTTTCCACTTTTTAATAAGCTTCTCAAAAGCTCTCCAGTGAACAAAACAGCAAGTACTTTAGCTTTTTGAAAAGCCAATAAGCTCAGCTTATTGGATTCACCTTTTGTTTGGATTTCCAATCTATCCTGTGGGCCTCACAAGGCATGGAAGTTGGCTAGTCAGACCTGTTTGCTACTCAGTTTTAGTACAAGTGCTTATTTGAATTTGTAGTGCTTATTTCATAAGTAATTGTGTTTATTCAGTGTTCATATTAGCTTATTACATTTGCTTAGCTTATTCTCAGTTCACCTTTGCTTATTTTTTAGCTTAAAAGCCATTTTGGCTTAAACTCTTTAGCTTATTTCCATTTTCTAGCCACTGTTAAGATAATAAGCTCAAAACTGAGCTTATTAATCAGTTTCATAAAAAGTTGTAGTTAACAAAAGTGCTTATTTTCTTGTGTTTAATAAGTTGCAAAAAGAAAATCAAAAAAATAAAATGTTTGGCAAAAAGGTGGGGAGGCAGGCTCGAACCTGAGACCTCCCACCTTTGAGAGTGTTAGAAGTGTACCTGGATACCAGTTGCCCTTGGGTCTTTGACTGGTCATATTGTGCACAATTTAATACATAACACCTCTTGTCCCGTTTAGCTTATTTGGTTAAGTTAGCTTATTTCGAGCTTATTTAGTATAGCTTTTTCAGTTTTTGTATTTTTTATAAAATTGTATTAGTATAAAGTATTTTACAAAAAAGTTTCAGATTTTTCTCATTAGTTTTAGTATTTTTAAACATTTAATTAGTGTAAAATCTTATTTAATTCATAATAAAAAATATAAAAGTCTAAAAAATATAAATCTTTTTTCTAAAATTTTCTTTTGTCATATAGTACGTAAAAAAATTGTTTTTACACTTGTAGGACTTTTATTTCATAAAATTTACGTTTTTGCTTGCGCACTCGCGTAATTTTTAGACATAACTTACGTTTTCATTTTAAATCTAGTTTTTAGATAATTTGAGTTTACGTTTTAGTTAAAATAGTTTATTTAAGATATTTTGTTTTATAAAATCACAAAAACATCATTGTAAAAATAGTGATAGCGTTTATTTAATATATTTTAACTTTTTAATTTCTTTTAATTTGCATTTAAGTCGCTGTAATTTGTAGATCTTTTCTTTAGCTAATTATCCATCAAAATCCTTACTGATCACTATCCTTAGTGATCATTCTATCATCTGATCAAGTGTTTATACACCAATTCATCCTCCGTGGGACTTAACGACCCAGGAATCCACTATATTCCTCTGATCTAAATTGCATTTGGTGTTTGAGCTGTTTTAAGTTTATTACGGTTGGTCATTCACAAGTGGCTAGCTTGAGTGATTAAACTTGACGGTTTAGCATCAATCAAATTTTGGCGCCGCTGCCGGGGAGGCTGTAAGCGTGTTTTTAGCATTTTTCAGGCCCGTACTTGCACATATACCACAGTTTGTAAACAGTTTTTTGTAAAGTTAATATAAATTAAAAAAGTTCATTAACACTTTTCCTAAAGTGTTAAAAACACCAAAAACAATATAAAACAACAAAACAATCGTAACGTTTTCTAGCTTGTGTTTCTTTTAAGGTGATTCTTAAAGAGATACGATTTGGTTAAACGAGACGATTCCAAAAATATTGTCCAAAGTTTTTAAACCCCTTTGCACAAATCATTACCTACGTCTTTTCAGTGGTACTTAATATATACATAAAAATCAACCACCGCAAATCAAGGCAGTACACCTACTAACTGGGGGTGTGACCATAATAAGTTCCCGAACATCAGATTTAAAACTTGCCTTTGTGTCCTTGTGATCTGGTGTACCTTTTTCAAAGAAGCCATTTCATTTGTGATTATTGGTTAAGTTCACTTGTCGTTTTGCCTCGCATTTGTTTTGAAAATTGATTTTTATACTTAGTGCATGCGCACTCGTTCTTCCAGTTCTACAAGTCCACTTTCAGAACTTGGAAAGATTCCTCGTAGACGTAGAGGACGTTCAGCTCCTTCAGCCGTGACTGAGGAACGTCTACCACCACCACCCCCTGTCGAAATGGCAGAAGACAAACCCATGAATGAGCTTCTCCAAGCACCCATAGAGGGTTACGGAGATGCCATTGTTGTCCCAGCCATTGTGGCTGATACTTTTGAGCTCAAAACCGGGTTGCTTAATCTAGTAACCCAAAGCCAATTCTATGGTTTTGAGCGGGATGATCCTCATGCACACATTCGATGGTTTAACAAGATTGCATCTACCATCAAATACAAGAATGTCCCACATGAAGCTATCAAGCTTCTTCTGTTCCCATTTTATCTAGAGGGACAAGCCCGGAATTGGCTTGAGAAACAACCCCCTCGTTCCATTGAGACATGGGAAGATCTAGTTACCAAATTCGTTAACGAATTCTATCCTCCATCCCGAACCACAAGTCTTAAGAATGAGATAATGAAATTTTCTCAGAGATTTGATGAATCATTCGGGGAGGCATGGGATCGTTACAAAGAATTGCTCCGCAAGTGTCCACATCATGGTTTTACCGAGTTAATGCAAATGGATACTTTCTATAATGGTCTGAGACAAGCTGACCAAGACTCTTTGAATGCCTCCGCGGGAGGTAATTTCCTTAGCAAAACCACAAAAGAAGCCTTGCAAATCATTGAAAACAAGTCCCAGGTCCGTTCTTTCCGCACAAAGACATATCAGACTCAGTCTAATGCTGGACCTTCTACTTCATCTCCTGTGAGTACATCTAGCACCGATGCTAAGATTGACAAACTCACAGATATTGTTCAGGCTTTGGTTCTTGCTAACCAGAAGAAAGTCACCTTCACTCAAACACCATCACATGGTGAAGTGAAGAAAGTTGAAGTTTGTGTTACTTGTGGTGGTCCTCATGCATACTAAAACTGTACTGCCACTGATGGTAGTCCGTTTGAAGCAAATGCTATAGCCGGTACTTCACATCAGGGAGGCAATCAATACCATCCTCAAAATGAACCAAACTACCGTGCTAACACTTATCAGGCACCACCCGGTTTTAACCAGAATCCTAACCGGAATCAGAATCAACCTAGAATGAACCAAGGTTATCAAAACCAAGGTAATTTCTATCCTGGACCCAATCAAGGTTTCCAACAACAAGGGAACCTTCATCAAAACAATTTCAATCGAGGGAATCAATTTCATGGGAATGTGAATCCTAATCAAGGGAATTTTCAACAACAAGGTCCTATTCAAAACATCCGACCTCAGAATTTCCCTCCACATCCTCCAGTACCATCATCTGATGAGTTATTAAAGCAGTTCATGAAATCCCAAGATGAAATGAACAGGTTGTTGGTCAGTCAGATTGCTGATCTCAAGAAGTCTTTAAATGATCAACCCTCGGGCTCAGGAAAACTTCCGAGCAACACGATCGCTAACCCGAGGGGCGATGCTAAGGCGATCACAACCAGAAGTGGTGTTTCATACAATGGACCCGCTATTCCTACTACCTCTTCTTCTTCTCTCCCGAAGGTAGTGGAAAGTGAACCTAGGACACACAATGGACCTTCGACTCCAATGCCTCCTCCACTAGGAGAAATGAGTCAAGTTACCAAGGCGACAAAGGACAAGGAACTTCCTGTTAATAATGGAGGTACCAACAATGTCCAGCCTCAAGTTGTCCAGAAACCCAAGTCTAATCCAGGAGTTGTTTTTGAACCACCTGTAGCTCCCGTTGAAAATACCAAATCCAAATCTTCTATTCCTTACCCATCACGTTTGAATGAGCAAAAGCTCCATGAAAAAGCCAGTCATCAAATGGACAAATTTTTTCAAATTTTCCAAGAACTACATTTTGACATAAGCTTTGCGGATGCTATCATGCTAATGCCCAAGTTTGCATCAACTCTCAAACACATGTTAAGCAACAAGGAAAAGCTGTTTGAAATGGCTAAAACTCCTCTTAACGAGAACTGCTCTGCAGTTATCCTGAAGAAGCTTCCAGAAAAGCTTGGAGATCCTGGAAAATTTCTCTTACCTTGTGTATTTCCAGGAATGGTTGAATGCTTTGCCCTAGCAGATCTTGGTGCAAGCATCAATCTGATGCCTTATTCAGTATGGAAGAAACTTTCTCTTCCGGAACTTACTCCTACATGCATGACTCTCGAGCTTGCAGATCGTACAATATCCCGTCCTCTTGGCATTGCCGAGGACGTATTTGTGAAAGTAGGAAAGTTCCATTTTCCAGCTGACTTCGTGGTTGTTGATTTTGATGCCGATCATCGGGTTCCTCTCATTGTCGGTCGAGGATTCCTGAGAACATGCCGTGCTCTCATAGATGTATTTGAGCAAGAAATCACATTACGTGTTGGTAATGAAGCTGTCACCTTTAACCTTGATCAAACTTCGAGGTACTCCGCAAATTATGATTCTGAGTCGGTTAACCGAATAGATATCATTGATGTTGCTTCTGAAGAGTACTCTCAAGAAGTTCTTGGTTATGATCGTAATTCTTCGAGTGATAATCTCACTCATTCATCTCAACCCATCATCGCCAATTCTACTCCTTCTCTCACCCCATTTGAGGAAAGTGACTTCATCTTAGAAGAGATTGAAGCCTACTTATCTAGTGATTCTGTTCCATGGGAAATTGATCACGCTCCCATCGACATCGAGGGGGACATACTTCTCATTGAGAAATTGCTTAATAATGATCCATCATCATTTTCACTCCCTCCCGTCGAACTTCATAACAAGGAAATCAAGTCAGTTGAGAAAACTGAAAAATTTCCTGAGGTTGAGCTTAAGGACTTACCACCTCATCTCGAGTACGCATTTCTTGAAGGTGATGATAAATTGCCAGTCATTATTGCTAGAGATTTGAGTAAAGATGAAAAAGTTGCTCTCATAAAAATCTTAAAGTCACACAAGCAAGCAATTGCTTGGAAACTCTCCGACATTAAGGGTATTAACCCTGAATTTTGTACTCACAAAATCTTGATGGAGGATGACTTCAAGCCAGCAGTTCAACATCAGAGAAGAGTAAATCCAAAAATCCATGATGTTATCAAACAGGAGGTTATCAAACTTCTTGATGCAGGATTGATTTACCCGATCTCAGATAGTCCTTGGGTTAGCCCAATTCATTGTGTTCCTAAAAAGGGTGGCATAACTGTTGTCACGAATGAAGATAACGAGTTAATTCCAACTCGATTGGTGACAGGATGGCATGTTTGCATTGACTATCGTAAGTTGAATGACGCCACCCGTAAAGAGCATTTTCCTCTACCCTTCATGGACCAAATGCTTGAGAGATTAGCAGGGAATGAATACTATTGTTTCCTTGATGGTTTCTCAGGGTACTTTCAGATCCCCATTGATCCAAAGGATCAAGATAAAACTACATTCACCTGCCCATACGGAACTTTTGCCTACAGACGTATGCCTTTTGGCTTATGTAACGCTCCTGGCACATTCCAACGATGTATGATGGCCATTTTCCACGACATGATCGGGGAAACAATGGAGTTGTTTATGGATGACTTCTCGGTCATTGGGGATTCGTTTCAAACATGTCTCTCCCATTTAGAAAAAATGCTTCAAAGGTGTGAAGACACCAATCTTTGTCTAAACTGGGAGAAGAGCCACTTTATGGTCAAAGAAGGCATAGTCCTTGGCCATAAGATTTCAAAAAATGGGATTGAGGTAGATAGAGCAAAAGTAGATGTTATTGCTAAATTACCTCATCCTACTACCGTCAAAGGTATTAGGAGTTTTCTAGGTCATGCCGGTTTCTATCGTAGATTTATACAAGATTTTTCCAAAATCGCCCGGCCTATGACCCATCTTCTTGAAAAAGATGCTCCTTTTATCTTCTCACCTGAGTGCATAGAAGCTTTTGAAACTTTAAAGAAAAAGCTTACTGAAGCACCCATTCTCGTTGCTCCCGACTGGGACTTACCTTTTGAGCTCATGTGCGATGCAAGTGATTTTGCTATAGGTGCAGTCTTAGGGCAACGTAGAGCTAAGCATTTTCAGCCTATCCACTACGCAAGTAAGACTATGACTGAAGCTCAAACTCATTACACCACCACAGAAAAAGAGCTATTAGCCGTGGTGTATGCATTTGAAAAGTTTCGGCCGTACTTAATCTTGACCAAATGTGTAGTGTATACGGATCACTCGGCTCTCAAATATCTCTTTGCAAAACAAGATGCAAAGCCGAGATTGCTCCGTTGGGTTCTCCTCCTCCAGGAATTTGATATCATCATACGTGATAAAAAAGGAGCTGAGAACCTGGCTGCTGATCATCTTTCCCGTTTAGAAAACCCTCACCAAGATGTTTTCGAGAAAAAGGAAATAAATGAAACATTTCCTCTCGAGACACTTAATGCGGTTTCTTTTCGTGGAAACTCTTCTACCCCATGGTTTGCTGACTTCGCAAATTACCATGCGGGTAACTTCATAGTGAAAGGGATGTCGACCCAGCAGAAAAACAAATTCTTCAAAGATGTTAAACATTATTTCTGGGACGACCCCTTCTTATTCAAAATCTGTGCGGATCAAGTCATCCGACGGTGTGTTTATGGACAAGAAGCTCTTGACATTCTCAAAGCTTGCCATGCTGGACCCACCGGGGGCCATCATAGTCCAAACTACACCGCCAAAAAGGTGTTTGATTCCGGGTTTTATTGGCCCACCATTTATAAGGATACCCACGATTTTGTCAAAACCTGTGACGCTTGTCAACGTCATGGAAATATATCTCAAAGAAATGAAATGCCACAAAATGCCATTCAAGTTTGTGAGATATTTGACATCTGGGGTATTGACTTTATGGGGCCATTTCCATCTTCTCGAGGTAACAAATACATACTCGTGGCTGTTGACTATTTGTCAAAATGGGTTGAAGCGAAAGCTTTACCTACAAACGATGCCCGAGTAGTTGTGAAATTTTTGAAATCTCTTTTTGCCAGGTTTGGAACTCCGAGAGCTATAATCAGCGATCGTGGTACACATTTTTGTAATGACCAATTTGATCGTGTCATGCAAAAGTATGGTGTTACCCACCGTCTCTCTACTGCATACCACCCACAAACAAGTGGACAGGTGGAAGTTTCCAACCGTGGTATTAAAAGAATTTTAGAAAGGCGAAAATCGTGCATCCTGGTCGGATAAACTGGATGACGCACTATGGGCCTTCCGTACAGCTTACAAAACACCTATCGGGTGTACTCCTTACAAGCTAGTGTACGGAAAGGCATGTCATCTTCCGATTGAGCTAGAGCACAAGGCTTACTGGGCTTTAAAACATGCAAACTTCGATATACAGACAGCTGGTGATCACAGAAAAGTTCAAATGAATGAACTAAATGAACTCCGTGATCAAGCATACAAGAACTCTTTAATCTACAAACAAAAGACAAAGAAGATTCATGACTCAAAAATCAAGAACCGCGTTTTCAACGTTGGTGATCGAGTTCTTCTTTTCAATTCTAGATTGAAGATTTTCTCGGGAAAGCTCAAGTCCCGTTGGTCTGGTCCATTTACTATCACTAAGGTTTATCCTTATGGCACCATTGAGTTATCTCAGCCTGATGGTCCAAATTTTAAAGTGAATGGTCATCGATTAAAGCATTACTTTGGAGAGGACATTCCACCTGTGATTGTCCCGGATCTACAAACTTTCCCCATGAACCAATGAATGCGGGGATCGAGTCAAGCTAGTGACTCGGGAATCAAAAATAGTAGCACACACCATATGGGTTTTTCACCCATGTTTCTGTCTTCTTACCCCTTTCTACCACCCTAGTGTGGGGGAGTTTCCCCACGCTGTTATATATAAGTTCTAAAAAAAAAATGTATATATCAAAAACAAAATAATGGCCGTAATATTTCCCTTTTATGTTCTATGTTTCGGCATAACCGCCGGTACTTTGAATATTGAGGGCAATATTCATTTCTAAGTGTGGGGGGGGGGGGAATTCTCACGAATTTTATCATGTAATTATTCCACCCAATTCCCCCGTTTTTTGCCAAAAATTTTTTTTTGGAGTAAGTGTTTTTCACTTACTCAGCAAATGGTAATCAGTCCGCCATGTCTAACCCACATAAGGATTAGCTAATCCATGAGCAAACGGCTCTTGGTAAAGATATCTCAAATCCGTTTATGGCTTGCAATTTGCCTAAAATTGTATGGTGTTCAACTCACCATATCTTTAAACTAGTGAAAAGTTGGCTAGCCCGCAAGTTTATGGCTTGTGGTAAAGGCAGTTGAAAATCCATAATCGGTAATCGGCTCACCAAAGATAATATTGATAACTTATCTAAGAGTTGGCTAGTCCAGAATCAAACGGCTTCTGGTAAAGACAAATCAAATCCGTTGACAGCTTATGATTTGCTAAAAATCATTTGGTTATCGGTGTACCAAGGTTCTTACTTGAACTAAAACATTTGGCTACTCCAGAAGTAATGGCTTTTGGTAAAGAGATTCAAATCCATTAAGTTTTTCTCAAAAGATTGCTAGGGACTAGCAATATCTTAGTGTGGGGGATTGATGAGTGTCTAAATACTCATCATTTTTATACTGTTTAGAATGCCAAAAACATTTGAAAACACTCAGAAACACATAAAAATGATTAAAATATCACAAACAAGTGTTTTATGTGTTTTAAATGCAAAAATATCAAAATCTGGTGAAAAACGTATCAAGTTTGCATAATTGGCAGTTTTAGTCCCCCAAGTTACAAAAGTTGTCAAATCTAGTCCCTGGTAATTCAAAAACTTGTAAAATGTCATTTAAGGTCCATGAGATTCAAAAGTTGTCAAAACAAACCCTTTAAAGTTCAAAAATCATAATTTACAACTTTAGTCCCTCAACTTTACAAAAATGTCAAAAATAGTCCCTGGGTGTTCAAAAATAGAAATTATTCAAACAACATCCTTGTATTATTAATAAATGACATAATTGGTCCTTTATGATAAGTTTAGAGAAAAATTACAAGTTTGGTCCCTGGAGTTTTAAAAATGACAAAAATGGTCCTTGGATAATTCAAAAATGGAAAATAATCAACATTGGTCCTTGTACTAATCACATTTGGCAGGAATGGTCCTTATTGTAACTTTGTAACAGTGACAAGTTCAGTCCTTGAAGTTTGGCAGATTTACATTTTTGGTCCTTGGGTTATTTAGCTACTTAAACCAAACGGATCCTTTGTTATTAATCCAAATCCAATCCTTAACCTAGGCCCAATCCCAACCAAGCCCAAACCCCAACCCGGTCCAATATTTAAAAACGAGAAAACCGCCATCACTGTTCACCTTCTCCCCCATGGCTGTTTAAACCAATACCAGTGGTTTTCACCACCACCTGGCCACCACCTTTCCACCTCACCATCTTTCCAGCTAACCCCCTCCTATCATTAGCCCACAACTGCATTTAATGCATCTCCACCATGAAACACTTTATCCTTACCTCACAACCCCTGTTTTGCTTTCCAACTCAACCCCAACCCCATACCTACTTCACATATTGTCCCCTCCACCTCACATAACATCCCAAACTTCTTTAATTGCTCTGAAACTATCTCAAGCAACCAGATACACTTTTGGCGCCAAAAGTGGTTTAAACGGATGAGATGAGTTTGACTCATTTAATGGCTGAGATTGTTGATGGGATTTGATCAGAAGCATGTGGGAGTCTCAAAAAGTCTATAAAGAAAGCAATAGAAGCAGAAGGGAAGCTATCTAGTTTTAATTATAATTTAGCTTATGTCGTTTTTATTAAATTTCAAATTTCAGTGTTTGTTTAAGCTTTAAGCTCTGTATTTCAAGTTATTAATGTGAAATAAAACCTTTGTTAACATCAATTTCAAGTTTCAAGTTCTGTTTTCAAGTTATGCAATTTTTCAAGTTTAACAAATCTCATGAATGTTGAATGTTGTTAATCAGTTGTTGTCTTGGACTTATAAGTCACATAAGCTCCTAAGATAGCTTATAAAAGCTATTAGATACCTTAAAATCAGTTCTAGTTAAAAAAAAGCAAAAATACTAAAAAATACCAAATAATTAGTTAAAAATAAAAAATCACATGGAGATGAAGAAGAAAGCTGGAGCAGGGTAGATTTTGGATTGCCCTTTGGTTTAGAGCTTATTGGGAAGCTATAGGGTGTGTTTGTATACCTCAGTTCTTAGTCTTGTGCTTGAATCCACTTGTAAGCCCTTTTGATCCATTTTGGTAATTCACTGTGTAGGTTGTTAATTAGCTTAAGTTTTAGTGTTTCTGTGTTCATTAGTTGTGGTTAAGTAAAAATAAACTATAAAATAATAAGCTTGTGCTTTACAATTCTTAGTTGCTAGAAATCTCATTTTCACAATCTTATAAGCATAACTGTCATTTCTTGGTCTCATGTTGTTATTGCTGTTAATTTATGTTTCTTTAGCTTTACTATATGATAATACAAGGTTCTGAATCAATTTCATGGTTTCAATTTGTGTTTAGCTTTGAAAATCATCAAAACAGTTTCTTAAAGTACTGTTTGGATTTGCCTTATTAACTGTATTGAAGGCCAGTTGTGTTGTTGTTTGCTGTTGTTTCATGTCACAGTAGGACTAAGTAACTCAAAGAAACAAGAAAAATCAGTGGTCATGTGGTAAAAAGTCAAAACTCTTTTTGATCTCCTCTTATTTCTTGTCTGTTGGATTTTCATGTTTCAAGATCTTGTTTTCATGCTCATAAGTTGTTACCATTGATCAAATCACTCTTATTTAACCTTAACATAACATAATCAGTGCATAAGATTGATTTAAAGTTCATTAAAGTCAACTTTGCTTTAATTTCTTAAAAAGTCAAAGAGTGCCCTGTGCACAGTTGTGGTACCCCATTTCACAAGCTCTTAGAGAGCTTATTAATGGCCTCTAGCTTATGTGTTTTAGCTTTTTGAGAAGCTCATCCAGCTGACTCAAGGCTCCAAGTTTTATTTTTCCATGTGTAGCTTATTTGATAAGCCTGCAATAGCTTTTTATATTTGTCCATTTCATCTAGTCCACTGAACATTCAGTGTTTTCCACTTTTTAATAAGCTTCTCAAAAGCTCTCCAGTGAACAAAACAACAAGTACTTTAGCTTTTTGAAAAGCCAATAAGCTCAGCTTATTGGATTCACCTTTTGTTTGGATTTCCAATCTATCCTGTGGGCCCCACAAGGCATGGAAGTTGGCTAGTCAGACCTGTTTGCTACTCAGTTTTAGTACAAGTGCTTATTTGAATTTGTAGTGCTTATTTCATAAGTAATTGTGTTTATTCAGTGTTCATATTAGCTTATTACATTTGCTTAGCTTATTCTCAGTTCACCTTTGCTTATTTTTTAGCTTAAAAGCCATTTTGGCTTAAACTCTTTAGCTTATTTCCATTTTCTAGCCACTGTTAAGATAATAAGCTCAAAACTGAGCTTATTAATCAGTTTCATAAAAAGTTGTAGTTAACAAAAGTGCTTATTTTCTTGTGTTTAATAAGTTGCAAAAAGAAAATCAAAAAAATAAAATGTTTGGCAAAAAGGTGGGGAGGCAGGCTCGAACCTGAGACCTCCCACCTTTGAGAGTGTTAGAAGTGTACCTGGATACCAGTTGCCCTTGGGTCTTTGACTGGTCATATTGTGCACAATTTAATACATAACACCTCTTGTCCCGTTTAGCTTATTTGGTTAAGTTAGCTTATTTCGAGCTTATTTAGTATAGCTTTTTCAGTTTTTGTATTTTTTATAAAATTGTATTAGTATAAAGTATTTTACAAAAAAGTTTCAGATTTTTCTCATTAGTTTTAGTATTTTTAAACATTTAATTAGTGTAAAATCTTATTTAATTCATAATAAAAAATATAAAAGTCTAAAAAATATAAATCTTTTTTCTAAAATTTTCTTTTGTCATATAGTACGTAAAAAAATTGTTTTTACACTTGTAGGACTTTTATTTCATAAAATTTACGTTTTTGCTTGCGCACTCGCGTAATTTTTAGACATAACTTACGTTTTCATTTTAAATCTAGTTTTTAGATAATTTGAGTTTACGTTTTAGTTAAAATAGTTTATTTAAGATATTTTGTTTTATAAAATCACAAAAACATCATTGTAAAAATAGTGATAGCGTTTATTTAATATATTTTAACTTTTTAATTTCTTTTAATTTGCATTTAAGTCGCTGTAATTTGTAGATCTTTTCTTTAGCTAATTATCCATCAAAATCCTTACTGATCACTATCCTTAGTGATCATTCTATCATCTGATCAAGTGTTTATACACCAATTCATCCTCCGTGGGACTTAACGACCCAAGAATCCACTATATTCCTCTGATCTAAATTGCATTTGGTGTTTGACCTGTTTTAAGTTTATTACGGTTGGCCGGTAACCCTATGTAAACCTATCGGCACTAACTGTGAAATATGAACCTTATAATAATGAAGAACGTCTAAAAGAAAAGTGGAAAACGGGACGCTAATCCCCCCTTCTATAAAATATTCTAAGTATAAACCTATAACATCGTCTCCTAAATGTCCCATCGTAAAACCAGGCGGTGGGAGCCTCAGATGGAGATCGAGGGGAATCCCAAAATGATCTACGGCCCATTGTAACCCCGCTTCAGTCATATTTGAAGTGTATTTATCAAGATCAAATTTGGGTTTCGGACGCGAAGGACCCTCAGAAGCAGGTCCGGAGTCACGACCGGATGATGAGCCGGACTGTTCTGACATTTTTTACCGGAAGGGAATTGAAATAACCTAAGTTCAAAATAGAAGGAAAACTAGAATGTACCTGGGCAGTTGACGAAGAGCACAGAAACCGTTCGGCAGAAAAACGCAGAAAACGTGTATGTGCAGAAAATTTTACGTTGGTAAAAATGAAAGTGAGATCGCTATTTATAGGCGAAAGAGAGGATAGGTGAAACATCCCGTCGTGTCAGACAGTGACGTGTTATCATAATCACCACACAACACACGTCAGCTGGCACGTGTTGAGATCCTTTCAGCACAGTAAAAAAAAAAAAAAAGAGGAGAAAAAGAGACGGAGCAAAACCCACCAAAAGAAACCACAAAGTACCCCCAATATCATGTAATGCATCCATTAACATGATACTGGGGGGGGGACATGTTGGCGTATGTATTCGTCGAACACAGCCGAGGAGCTTAAACCGCTCGGAAAACATACAACCAATTAAGACCAAGCAGGCTGAGCCAATACAGTCAACACATTCCGAAGGGTTGAACACAACCCCCCGGCACAATGACTACATGGCGTCACCATACATAAAAGGGAAAGGAATCTCGATCAGAATCCCTGACCTTATTCAGGCAGTGACCAAACAGAGTAAGCCAAGCTCCCGCCTGACCTAAGCAGAAACCAATCAGAGTAAGTCAACTCCCGCCCGAAAGAGTCACTATCACCCCACGTGACCTCCGGGTAAGGACAAGACTTCTCACCTATAAAAGGAGCGAAGTTACTGCATCAAAGGTTAACTAATCTTTACCTTATTTTTACACACAGTAACTCAGACATATCACCATACTTATTCTCACGCCGGAGCTGGGTCTAGGGATAAACCCCTAGACGAGGCTAACGCGTGTTGCTTTTGTGCTAACAGGTCCGAAGGATCCTAATCCGAAGAGCTAGACGAAGAGTCAGCCGGAGGATCATCGCTTGTTTAGGTGAAGACACGTTTTTACCTCAACACACACTCTCAATCTTCGATTCACCTAACACACACTCACAATCTTTCATTACGTTTCCCCCAAAATCAAAACGTGGATTCTTCATAGCGTAATTATGCCTAATCGAAAGAAACTGTCGACCGATTCAAGCACTTCTGGTAAATTCTAACTCAGTATTGTGGTGGTTAAGAATTTGGTGAGGTTAGAGAGAGAATAAAGTAAGGAGGAATGTGAAATTAAATGAAAAAGAAAGAGAGTGTAAATTTGTAACATGTAAATTTGTGTTTTCATTTTCCAAAGTTATTTTAATATATTTAATAATCAAAAGTTTTTTTGGGTAAAGTATTTAATAATCAAAAGTTGAACAAGGTAGTGTATAGACAAACGTGGGAAAAAGGGTCTTGGAATAAATCATTTATGTGATACAGGCATCTTAGAGCATCCACAATGCAAAAAGTCTTTAATGACTTTTTGCATTTAATGCATATCACATTTAATTAATACTCCATCCGTCTTATATTAAATGTCCACGTTTGACTTTTCAAGTATTTCTTTTACAAGTTTGACCTTAAATATTTTTGCTTGTGTTATATAGTATTAGATAAAAATAATACGTAATGAAAATACATTTAAAACCCAATCTATTCATATATTTTGCATCAAATATTATATAATACAACCAAAAATATTTATGGTCAAAGTTAAGAAAAAAAGACTTTGAAAATTCAAAATGGACATTTAATATGGGACGGAGGGAGTAATACTTTAAGGAAAGACTTGAAGTTTATCCGGTCTTTCTAAAAAGTTTTTTGTAAAGCTTTTAATGCAATGCAAAAAAAACTTTTTCAAAAGATTTTTTGAAATAGTAAAAAGTTATTGTTAGTTTATGCATTGGAGATACTCTTAGGTGGTGTTTCTTTTTTTAAGAGGCTCTGAATTTGAATCTAAACTGTACATCTGAATCTGAGGCGTAAATGTCTGAATCTGACCGCATCTGAACCGGAAAAAAAACTCATGTTTGA
Organism: Chrysanthemum seticuspe; assembly: GCA_019973895.1. Taxonomy (NCBI): domain Eukaryota; kingdom Viridiplantae; phylum Streptophyta; class Magnoliopsida; order Asterales; family Asteraceae; genus Chrysanthemum; species Chrysanthemum seticuspe. The sequence goes on from BPTQ01000009.1 coordinate 32,389,870, forward strand.
ACCGCACATTTGCTTGCTCGTACTAAAATTTTTTTGGTTATTTTTGTGTCAACAAGAGAGATTAAGACACCCCTCTCAAGTCTAGACCATTAAGATCTTACTGTCTCTGACCGCGTCTGAATGATTCAGATTCAGAGGCGGTTAAGAGTCTCTTTTAAAAAAAACAAACACCACCTTAGTATATGTTTTATTGTGTGAAAATGCACAAACAATGTGTGTGTTTGTGTTTTTATAAGTCTATTTAATAGCAAACTTTCTCTAAGTGTTTAGTTATCCGTCATAGACTTAAACTTTGTTGATTTTGGATTGATATCAACAAATACCTATTTTCTAACTCAAAAATTCATGTAATGTGACAGACCTACATGACACGTCATAAATTATACCATTATTGGTCATGTCATATTTTTTATATGTGTTCTTCCCATGAGATACATATCGGGTGTAATAAACATTTGAAAAAGTTTGCTTTTTGTCTTTAACCCTTTTTACAAACTTCCATGAGATACATATCTGCCTTTATTTTATTTATTTATTTATTTTTTTTTTTCGTTTTTGGACTTTTCCCTTTGTAAAAATGATAACTTTATGACATGATCTAAGGTTGTACGTAACTTGATGTCAATCAATGTCTGTTTCTGTGAAACTAGATGTTCAAAGAACCATTTTCTTGATCCCAAAATCACAGTGTGTGTGTGTGTTTAGTGTAGAAGTGTGTAAAAATGGAGAAAACTGAAAAATCACCAACAGCTGAGGAGCTTTTAGCAAGGATCCTGGAGCTTGAAGAACGTCATGTTCACATGAAACAGGAAATATCTAAACTCAGCCGACCGAAACCGGACAACCAAAGTACTGCATGTCCTCGCCCACTTGCCATTGATGGAGTGATGAACCCTTTAGCTATGAAGCTAACAGAAACTCAGTATTTGAATATATTGCACTCAATGGGTCAGGCTCTATTTGTATATGATGTGCAGCATCGAATAATCTTTTGGTGAGACATGCAATCAATTATTTATCTTTTGAAACCAACTGACTTAGCTTAGTTGGCCACCTAAGTTCCTTCTTGAGCTTGGGGAGGTTTTACCCCGGTTCGAGTCTCGTAAGAGACAAAGAAAATCCGGTTTTTCCTCATAGTGCTAAGCCGTGAGTTCTAGGGTTTCCCTTCGCGGGTCTCTCATAGTGGTTTGGGTCCCGGGGCCTTTCCGTTTGGATGGTTTAACTCGGGGGGTCGAATTTCAAGTGTGACGCCGTCCTAAAAAATATTATTTATCTTTTGAGATTGGTTATTAGTATTACAACTGCTTATTATGTTTTCAACTTTTAAGTGTGGTTGGGATTGCTTATCCAAACTGATTCTTGTTAGTAAAATAAGCAGGAATCATATATATAAATGGTTAATGGGAATCATATATATAAATGCAGGAACCGAGGTGCAGAAAAAGTTTATGGTTATATAGCTAGTGAAGTTATTGGTAAAACTCCAACTGAGCTTCTAGCGGAACCTAAAGATGCACAGTATTCGGAAGTTATCCTAGAACGAACAGTGAATGGAGAGAGTTGGTATGGGGAGTTTCCGATAAAGAATAAGATTGGAGAAAGCTTTTCGGTTATTTGTGCGAATACGCCATATCGTGATGCAAATGGTAGACCACTCGGGGCTATGTGTTTATCCAGTGATTCACGTCCATATCGAGTAATGAAGATAGATACTAGTGCTAGTGAGCGCACGAGGATCGGTTTTGATTCGCAGCAGACTTCTATTACCTCGAGGATATCCAATTTGGTTAGTATCTCAATTGCCTCAAAGATATCAAAATCTGAAAATTTTACTTCAATTTATCTACAAAATTGCGAAAAAAGTCATGAAATTTAGTGCGCTTAAACACTGCACTTTTGATTTAGGGTAATGTCTTAAATTAATCTTAGGAAACTCAACATTTTGAAAGTTGACTACTTTATCCGTAAACAACAGGCTTTGAAGGTGAAGTCGAAAATGAAAGATCTTTCAGACGATACACTTGAAAGTGAAGGAAGCACCCCAAGGGGACATATTGCTCCATCTCCAATTGGAGTATTTTTTATATCCGACATAGAAGAGCCTTTTACGCGAAACCTGATAATAGATTCTAGTGAAGAGAGTGAAAACAAACATGGGATTCGGAAGATTTTATCTTCAAAAGCAGAGGAATGGATACGAAAAAAAAGAATCTGGTGGCCATGGAGAGAAAAAAATGAAGGGGTAGACGAGTCTCTTGATTCTAAAGTAGACTGTCAGCTGTGTGAGTCCAGTAATACGATCGAGGCTTCAGGGTTGTGGTTAACATCGTTACATGTTAGTAGTACAAGTAGCACAAGTACTAGCAGGAGTATCAAAAATAACAAGGCCCTTATTGAAGTTGACAGGGAGGTCAACAACCTTGATTATGAGATCTTGTGGGAAGACCTAATAACTAAACAACAGATCGGGCAAGGTAATAAAAGGGTATTATCGCCATTTGACATACTATGTGTCTTATTTATGCAATATTTTGATATTTAACGATTTCACATATATTTTGGCAGGTTCGTGTGGGACTGTATATCACGGACTGTGGTATGGATCAGTATGTTCTGCATCTTGTACTCATTAGTATTTCTTGTAAGAAAAACACAAGGGACCAAAGAAAGTTAAACAAAAATAATTAAATTGCGAGTTTTTTATGCAGGATGTCGCAGTCAAGATATTTTCACATCAAAATTATTCAGATGACATGCTAGTATCATTTAGGCAGGAGGTAAACTTTCTTACTTGTTTACGATTTTAGAGTTGGTGTTGACATGTAACTCTATGGTAGTATATGTTAAAGGTGTCTCTGATGAAAAGGCTTCGACATCCAAATATTTTGCTCTTCATGGGGGCCGTAACTTCACCTCAGCATCTTTGCATTGTCACAGAGTTTCTTCCACGGTTTGCTCTGAAGCACAAGTCTTCATTTCATTGAGTTTTATGAATACAACATGCTGATATCAAATTCTGTTATGTAGTGGAAGTTTGTTTCAGATACTTCAAAGAAGTACAACCAGATTAGATTGGAAGCGCCGTCTTCATATGGCAATCGATATTGTAAGTACTCCGCCTTTCCAACTGGCTTACTTTGAATCATCGTTCTTATCTTTGACTAATTCTCACATAGGCACGAGGCATGAATTATCTTCATAGTTGCAACCCACCCGTTGTTCACCGTGATTTAAAGTCTTCAAATCTTCTTGTTGATAAAAATTGGACTGTTAAGGTAGGCTTCTTAGACTTTTCTTCTTGCTTGAATGCTTTTGTTTAAGTTATTTCAACTAATAATATTATCATTTAGGTTGGTGACTTTGGTCTCTCTCGTATCAAGCGTCAGACGTACCTAAATACAAAGTTGGGGAGAGGAACGGTACTGTTATTTTCTTTCTTGGGTTTTTCTTTTGAAAAGCAACAACATTAGTGAATAAGAAAATGCAATTTAACTATGAGGTCAAACGAGCTAGGTTTGGCCTAAGACAAGATGTTGTATTGACTGATATCTTCCGCTTTTTGTTTCTGTAGCCTCAATGGATGGCTCCAGAAATACTTCGTAATGAGCAAGCAGATGAAAAGTAAGCTTGTAGGCTAAAAAATGGGGTTTTCTTGCTTTTATAATCCAATTGTTGTTTTGTATATTTTTAGTAAATGTATCTTGGGTGTTGTTTAGGTCTGACGTATACAGCTATGGAGTGGTATTGTGGGAAATTACGACCGAGAAAATCCCTTGGGATGATCTTAACCCGATGCAGGTATGTAATTCTCAAGTATCAAGTTCAACATTTGTGAAATGCAGGCAGGCATATACGTTGCTTTGACTTTCAAGGTCAAACACACCACAACTAGCAAGTAAAAGAGTATTGATAAACATCATAAATTTGAGTATTTGACCCGAATATCCATCAGTTTTCGTATTTTGCAATAACAATAAATAGGATATAACTCGTTTATGAGAAAGATGAATTTTTATTTTGCATCAAGTTATGAGTTCAAAAGTTGGTTGTCCAACCTCCAAACCAAATGTCTCTTTGCTCGACTATCAAAGTCAAAGCATAGAGGTTTTTTGAGGACAAGACCAATACATAAATTGTTTAAAATTTGAGTGAAAAGTTTAGTCTTTTTCATATATATTAATGTAAAGATAAGTTTTCTGTAAGAAACATTGGAAGTTGAAGTTGAGGTTGACGATCAAGGTTGTTTAATGTATGTCTAAGATATAGTTTACCACGTTAACATTTAATATGAATGAACACTTAAAACAAACAAGTATAATTTTCAACGTTTAAACTCTTTATTGATATATAAATCTAAGAATTCTACCCAAGTGTTTATTTGCGGAATAACATTTGGGAATTGAATGACAAGTATGTGTGTCATCTCCTCACTAAACTTAAACACAAACCAAAGTATTGTGTTTAAGTAAGAAGCATGCTAAACCAATCAGGCCCGGTTTTGGACAGGGCCCAAAAATTCTTTGGGCACAAATTTTCTAAAAGTCCAGTTCCTGTAATATACTTATAAGGCCCACCTGTGAAACTCATTAAAAGGCCCGATGCTTAGTTTATTAGTAACCGTTAATAAAACTGAGACTGCCTTTTCATTTATCACATCTCGATCAATGTGACTTTGTTGAGGTGGCATTATAAGGTCTTTGTTTGAGGTTCGTTTTGTTCATGGTTCCATGGTTCTTAAATTATTTGATTTATATGTTATTTGGTAGCATTATTACTAATGATGTCAAGAATTTTGCCTCCTAAAAAACAAGAATCTGGATATGGAAAGAGCAAAAAGTAGAATAAAAGTTATAGCAGTCTTAGAAAAAATTGTCTTTAAGGGGCCTTTCTTTTAGTCATGGCACACGGCCACTAAAATCCACGAGACGGCCCTGAAACCAATAGATATAATATCTAAGACTTAGTTCTATTTGAAGAAGGAAAAACGAGCTCTTGAAAGTGTTTAAAACTTTTAATACAAGAGATGCATTTTCCTTCGTTACAACATTCTTATTTATAAGCAAAGACAAAGTGGATACCCGTGAGGTAAAAAGTACGTGTAACATGTGATAGACTAAAGTACACTTTGTACTTTAGCTTCTATTCCTAGTATGCTATCAGACATACTTTTGAGGGAACAGTGTTGACAACTGTTTGTATTTTTTTACCAACTATAATACTCCTTGACTTTTGACAAGTACTTTGAACTTACCTTCCTAAGGAGTTTCCCGCCTATACTTCAGGGAATTAAATATCCTACTAGAAATATCTAAGTCTTTAGAATGCCTTCAGTGAGTTGAGGAGATCTTCAGGGAGTCAGTGTGTTATTGTCATCACACACTGACTCCATCATCCTGATCTTGGTTCTTATCTTCACTCTCTGAGTTCCGCCTCAGGTTGTGATGCGTCTTTATCTTCAGACTAGGATGACTCCCTGAACGTATTGTAACATTCAGGGACTTGTATTCACTTAAGTTGTTTTTCATTCAAATCTATAATAAGGGACTTTAGGCTCTTTCGAGAATCAATAAAAAGGTTCTATATTTTCTACTTATGATACTTGCAGGTTGTTGGAGCTGTAGGGTTCATGAATAGAAGACTTGATATTCCAGAAGATATGGATCCACTTTTGGCTTCGCTTATTGAAAGTTGTTGGTGCAGGTTTGTCTCTCTCGGTGATGAAAATATTTAACTTTGTATAAAATGTCTGAATTATCCATCTCATAACTTTCTTGTATATGGTCAGCGAGCCACAATCCCGACCAACTTTCCAAGAAATTATATATAAGCTTAAAAAGTTGCAAATGAATTTTGCGGCTGAACGTAGGAGATAACATTCAGAAAGGAACAGTGCTTGGTTTCATTTCTCATAGAAGTTCATTTGTAAATTTATCGGAGTACTAAACGATTTGCCTATATTTTTGGCCTATGTATATCAAAGGTGAGGGCCACCCATTCTTTTTAGGATCTAATAACCCAGTGACTAATTGCTCATGCTGTTTTTTTTATCATGCTGATTTGGTGTATAGTGATCAAGTATAATTGCTCATTTTGATAATTTAAATTCGCTCTCTTGATAAAGAGGGAACGGAAAAGAAGCAAATGCAGCAGCCTAAACATTGAATCGGGTACAAGCTTAATTAATTCGAGATTGACAAATCTTCGTACGTGGGTATTGACAGTTTATGTTAAACAGCAACCTTGTTCATATGTAACGTTTGCACAAGATCGTAGCCTTGTTCATATGTAGCATATATGCAAGATCGCAGGAAATACCTCTGTAGAAATTAATAACTGTAATCACATCCCATCCGCCATGATAATTACAGTGTTTGTGCTACATGCTACTCCATATCCTATAAAACTATAATATAGTAAAGTCTGAAAAGCAACAGAAATATTGTTCTTGAACTAAAAACATGTTCAAAACCAATAACCACTGTTCTAAGAGGCTCGTAAAGGCTTCGCAAAGGCCTCGCAAAGGCGTGAGGATTGGTCATGCCGCAACGCCATGCCGCCACGCCGCCTTATGGCATATGTTTTTGTAAACTCAGCTCGATATATATGAATTATGATATAAATATATAAATATTTTCATACTTTGTGCCGCCTTATGCCACGCCTTATAAACGCAAAAGCTTCGCTTTAACCGCAAAAGCGTGAAGATTGGTCATGCCGCCACGCCATACCTCACGCTATTTATAACCTTGCCAATAACCCACAATCGTAATCTACACAAACCCATAAACAAAAGCCACCATCATTTCACCATCCCATTTTAGCACCACAACCATTTCCAAATTCACCACACACCCCCAAAATCTACACATTCACCATCAAACTAAAATACCCGAATCAAAAGCCAATTACCAACCATCATAATTTACACATTTATATTCTCTCAAATCCATATTATATCTAACAAAAATCAAAGATATTCAAAAACCAAAAAAAAAAAAAAAAAAAAAAATGTTAATGCTAAATAAGATTTTAAAAAATGATGTTTTTTTATATATTGGTTTAAATTGGGTTTGATGGTAAGAAAGAGGATGTTTTTTATGGGTTTTGGAGGGACAAACGACGCATAATGTTTGCTACTTAAGGTTGGACGGTGCAACTTTTTTGGTCAAGGGACAAACGTCTTCGGTCAACGCAAACCACGAGGACAGACGGTGTAATTTACTCGACTTATTTTGATGGAGGTGAATCTAATGACTAATAGTAGGTCTATATATCCTTACTAGTTATCTGAATGAAAATGATTCATAATCTAAAAGGTGAACCTATATATTACTCTTAACCAAAATCCATGTGTTAAATTTCATCTACAATACAATATGTGTTTAGCAACTCTTGATAACTGCCACTTTGTCCACCTAGTCAATGTCGGGTTGAGGATCGGGGTCAAGTTGGAAGTTCCTGTCTTGATACGGGTTTTGTTTGGTCATGCACATAACATATTATCAATATATCACCCGAGATACATCACGTATGTATCGCAAAACTCTGCGGTCAAAGGAGTGATGTGTAACTTACCACCAGGATCGGGGACAAATTCGGGATTTGAAATCTCAACGCTAAGAGGAAGAAAATCGATGGCCTTGAGATATGCTCTCTAATTATATTCCAAACAGAAAGCAATTTGAATAGCAAGGAAGAAACAAAGCACTGTCTTCGACAGCCAGAGGCTGCCTAAACGGGTTCAGCTGAACCTGTGCAAAGGGAAACCATCTTTTAGTACAAGTAACCAAGTGAAAATGGGCAAATAAGTAATTATGACAAAGATTTTGAGGATGAAGATAGTACATTATTCATAGAGCACGTCAAAATATAATGTTGTTGCAATCCCAATGCGACGAATATGTTGCAATCCCATTGCGACGAATATACCCCTCTATCACCATGATAACTATATAATGCAAGTCTCCAATATTCAAATTTCTTAGAAGATATTTTGACTGTCAATCGTCTCTTATATACAACATACACTATATTGCAATATGAATATGGTTATCACTTTGCATGATCATGAAGGAAAGGAACTAACTTGATTATGTAGTGTCCAACTGTCCAAGAAATGAAATAATATTATTTTGATTTGACTGTAGTGCTGACTTTTTAATCAACACAATAAAATAATTTAGAAGAGAATTTAAAAATGAAAAATAACATTTAATATACAAAGCTTAGTCATAAATAACTTACAGGAATTGATGGCGGACAACCAGTCACCGTGGTTATACAGTTAGCTGCAAGATGACAAGCTTCTTCACAGTTCACAGTAATCGGAGAAAATGGCTGGGATCTCTATTTCGTTTATCAGCTCCTAAAAGTGCCATATGAGCTATAAGCAGCAACACTAGCATATATATATGTGACAAACGGTCAAACTAGTGTTGGTCTCTTTTCTTTCTATGAACAATCGAATAATAATAACTAAGTTTATTTATAAAACAATCGTTATTTACAGACTTGGTTTACATGGGTACTTATACTTTTCTAACCGACACTATGAACCATCATACCGGTTCATTAAACTACCATAACCGAATAAACGGTTATTAACTTTACTCTTTGTCATTCTAGGACCCTAAGCTTATAAACTTTACATACACGACTCTAAATACATAAACACTAAATATTCTTGACTTACATGGATTAATAAGTTAGTATCCAATACTCCTCCCTAATTTATTAATCCATGCCTTCGATATCTTCAAGCTCCTTTACTTTATCTTTGAACTTTGGCTTGCTTCCACTTCCTTTGTCTTGCTCTTCAACTTGATCATCTTTGTCACCAACTTTCTTCATTTGTATTGTTTCGTACTCTTGAATCTCCAACACACTATTTCTAGTATCACGATCTTCTGATTCAGCTTTCTTGTTTCTTGACTTGATGCCTTTCTCAATCTGGCTTTCCTTCTGAAATCTTGATGGCGTCTCTCGATGTTTCTTGCATTCGCCCTTGTCAACTCTCTCTTCTTCTAGGAGTTTCTTTAATTCTCTCTGCATTTGTTTCTCAAATGCCATTTCTCTATTTCTTATTTTTTTCTCAAACTCTTGTTTTTCAATCTCTAACTCTTGAAGCATTTCGAACTTCCAAAACTCTAATTTACTCTTCAAATCAATTTCTATTTCTGACCGCATATCTTCTAACTTTTCTTTTGGAATTTCATCCTTCTCAATGACAATTCCTTTCCTTCTCGGTTCTTCCTTTAAGGATGTTATCTCCTTTTCATCTTTACTAGTAACCATCAATAGTGCTGGTTCGTCATCTTCGAACACAAGGTTTACTTTTTCTTCTCTACGGTTTGGTTTTGGACAATTTGCAGCATAGTGTCCAAACTCATGACAATTATAACATTCTATTTCTCTAGTATCTCTTCTATGGTAGTTTTGATCTCAGGGTTTCTCATTCTTCTATTATAACTATCTTCATTCTTACTATCTCTTGTGAATCTTCCTTGGCCTTTTCCTCGTGTGTGATTACCACCTCCTCGTCTATCATTTCCATAGTTGCGTTCATAATTTATGTTATTCCCTTAACGTGTGAACAATAACCTCTCACTATTATCTTCCTCACTTCCTTTTCTAAACTTAAGCCTTTCTTCATAAGTCTTAAGTTTTCAATAATCTCCTCTAATTTTGCTTTCTTAAAATCAACAACCATTTCAATGGTTGCTACTACTGGTACAAACAGTAATTTCCGTACTTTTGTTTGTTCATCAAACGTCAATCCACATATAGCAGCCTTTGTAATAATACTCATCAACCTCCCAGCAAACGAATCTATTGTTTCATCTTCTTTCATCACAAGTCTTTCAAATTCTGATTTAAGTTGTTGCGAGTGTGCTTGTTGTACATCTTCTGTCCCAATAAATCTGGACTTTAGAGAGTCCCAAATTTCTTTTGCTGTTTCACATCCCGCAACTTGCATTTGCAAATCTTCTGGTAACCCTTGAAATAGGTATGCTGACGCCGAACTATCCTTTTTTACATCAATCTCTTTTGATGTACCTGTTCCTTCTACTAAATCCCATACTCCATTTGCCAATAGTATCTTCTTCATTCTTAATGCCCATAATGTATAATTTGTATTGCTTAAAACTAGGCATTGATATGATGGTAACGATGTGGTGAAAACAACTCTGTTTTTGTTTTTATCTCCCGTCATATCTTTCGATTTGATTTTCTTCTAAAACCAATATAATTCTAGTAACAGTCGAACTTAGATCTTTCTTTCTAATCCACAATAGTAATATGCAACTTCTAAAACCAATATAATCTTAATAACAGTCGAATCTTAAATTTTCTTATCTAACCACAATAAATTTCAAACAATTCTAACGTTTTCCTAATGCGAATTGTAACGAAAATTTTTACTTTTAATCTATTCTACTAATAGAAAAAGTTAAAAAAAAATATCACAGGTATTAAAAAATAAAACATGTATATCTTGTGTTGCCCCTTTTTTATGTAATACTTGGCAGCCCTTTGTGCGTGTTCTTAGGCCCAAACACAGCGACCCAACACAAACCCCTTCTTCTTCCTTCTGATTTCCCCCTTTTTCTTAATCTAAAAATTCACGCTTCTTCCTCTATGCGAATTAGGGCTAAAATCAATTCCCTTCTTCTTCCTGTTGCAATCAATGGTGGTTCAGATCCTTGTTTCTTTTCCGATGACGGCGGCGGCGGTTGTTTCTTTCTTCTCTGGCAAACAATACGGCGGCGGTCTCTCTTCTTCGCACAACCGGTATGTCTTTCTCTCTCTATCTCTTGATTGATTCCCTGAATCAATCGGTCTTTGTTTCTCTTCTCTGGTTCGAATCCTTTGGCTCTGATGCCAACTGTTGGTCTCTTTTCTTTCTATGAACAATCGAATAATAATAACTAAGTTTATTTATAAAACAATCGTTATTTACAGACTTGGTTTACATGGGTACTTATACTTTTCTAACCGACACTATGAACCATCATACCGGTTCATTAAACTACCATAACCGAATAAACGGTTATTAACTTTACTCTTGTCATTCTAGGACCCTAAGCTTATAAACTTTACATACACGACTCTAAATACATAAACACTAAATATTCTTGACTTACATGGATTAATAAGTTACTATCCAATAACTAGTACTTATGTACAGGCCGGGTCTAGTTGACCCAAAAATCCATTTGGCCCATAAAAAATAAAAATTAGTGTAAAAGATTATACTATTTAAAATACAAGTTAATCTTCTTACTAAATTGATTCAGAATATTTCACGATCTAAAATATACTTTGGGCCACTTTTGGTCTGCTCCAACCCATTTGACCCATTTCCTTTACGTTATTGAATTGCATATATATCCCTCCTAAACTTCATAATTGCATATATATCCAACCTAAATTTATAATTACATATATATCCTTACCAAACATCAAAAATTACATATATATCCAAATTCTTAAATAAATATAAATGAAACCTTTAAGTATACTTATATTTATTATTTAATACTAGATTGACCATTATACCCTTGCCTATCATTCTTCTTCTTCTTCGTGCTTATTATTCCGTCAACAATTATGTTAGATTTACTACATAATTATTTCCCAAATATTTGCCTTTGATTATAAACAATCATTTTTTAATTCTATTTTCATAATTGATTGTATTAATTTAGTATATTTCTTTTTGTTTACTGTTCTTGTGCGTTTTAATTAGTTGATCTTGTAGTTGGTGTTTGTGGTCCAATTGATGCTATAGTGGTTTACTTTTAAGATTATAAGACCAATTAAGATAATACAATTTTTCATTCATATTTCAATTGCAACGTTGTGTGTTCTAAAAAAATGACGAAAAAGAAAAACTAAACGAATTATATTAGAAAACAGAGCATCATATTTCCATGTGCATGTCATTTCTTTTTGTCAGTAGCCTCACTTTAGTGTTAAACAAAAAAATTTACAGTAACGTTTTGGATTTAAAAATTTGTTAAGGAAGGATAATTGTCATATAGAAAAAGAAGCAGGGTATAATAGTCAATCAAAAGTTAAATAAGAACTTTTATGTTTTTAAAAGCAATCATTATATTAAAGTTAAGGATTTGGATATATATGTTATTTTTTATGTTTCTAAAGGATATATATGTAATTATTAGATTAGGTTGGATATATGTGTAATTATAGAGTTTTGGAGGGATATATACGCAATTCCCCCAAGTTATTATTCTACTTGACCTGTTCATAAGTAAATAAAGATGACATTGACACCTATACTAGCATATGCACAAAGGTATCTCACACACAGATCAAAGACATACAATAGTCGTCGGTGACCAGCTTCTGTAAGCAGCGATACCAGCATTTGGAGCAATGATTAAGTCGGGAACAAATTCCTGTCCATTAAGAAGCAGGTCTACTTAAGAATTGCTATCAAGAATGCATCAGGTAAAAATACTAGTGTGACTAAGAAATTAAGAATATATAACATTGGTAAGTTCTGTGTAGTGGTCATGATAATAACCTGAATGAAGCCTTATTGTAATCGCTGAAGGTTTATAAGCAGTTGTGTCTGAACCGAACTCACCTTTGCTAGATTTGCAACTGCAGCTTACTTCCATACAATGTGCATGCTACAAAGAGCGATTGTCTCGCCATCCCTATTTGCCAGAATGTTATCTTATCTTTCAAAGTTTTGTTTATACTTATCAAGAAATATACTCTTTTAGAAAAAAGTGATACCTGTCATATGGAACTGAAGGCCCGACAAAATCTATATGCAGTTGGACTCCAAGAAGAAGAGCATGTAACTCCCCAAACACAGCAAGTTGGTGAAGTTCCCTCTCAGGTCCTTTAGAGACGCAATATAATTAGCGAAATGAAGAATCAGAAACACAGAAGAGATGTTTGGATGTGCACTTTGCCAGTGATTATGTGAACTGAATAATCACAGACACATAATCAACTGTCTTAAAACGAGTTTCTTACTATTTTCAATGATCAATTGACAGATTGTCTAAATCTTGGCGAAAAAACCACTTGATCAGCACACATATTTTTCTATTTCCTTTACTAACTTTCAGATACGTAGCAGTGTGCAGTTTCTTCCTTGGAGACCTTGGGAAGGTGTTCTATACTTATATATATTTTTTAAATTTGTATACAAGGAATTCAAGTGCATAACGTGACATATAAAGAGTTTTATTTTGCAGTCATTACTGCTGGTCTTGATTCAAAGCTTATAATGTGGGACTTCTCAAAAGGAAAACCGTTTAAAGTTATGGATTTGGGTATGAATGAATCTTGCTAATTTTATCAGTAATATGTTTTACTTTATTTTGGAAATATGATGGTTCCTTTATTTTAGGCAAGTCTGATCCAGAGAACAGTAGTGGTGTGCCTCAGTGTTTCAATCCTGCTTTTGTTCATGCAATTGCGGTTCCTGAAGTTGATATGTTAGATAAAGTGGGCAAGATATGCGTTGTGGCCAGAGGTGATGTTGTTGTTGATGTAATCAATATAGAATCAAAATTCGAAGTTGCTACATCCCGGGCTTCATCTAAACCAAAATACTGTGACCAGGTGTGCTGTCATCGCCATCCAAGATTATAAGGTCAGTGTTTTCTAATCTGATGCATTTCTTGGATCATAATAATGTGATGGTGCAGCTTTTTAGGAGAGCGCGTGACAAGCTGTAGGGCGCTGACATTCTTGAATTTAATGTCAGGTTGTTTGGTGTTCTGGGAACTAAGCAATAGGAAGCAGATATAGGATATAATGGGAGAGCGGTATCAAATTCTATAATGGGAGAGCGGTATCAAATTCATCAACAGCGACTAAGGGTGTTGGCATCAATACTAATGAGGCGATGATGACTTTATATGGGCTCCGGAAAAACAGAGGTTGGCCGGAACTTGGCATGGCAACCTATTCGGTTTGCAGCCGTGCCGGATGTACCCTATTTTTCCAGGTTACTTCCCTGTATGAGCCTGATAGTTTTGTCGGCCTTAATGGCAGAGCGGTATGAAATTCCATTGTATTTTATTCAAAGTCGGTGACTAAAAAAATATTGCCTTATGAGTTTGATGCATTTGCTTGCTTTGTGTGCTTATCAGGTTGTTGGCATCAATAATGGTGAGGCAACGATAAGTTTATATGGGCTATGGAAAAAGAGAGGTTGTCCGGAACTTGGTATGCCAACCTGCTTGGTCTGCAGCCGTGCTGGATGTACCCTATTTTTCCGGGTTACTTCCCTGTCTGTGTCTGAGCCTGATGGTTTTGTCGGCCTTAATGGCATAGCGGTATGAAATTCCATTGTATTTTATTCAAAGTCGGTGACTAAAAAATATTGCCTTATGAGTTTGATGCATTTGCTTGCTTTGTGTGCTTATCAGGTTGTTGGCATCAATAATGGTGAGGCAACGATGAGTTTATATGGGCTATGGAAAAAGAGAGGTTGTCCGGAACTTGGCATGGCAACCTACTTGGTCTGCAGCCGTGCCGGATTTACCCCGGTTTTCCTGTTTAGTTCCCCGTGTCACCCAAATCTTATTGGACTTGATTCGATCGAAGGTTGTTGGCATCAATACTAATGAGGCAATGATGAGTTTATATGGGCTCCGTAAAAACTGATGTTGCCCGAAACTTGGCATGGCAACCTATTCGGTTTGCAGCCATGCCGGATGTACCCTGTTTTTCTAGGTTACTTCCCTGTCTGAGCCTGATATTTTTGGCCTTAAGTCGATGGCTGGTGCTGTTGGGGGGCCGAGCAATAGCTTTGCTGCCTTCGTTTGCTTATGAGGTTGATACCATGAATATTAATTAGGCAGTGCTAAATTTACATGGGTTGCGTAATACCTGAGATATTATACATGGTGCCGTGTTGAAACCATTATATATTATTGACTGTCATTAAAAAAGTATTGCCTTATGGGCGATTTTCTGAGCCTGTTTTTCATGGGCATTCGGTTTCTGCCTGCGGTTTATTTGTGAAGGCGATGATGAGTGTTCTCTGGACGGCATCTTGGCGAGGTAACCACATCGTAGCTGTGGTTGCAGCCATGCCAGATCTGAGCCACACTTTACGTTATTTTTATACTTTGTGTTACTCCAGGTTTTTAAAGGGGCGTGAACAGGACAGGGTTGTGTTTCGTCGCGTCTGAACTATTCATTGTCGTTATCCATGGTACTTGGTGACTCTACTCGGTGTGTGACGGTGAATATGCGGTATGTTTAAAATTCAGGTACGTTTCATCTACGCGTTTCGGGAAAAAAACTTCAGGTGTGTGTCTTTTTCATAGTATAAGGACATGTAGCGGTCGCTTAGTCCTAAAGATCACCTATAGTGAACCCTCATCATTTATCAATATCAACGATCTTCTGTGGCCATCTAAAGTTTTGTTTTCTCATATGGCCATTGACCTAACGTATGATATTTCTTATGTTAAAGATTGTTAGACTAGGTGACAGCTTATTTCCCTAACAAAAAACACTTAAGGGAGCTGCTCGGTTTTAGCATGCTGCCAAGGGATGTCAAAAGCTACAATAAGCTTTAAACTCTATAAGTAGATCTACATAATCAGTCATCTATCTTCTTTTCACCTGAAAATGTTGGATTGGGGGAAGGCTTTCCTTCTGTAAGATATAACTTTTCACATACACATCAAACCATAACACAAAGTAGCATATAGATGGAATTCTAGAGAGAGAAAGTTAGAGGTTTAGGGAACTTAGTGAGAGAAAGTGAAAGATATTATTATGAGCTCTAACTCTCTACCTTGGGAGGTAGAGAGTATTTATAGTCATACATAAATCGCCACACATCGGGCTGTGGATCAGGCATACAGTGGGTAAAGACCCGTCCGTCCTCCACGGTGTTACTTAACTAAATACTACTTAACTTAAAAGAACTACGACTACGAGCTTTCTAACGATTACATATACTTGAGGTGACCGACTCTTTAATACCTGGAATTTCTAATTCCTAACAATCTCCCCCTAAGGGAGGTCACCTCAATCATGTACCAAAATTACATAGAATACAACTAGATAATACATTAACACTTGATCTTGTATTCTTGATGTAGTCCTTTGCTCCTAAGCTCATAGTCATTGATTCTTCACATTGCATGTTTGGTTACTCCAAGTGGAGGTCTTTTACTGATCCACGTGATAATAATTTTGAGCCATCTTTTGAGATCATCAGCTATCAAAAATTTCTGAGACATCAATTGTGGTGTTGTGACTTTGGGACCGACATGCTCACATTCTGGATCATGATATCTTCTCATCAGAGTAGCGGAAGCATTTGTTGAATCATGATATTGGCAGCAGCATAGCAGAAGCATGGAGTGAAAATATCAGAGTCATTGATGCACTAATCATGATTTCTTTGAGTTGAATGTGTTAAGTGAGCATGCGGCTATGGATTGACCGCTTCATTCTGATCAGCTGCAAACGTCGGGTGTACCTGCATACAACAGTTAGCAATAAATCGCACGAAAGTGTCTTTGATCACTTTCGTTGAATTGAGGTACACGGCCCACGGTTCCCCGTTGATCAGTACATGTACTGCCTGTGATCAGGTATAATTCCGAAGAATTTCCTTGACAGGGTTTCGCAGCTGCTCTAGCTGTTCTCAAACCGGAACATCTCAAAGAAGACAACACGGAGTGAGTGAACCAGCGAATTTTAAGTCCACTGATTGATGAAAAGAGATTTGAAAAACAATCGTGTATTGCTCAATAGAAAATTGTTTTTGCAATACAACGAAGGTTTTATTGAAAATCAATTATCAATCATAAAAACACCTTTTGGTTTGAAAATTGAGTACACGGTCGATGTACTGAATAAAAGAGTTGTTAAGCACAAAGACCGGTTTTTCAAAGGTATCCGTCAATCCATAACCTGAACCAGGATTGATTCAAGAGATTGAATCGCCCCATTGTTTCTGTTCAGTTGTCACATGGTTGATCTATATAATAGATCTCACATGCCACCTACCAGGAGCTTGTTTGATGTTGGCTCCAGAAGGCTTTCCATCTTCATTGTGAATATGTATACACATCACTCAGATGTTCTGGCAATACCACAAGGATAATGCGTAGGACTCTAGATATAATCTCTCTTTCCACATTGTGTGAAACAGAGAGTCTTCATTGAAAGTGTCCTAATGAGATTTATTGATGATCTCGTGGCTCTAGACTCAATTTGTGCATATTTGGATCCTGTGCCGGAGACTAGGGAGAGGGTCTCCTTCTTCAATATCAACCATCTCTAAGAGAAAGTCGATAGATAATGTCGGTTCCCCGTGAGAATGAAACAAGTCCTTTTAAGAGGAACTTGAGTGGTTTGGAAAGTTGAAGTGCAGTGCGTCACTGGGTCCATGACGTCTTGTCTTCAATACCGATGTTACCATCAGTAGCATATGAATTGAACCCGGTTTCTGCCCTAAGGTTGAATAAATGGAGGGCTATTTGTTTTCACCCTTTCCTCATTCAATTCTTTTTAATTCTTCAACCCCTTCAGTGCTTGCCGAGACTTCATAGCTAGAACCTTGTTGGGTTTATTCCAGTACTAGCTCAGTCTTAGTCCGCACTCTTCCCATATCTCATTTTTCTCCTTTTATCATCATTCCTAAGGACTTCTACACTAACTAGTGGATTGTCCCTGGGTAGATCCCTCCGGTTCTGGCGGATCATGGGAACACATACCTAACCTTATCATCCTTATATCACCGTACATAAAATTAAGTTGGTCGGTCTATTTGGTATTGTTCGTCTGCCATTGGAACCAATTGAAAAACCATTTGAAAATCAATTCAGATACTTGTGATATATCAAAACATTTTGTACCTGAATTGTTTTTGATAATTTTAGAACGAGAACTCCCCCTCAACATGTGCATCAAGTATTTGAAAATGTTTTGCACACGGAGGCAAGAGAAAGAATTAACTTCTTTGATTACCATTTTCTAAAAGATATCAACATCACTTCCCACATCAAATCAAGTAGGTATAGCATTTCCGGGAAGGATGAGGTTTTCATGATTTTGCTCCCCCTCAATATGTGCCTCGAGATTTGAAAAGAGTTTTGCACATACTAGAGGAAACCTGCACATTGAGATAAGTGATCACGTTTCAAATCATAGGTTTATGATAGATGCTCCCCCTCAACATGTGCATGGAAAAGTTGAAATCGTTTGTCACATGTGGGCAGGATAGCATGTACATCCTTATAAAACCATTTACCGAATTATCAGTTTAAATCCAGTTTAAAGCACACATTCTCCCCCGATCACAATTATCAAATCATTTGAGATTTGTGATCTCTTATAGATTTAAATTGATTTTGAAGGCTTTTAAGGGGAATTGTGACTTGATTATGAAAGTGTTTTAACTGATAAGGATCGGATTTTAAGACTTTAAACTCCATTGATAAAAACATGCATGTATATCTTTTGAAAACATTTTAACGCCAAATAACTTTTTAATTTAATTGAAATCATTCTCCCCCTCAATCAATGACATAGGTTGTTGATTGAGAGATAGAGATTTTGACAAATAAGTCCTGATGATTATCAAAAATAGAAATCGAGTTATTTTTCAAAGCATTTAGTTTTCAGCAGATAAATGTTTATAGAATCAGAGCATGGAATTTGAAAACATGGCTCTGTTCTTTCTTTTAAAACCGGGTTATTGCCTGAAAAATGACAATAAACCATTTATTCTCTTTCTCCCAATTTTTTTTTTTTTTTTTTTTTTTTTTTTTTTTTTTTTTTTTTTTTTTTTTTTTTAAGAATTCGAACAACATCTAAAGTCCCGTGTCATTCTTTGAATGACAGCACAAAGACCGTAGATATTATCGAACCGAGAAAAACATGACAAATTGACAATATTTTTTTTTGAAGATTTTTCGAATTTTTCAAATTTTTATGGATTTTGAGAGTTTTATATTTTTTATTTGATTTTTGAAGGTTTTATAATTTTGCATTTTGTTTTTTCGAATAGATATATACAAGAGATAGATGAAGATAGACCTTTACTCCTCGTCTTCCTCCTGAAGACGTTTGAGAGTTTCTGGTTGAAGGCTTTTCAAGCCAAGTCGTGGAAGAATAAACTCAAAACGTTCTCTTGGAAGAGCTTTGGTGAAGATGTCTGCTAATTGATATTCAGACCTCACAAAGTATAGTTCCACCACACCTTTTTCCACTTGTTCCCTGATGAAATGATGTCGAATGTCGATATGCTTTGCTCTTGAGTGTTGAACGTTGTTGCATGAGAGAGCAATAGCATTTTTATTATCACAGTACAGAGGGATTTTGTTGAATTCAAAGCCATAATCAGATAATTGAGATCTCATCCATAAGATTTGAGCACAACAAGATGACATGGCTATGTATTCAACCTCTGTAGAGGAAATAGAAGTACTCATTTGCTTCTTTGAAGACCAGCTCACAAGCTTATCACCCAAAAACTGAGCACCTCCTGACGTACTTCGACGTGTATCTTGACAACCTGCATGATCAGCATCTGCATAGGCCGTTAGTGACATACCGGTGTCCTTCGGGTACCAAAGACCCATATTGATGGTTCCTTGGAGATACCGAAAGACCCGTTTAACTGCTTCAAGGTGCTTTTTAGTAGGCTTAGCCTGGTATCTAGCACACATGCAAACAGCGAACAAGATGTCTGGTCTACTAGCAGTGAGATACATCAGGGATCCAATCATACTCCGATATTTCGTTTGGTCAATCATGATCCCTGAGAGGTCCTCATCTAGTTTGGTTCGGTCAATCATGGGGGTGTCAACAGGGTCACATGAATCAAATCCAAATTTCTTTAAAATCTCTGTTGCATATTTAGATTGATTTATGAAAATGCCTCCGGGACTTTGTGAAATTTGTAATCCCAAGAAAAATGACATTTGTCCCATCATTGACATTTGAAACTTTGAACTCATTTCATTTGAAAAACGATCACATTCCATTGGGTCTGTCGAGGCAAAAATAATATCATCAACATAAATTTGAACATGAATTAAATGTTTGCCTGACTTCCTGGTGAACAATGTAGGATCAACTGCTCCTTTGCTGAATCCGGTTGATAGAAGAAACTTTGACAGTGTATCATACCATGCCCTTGGAGCTTGCTTTAAACCGTAAAGAGCCTTCTTCAAACGATAAACGTGAGTAGGATGCTCTTGATTCACAAATCCTTCAGGTTGGCTGACGTAGACGACTTCTTTAAGATCTCCATTCGGAAATGCCGTCTTTACATCCATCTGATATACTATCATGTTCTTACTAGCAGCATTAGCCAGAAAGATTCTGATTGCCTCGATTCGAGCAACTGGAGCAAAAGATTCTTCAAAGTCTATACCCTCCTCTTGACGATATCCTTTAGCAACCAATCGAGCCTTGTTCTTAAACACATCACCATGCTCATCAAGTTTTACTTTGAAGATCCATTTGAGAGCTATGATCATAGCACAGTCTGGAGCAGGTACTAACTCCCATACATCAAGACGATCAAACTCATGAATTTCATCTTGCATGGCATTGAACCAGCTATCTTCATTCATGGCAGTTTTAACATCTTTTGGTTCGAACTTAGATAGTACGGAGTTGAAGAAGCACCATAAGGCATCGGTTGCGAGTTGTTTCCGGGTTGATACAGGGCGAGAGGGATTCCCAATGATATTGTCTAAGGGGTGATCGTGAGTCCATTTTCTGAGGTGTTCATGTGGCAGTTGTTGTGGAACTGAGGTAGCTGAGTCGATGTCTCCTGAAGAAGATGGTTCTGATGATGATTCAGGAGTAGCAAATATGTTTTCAAATGGAGCATCTTCAGGAGTAGCAAAGGGATTAACTTCATCATTGATGCCAGAAACATTTCCATGATGCACATTTGAAGAATGATGATTTGTTGATGAGACTGAAGGATCAGCAGCAGGTGCTTCTTGACTTAAAGATATTGAGACTAAGGGATTGACTTCATTCACTGGAATATGAGCATCCTCTATTGTAGGGATCAGCACCTCATTAGTAATTGAATCATACAGTTCATCAAACATAGGATCAAACAATTTCTTTACATCATCTTCAGATGGAGGTACATATGGAGTTTCTTGAGAGGAGTTTGGAACAAGGGACGAACCAATGGGACTGTTTTGAAGTGCGGGTCCTGAGCTGGAGTGTCCAGGAGCCATTTGACCGGTCAGCTCATCAAACGTAACGTGAATTGTTTCCATGATATTTCGGGTTCTTTTGTTGTAGATTCGGTATCCCTTTTTGTTTGATGCATATCCTACAAATACTCCAATGTCAGCTTTGGCTCTAAGTTTGCCTAAGTCTTGACCCTCATTAGTTGGATAGCACAATGCACCAAACACACGAAGGAAGGATAGATTAGGTTTTCTGTTGTGGACAAGTTCATATGGAGTTTTTCCATGAATAGTGTGAATCAGGGAACGATTTTGTGTGTAGCATGCAGTGGCAATTGCTTCAGCCCAGAGAAACATTGGAACCTTTGAGTAGATCAGCATTGTTCTAGCGGCTTCAACAAGAGTACGATTTCGTCTTTCAACTACACCGTTCTGTTGAGGGGTTCGTGGAACACTTCTTTGATGGCTGATTCCAACGCTTTCATAGAATTCACTAAGTTGTTTGTTGACAAACTCAGTTCCATTGTCTGTTCTGATAATTCTGACAGTTTTGTTTAGTCGAACCTGCAGCTGTTTGATGAGTTTGATGATGATATCAGGAGTTTCATCCTTTATCCTTAAGAACTTGACCCAGGTGAATCTAGAGTAATCATCAACCACAACTAACACATATTTCTTTTCAAAGATATTCTGCACCCTCATTGGTCCACATAAATCCATATGAATCATATGAAGAACTTCTGTGACAGAGTTAGTAGGTTTGGGTTTATGGGCATACTTCTTGCTTTTTTCCAATTGACATGCTGAACAAAGATGATCCTTTTCATACTTTAGTCTAGGTAAACCTACAACTAAGTCCTTTCTGGAAAGATCGTTGATGGTGCCGAAGTTCAAGTGATTGAGACGACGATGCCATAACCATGACTTTGTTTTTGAAGCCTTAGATAACAAGCAGATTGGAGAGGCCCTCATCATGTCATCGATAGAGATGGTGTAAAGATTTGAGCCACGAGTTCCTTTTAACAGTTCCTTACCATTAAGATCTCTGACAAAGCAGGTATGTTTTCTGAAGGCTACTTCTAGATCAGAATCACAGAATTGACCAACAGAGAACAGATTATGACCTAAACCTTCCACATAGTACACTCTAGAGATGACACTATCACCAACAACATAATCTCCATAACCCATAATAGCACCGAAATGATCATTACCAAATCTAACAGTCCCGATGAATTTGCTCACGAAGTTCATGAGCCGTGACCGGTCTCCAGTCATATGCTTGGAACAGCCTGAGTCCAGGTACCACAGAACGATTTGAACGATCTGCAGTTGAACACAGACAAGAATGGATAACTGGATAATTGGGATCCCCATGCAAGAATGGGTTCCATTTGGTTAGTTACAATGGTTGGAACACCCACATCAGAAATAGAAGCATTCATACCAGAAAGTGAGGCAATGGAATCATTGTGAATAGATGCAGTACTAGTGTCTGTATCAGCCCTGTTCACAGTGTGATCACTTCTTAAAGGAATAGTTCTACCAGTAGGCATCCATTTTCTAGTGTGCATTATCTGATTAGTCTTATGACCAACAGGTATCCAATAGAAGCCTATTTTACTGAATGTTCTTCCTGTGGGTTTCCACTGTTTTCTAACTTTCTTTCGTTTTTGCCTTTTAGCCTTCTTAGCATGAGTTTTAGCATTAACAATATTAACTGGACAATTAACATCAATAGGCAGAACATTAACACCACATTCATGATTAGAAACAGAATTCAAGCAGACATCAGCACAAGGTTTGCAAATAGTATTAGAATTCGAATTAATTACAGTACGCCTATGGCTAATACTAGAATCAACACGATTCGTTTTATTCGATTCAAACTTAAAGTTCCTAGATTGTTCTTCTACTCTTTTCCAGTGCACATTCTTAGCTTGCGAGGTCCTATCATTCCTTGTATTGTCTTGAGACTTTGACCTGCTCCCTTTAATGTCACTGATTACTCCTGTAGAGGGAATTGGAACATTAGTTGGTTTTACAACTCTTTGCATCACCTGTTTAGAAGTGCTGGGATTTGAACTACATGCAGGTGCACTAAGGTTCACTTTCTTAAGACTAGAGGTACTGAGATTAGTACTCCTAGAAGGCACACGTGAGTTCTCTTTCTTAGCATTAACAGATCTAGAATCTGAACTACTCATGGGCACACTACGGTTCACATTCAAAACATTGGGAATCGAGTGCAAATCATACTTGGCATTAGGCATCGAACATGGAATCAAAGGGTTAACTCTCTCACCTAATGTCTTTGGGCATATTGTGATCAAGCATTCTAAGATTTCTTGAGATCGTTTGGCATATAAGCATGCATGTCCAATTGCATTATCATGAGGTTTCTCTAGCTTATCTTCTTCAACAATCTCACGCAGGCATTCTAAGCAATCCTTAAGAGATGAGAAATATGTCTGAATAGCTAGTTTGTTGTTCCTTAGATGAGGAGGGACATATGTCACAGATAAAGCATGTTTATTACAAGAGTGAACCTTTGATACAACATTCTCCCCATTGGTCATTGGCATTTTCCCTTTTACCTGACTCTTCAGATTCTCAATTTCCTTTTGCAAAGACGCTATTTGATCGTTATTTTTGTTACGAGTGACTTTAATTGATTCAAATAACTCATTGAAATGACGTTTAACCTTTTCATTTTCTTCTAGAAAACTTTCATTTTCCTTTTGTAAAGCATTTACTAAGTTTTGAAGATGAAACGTTTGAGAATTCTGAGAATCTAAAGGAGGAGGCATTTGGGAGCCTGTCATATTGTTCGTTTGACCCTTTAATTGAGAGATTTGAGCTTTCAACTTTCTGATCGTGTTGCACTGAGCTTGAATTTGTTCATCACGTTTGTTAATTTGAAAAACTGCATCAAACTCTGGAGCATCTGAAGATGTCTTGACATTTGAGGTTTTGACATTTTCTTTAAGATGTTGATATTTTAGTTGTAAATTAAAATGCTCAACTTCTAGTTTAGAAAAATGTTTAACGAAATTGTCGTGATCATCCAGTTCAATTTTCTCGTTTAGTTTAGAATTAGTTTTTTCAAGCTCAATGACACGATCATGGGAGACTTTCAGGGCCACAGATAGTTCATGAAATTTGGAAGCATTAATAGAGCAATTTGAAGCAGTGAAAAACACATCTTGAGCAACACATTCAATAATGAGATTCTCATTTAATGTATGCAAGTTCTTTCTCTCAATCTCATTATATTTCAGTGCACGCTCATAGTCACTAACTTCAACAACCATTGCATCAAATTCCTTTTCCATTCCCTTAATATCAGTTTCTACCCCCTTTTTAAGACTCTCAAAGTGATCTTTTAGAAGTTTAAAGAAGGGCATGACCTCAGTTAAATAACATTCTTTCATTTGTTCAAAACCCCTTTCTCCTTCAGTTATACCAGTGGGTGTGATCCTTTTCTTGCAAGTTTTCTCAAAATCAACAAATAGTTGAAATATAACGTATTGGCTAATTAATGTCTTGCTTTTAGTGGCAATTGTTCTAGGTACAAGATGCATTGGTGTATTAGGAGGATACACAGTCGCTCTAGGCATTTTCCAAAGGGGAGGGTTTGTTTCAACAATATTTTCCGCTTTCTGCTTATCTAAATCCTTTTTCCAGAAGACTTGTTCGGGAGTCAACAATGTCTGAGGCTTAAACTTGTTCAAGGAAATCCAGTTTTCCTTCTTGTAATCATGAGGAGTGATAATTATGTTTTTCTCTTTGCATTTGGGATCATTTTGTTTCTTATTCATCTTTTCCCTAGTGATTTCATTAGATTTCTTATCTTCCTCAGTGCACTCAACGCAACTAAGTTTCTGCCTAGGCTTAAGGATTTCATTACCATCATAAAGCACCTTATGAGCATTTCTAGCCTTTTTAATTACCTCTGGATTTGGTTCCTCAACAAGGGGAATGCTATGCTTATCGCTTAAGACTCGATGTTTCGTGACCATGTGAGCAGTCTGAATGGTGTTTCCTTGTATGTACAACTTGTTTTCAAGTTTGTTTTTCAAAGTTTTCAGATTAGAAAAATCTCTCAAGAGTTTTGATTCCTTTGCATTAAATTCTTGCTTAAGCATTTTCACATTTTCTTGAAGTTCTTGTTTTTGTTTAGCTGTTTTAGAAAGTTTTTCTTGCAAGGAATTTAATTCTTGTTTCAATACTTCTTCTCTAAACTTACTTTTTCTAATTACTGTACTCACTTGGTCATCCATTTCCTGCTCACGAGTGGTCAACTCAAACTTAGCACGTTGTTCATAAATAGCAACACGTTCTTTATAGGCATTTAGTTCAGAAATTACTGAATCATCAGGGGCACATGCAGTGTATTCATAAAAAACATAGTCATTGTTGACTGCAGAAGATGCATCACTTGGTAAAACTTCACTTTCACTTTGTTTCACATATTGATCATATGGGACAATACCGATATTACCCATATTTTCAATATTTGATTCAATAGTTTCAGTTGATTGTACTTTGTCATGCATCTGTTACACATCAGCATCATCGTATAGTTTTAATACCTCTGAGATGAGCTTGTCATGGGATGGCCCAGCTAGTGGTGAAGAGGAGACCTTGGGAGAAACCATTGGAGAAATGCTAGCCATAAAAATTGTGTGTGCCGTAGGTCCATCATCCACATCAGAGTCGTATGCATCACAGTCAGCGACTTGAAAGGCATTCTGATGATTGTGACCTATCTTCTGAATAGGCTGCTCATCCACATCTGCATCATAGGTCTTGGCATTGCCCTCAGTAAGAAACAGCAATTCCTCTTCATTCAAAGCAGCCCCATTGTCCTGAGCTTATGCCAGCAGCATCTTATCTCTGAAGTAATCAGCATTCTGTGGACGCTTTGGAGATGTGCAGTTCCTTGCAATGTGTCCCTCACCACCACAGTTATAGCATTTGATCGGCTTAGCTTGACCTTGGTTACCATTCCTTCCTCGATTCTGATTGCCCACATAACCTCTACCAGCACCACCTCTTCCCTGATCATACTGTCTTTCCTGAACTGGTTGCACCACGATCCTTCCATCTTTAACAGTAGCTTGATTGTGTGGGTTAGATGCTGTTCTGAGGTTGTTGTTGGTTTGTGGGAGAGAATTCATGTTTTGGCTAATCAGAAGAGCTAGTTGATTAATGAAGTTTCCCACGTGTGCATCAGCATCAGCTTGTTTGTACATAGGATCAGGAATGAGTTTGTGATTACCATTACCCAAGGGTATGACTTGTGAAGCTTTGGTTGTGATTCCGATGTTTGAGTAGAAGGCAGTTGAATCATTAGACGAGCTTGTCTCTCCCGGGTTGGTTTTGAACTGATTGAGAATTAATTTTTCAAACATAGCATGTCTCTCATTCTGAAGGAGGAAGGCATAGAGTTGCTCATAGTTTGTATTCTTCAATCCTTTAGTAAGCTTCACAGCGGTAACAAACTTGTGCCATTCGGGATTCATGTTGTTCACAAATTTTGAGTTCAACTGAATGTTAGGCATAGTCATTCTGATGTTCCTCATGTCATTAACTAACTTATGAAATCTCACATAGTACTCATAGACATTCTCATCTGGTTTCATCTTGAAGTGCTCAAATTCGTCATAGAGTTGGGATTCTCTGTCTTCCATAGTTAATTCTGAACCTGAGAGAAGCATCTTAACATTATCCCAAACTGCCTTAGCATCAGTGTTATGATTGATCAGCTTGTAGATGTCTTTAGGAAGACCTTGAAGAACAATGTTTGAAGCCCTGATATCTGCATCAAATCTCTTTTTATCCTTATCATCAAGCTCATCATACATCTTAGGTCTGTCCATTCCGTAAACAGGAGTACCATCTTCATTAGTATCAAGTATGTCTCTAGTCGTCTCAACTCGATATGGTCCTTCATCAATGGATTTGAGAATGTTGACACCATTTTCCTTTCCAAGGCAATACAGTCTGATTCGTTGAGCCCAAGAATCGTAGTCAGTTCTGTCAAGTATGGGTGGACGAGTATCTGAGCCAGCTGCTTGAACATCCTCGGCAACAGTGGAGATTACAGAAGGGACGTTGGTAGACATGTTAACAGATTATACGGGATTTTATAACTCTATGATTAAACCGGGAAATAGATTCTTTCACGGGATTTTACTAAATCAAGAGAAAACCGTAAACAATCACTCAAGTCGCTAGAAGATAATGTACTAAGTCGCTAGAAGATAATGCACTAAGTCGCTAGAAGATAATGCACTAAGTCGCTAACACTTAATTCGCTACACCACTAAGTCGCTAGAGTCCCAAGTCGCTAGACAAATGCAAGTCGCTAAGTAGTAACTCGCTAAGCCTCAAGTCGCTAGCAAAATTTTGGCAGCAATTCGCTACTCAAGTCGCTAAAGATACAAGTCGCTAAAGAGCAACTCGCTACAGACCAAGTCGCTACCACCAAGTCGCTACTCGTAGTGGAGAGTCCACTACTTGTACTTTAACTCGCTAGATCTAACTCGCTAGGTTTAAAGCTGTAACTCGCTACAAATTTGTAAAGCAAGTCGCTATGAAGAGAATAGTCCGTGAGCTAAGTCGCTAGCTTGAAAAACCATATAAACATCACTTTTCAATCCAAAAACAACCCAACCAAGATGATTCAAGCTTACCAAATGAAAACCTAAACACTTGTGATGATTCTAAACATAAAAGTACTAACAAAATTCAAACTTTAACACAAGAAATCAACCAAATGATGCAAAAACCACTAAACTTTTTCAAACTCAAAAACCACCTAAAAACCACTAGAAATCCAAAGATGTGCAAGATATGATCCAACCTTGGCTCTTGATACCAATTGTAAGATATAACTTTTCACATACACATCAAACCATAACACAAAGTAGCATATAGATGGAATTCTAGAGAGAGAAAGTTAGAGGTTTAGGGAACTTAGTGAGAGAAAGTGAAAGATATTATTATGAGCTCCAACTCTCTACCTTGGGAGGTAGAGAGTATTTATAGTCATACATAAATCGCCACACATCGGGCTGTGGATCAGGCATACAGTGGGTAAAGACCCGTCCGTCCTCCACGGTGTTACTTAACTAAATACTACTTAACTTAAAAGAACTACGACTACGAGCTTTCTAACGATTACATATACTTGAGGTGACCGACTCTTTAATACCTGGAATTTCTAATTCCTAACACCTTCTTTCTTGTTCGTGCGGGGCCCCTTACTGAGTATAAAGCGTTTACATCTTGCGACTCCGTATGTTCCAATTGAGCTTTAAATTTTATAGAGTCAAATAGTTAATACATGAACTAAGAACAGAAACGCCAAAGTAGCAGCTTATTTTTTTCCGTATGCCGGGGAAAATGCCTCACCTTTCTACATGCATTTTTAGAAGAATTTCCTCGGGTCTCTATAAAACAGAAGGAAAAGCCCGGGTGGAAGCACAAACTAAAGGAGAGAGGAAAAGTCGAAAGGGGGAAGAAGTCTAGTGCTAGTTCTTACTGAAACTTCTTTGATTTTATCTCACTTTCATTTTAGAGTGGTTTCTTTGTTCTCTTATTTGGATTGAAAGAAAAAACTTCCCTTTCTTTCTCTTCTTTTTTTTTCCTTCGACTAATTTCAGCTTTATACAGGGACTAGCCACCTGGTCTGTCAGCCAAACGTCTTTACAAATCTGGGATTGCAGCATCAAGTTACACCAACTAGCAGGTCGCGTTCACGAAGGCCATGCAGGTTGTCTATACTTATACTGCATTTTTTATGTGCTTTATTTATTAACTGTTACGATTTCGGTCATACTTATGTGCCACATACTATTTCTATTTTTGTTGCAGCATCGCGAACACAGTCGGCTACTCATGCACATTCTCAGGATACCAGGCCTAGAGTCATACCAGCACATGGTGGGTTACAACTAATGGCCCTAATATTACTTTGCTACTCACTTGAATGCAATTTCATCATTACCTTACGTTTGTGTGTATCTCATGATCTCAGGTGCGCCACATGGAAGTTAGAGTTATAACTAATGGGTTACAACTAATGGCTCTAATATTACTTTTGCACATGTATATTAAATGAATTGACATGAAATTTGTGCATGTATAGTAAGGTGTTCATTATAAATTTAGTTGATAATTTATGCTTTTATCCCTTTAATTTTATAACGCAAACGAAACAGTATCGCAATTAACAGTCACAAAGCAAGGTATCATAAAACTCCCGCCGCGGAGCGGCGGGTATTGAATACTTGTTATATTAAAACACCAGTTGCTTTCATACTATAACTATATTAAAAGACTAGTTAGTTACATAATTTTTGTTTCTGAATACCTTCCATGTACGTGTCGGGGAAGGTTGAAACGTTAAATTTATATATCATATGTAAATGTGAAAAGCAATCTATACTGCGAGTACCCGTGGCTAGCGGCATCGGTTTCTAGCGGCAGACAATTAACGATATGCGATATTGTGGTAAGTGTTATAGAGGTTTTTTATATAGGCGAAATACGAAATGTTGAAATTGATTTTTCCCGCCAATGAAACAATGAATGGGCTGGCGAATTTGGAAATTTGAAATACATTGAAATCAAATTTTAATAGTTACCATGCAAGAAATAAATAGAAATCAAATTAAATACTTTCCATGCAAAGGTACCATGCAAGAATATTGATTTTCCATTATTTCATTTTTCACTTTTCCAATATTGACTTGTTGACCATTTTTCTTTTTAATGTAGTAAAGATGGAAGGCTTAAAACTTTAAGCAACACACTTAATAATAATGAAAAATGAAGTTACATCTGAAAAATTAAGTGTCTTAAATTTGTAAACTTGTAACAGCCCTCCAATAAATACCTAATAAATGTTATTTTTAAAACACCATACAATGAAAAATACATGTTATTATATATATTGTACATACTAGTAAAACACACAAAACTTCATAGAATTTAGGGCGTGCTTGGTTAGGGGTTTAAGGGGGGTGGGGAATGGGTAAGGTATTCAAAAGGGCCCACATCACAAATCATTTAGTGCTTGGTTGGGGAGGGGTAAGGTATTGATTACCCCGTAATGGGTAATGAACCATTATAGAATAAATTGAGGGGTAAGGGATTGATTACCCACTTCACTCATTCCTTTGCATTCCTTTCCCTTTCCTTTTCCCTTTCCCTTTCCCCACTTTGAACCAAGCGGACCCTTATATGAAAACAAGTTGATGATACATATAAACAAGTGGATGTTACATAACCGGGAATCGGAGTAACTACCGGTTTGGCTAGCTAATAAAATCCGTCAGGAAACGAACTTATGAGGACCGTTGGAACCGGTAAAAACAGATTAATCGGACCTGACCGGGATCATTTTCTTCTCGTTTTTCTCAAGTTAGTCAGCTCGTTATTGTTATTTGTTGGTGTTTGGACTTTAATCACAGGGTACCAGCCGTCGCAACGCGCGGGTAGCCTGCTTATTATTAAGATACAAATCATGAAATGCCTAATGAAAACCCAAAAGGACCAAAACAAACTATATTTTTGGACTATGAGCTAATGACTTAATGAAAGGATCAAAACTTTGTATCCCATCACGAGATAATGTGGTTAAATTAGAGATGAACGAGGGTGGTCAGCTTATCTATACTATATTTAGGACTTTCTATAAAAGGAAGTTTTAAAAATATAAGCCTAAACATGTTACTATAATTAGTAATTCATATAATTAAAAAAAGAAGCATAATGTACAACACTTTAATGCACATAATTTTCAGACGTACAAGACAAGAAGCATAGCGTACACCACTTTAATGCACATATTATAAAAAACAAAACACCACATTAATTAACTTATCAATAAATACAATTAATACAGTTATTAAAACACCCCTAACATAATAAATACAAATTATCAAACATATTGTACAACCAAATTAAACACAATTCCTACATTAAATGTCACTAATACAAATAATATTCAAGCCCGAACGGGCAACAGGCCAAATGGGCGTGAGCCCGAATGGGCGCAGGCCAAACTGGCTCGAGCCCGAACGGGCACGGGCTAAACGAAAATTTTGAAATCCGTAAATTTATTGTCAAAAAGAACATAATAAACTAAAATACATTATTCACTTGAAAATTTTATATCAGGGTACCTGCCGACGAAACGCGTGGGTACCCTGCATTAAATGTCACTGATACAAATAATAAAGCACATTATACAAATATTAAAGCCCGAACGGGCAACAGGCAAAATGGGCTTGAGCCCGAACAGGCACGGGCCAAACGGGCTCGAGCCCAAACAGGCGCGGGCCAAACGGGCTCGAGCCCGAACGGGTACAGGCTAAATGAAATTCTTGATATCCGTAAATTTATTGTCAAAAAGAACATAATAAACTAAAATACATAATTCACAAGAAAATTTTATTTCAGGGTACCCGCCGCCTCAACGCGCGGTTAAGCGGCAAGTAAATGTAAAGCAAGTGTTGATGAAATCGTACAATTTGTACGTACTTTCAGTGATAGGAAATTAGGGAGGGGGGAGTGGTCACCGAATACCCTAGGTGCCACATCACCTCTATCCAATAAAAACATTCCAACTCAAAACTACCCAATTTTACCCTAATACTACCCTATGTGGAGGGAGTGGTTACCTGGTACCCGATTTTTTTTTTAATACATAAAGTGTGGCAGCAATTGACTTTTGGTATGCATGTCCACTTGAAACACTCGGCTTCGTATCACGATTTTCATACCCGATTTTGCTAACCTAGGTGGTGGCGGCGGTGTTACCGATCGGGTACACCTACCCGATTTGGTACCCGATGCCCACTCCCTCCCCTCTTAGAGTTGACTGACTCAAATAAATTCAACTCATGAGATTGGTCAATGGAAAGTTGAAATTACATAGAAACTACATGAATATGGGAAGAAAAAAAAAAAAAAAAAAAAAACCTTAACGTATCAATAAATTACATAGAAACTACTGATAGGAGCCTTTGCCCGTTTGTCATTCAAGTATGGAGATCAAAAGCAAGAAGTGCACAGATGTGTTGTTCTTAATATTTATGCTGATTTGCTTTCAGATATGCTGCTCAAAAGCACAAGGAGATTCATCATACAAGGAGGTCCCGGTGGGAGTGATTCTAGATATGGGATCATCGATCGGAAAGATTGTTCATAGCTGCATGACCATGGCACTATCTGACTTTTACACCTTCAACAACCACTACAAAACAAGGATAGTTCTCCACAGTAGGGATACACATGGAGAACCACTGCATGCTCTATCCGCAGGTAAATAACGTACTATTTCAGATTATATTTGATATATCTTACAACTTCCAAGATATTAAGGGTCACACTAAGAGCACGCTACCACTTTTACATACTTACATAAACCCTTTTACACATACATTTTTTACACGCAAACACTTTACATCCATTCCCATTTTTATATTTTCACACACAAACTAGCCAAAAATGTCTCAATATTCTAACGATCCGTTTTTTTAACAACATCATCAACATGCGCAACCCAACTTGTCATCTTTGTCAAACCCTCCGACACCTTCATCCGCACAATCAGTATCATCACATTCTCAATTTCCCCCTTATGGAAGCTAATACTATATGCCGCCTTACATACCCGAACAATTTTATCATCAACAACATATTTTTCAACAATAACAAATGCTTAACCAACAATTCCAAAATCCACAACAAAATCCACCATCACAATTCCATCAACCACCACCACATACACGGCACAACCCCAAACATGACAATCACAACTACCAACCGAAACCGAAACCAAAAAGACCAAAAGGAAAGGAAAACGCAAAACGAGCAAATGGCCTGAAACTTACAACCGAAATCCAAGCCAAAACCGAAACCTTAAATTGTTCATTTCATTGGTTACCGTCGGAGGAAACGTTATTAGCCTTGTGTTACGTTTGTATTTCCGAGAATAACAAAGTCAGATCCCACAAAAACAACGATTCATTTTGGTACAAGGTTCTCCACGAGTTCAACAAATCTAATTTTCAAAAATGTATGTTGACAAGTAAGTGACATACCTTGAACCATAATTGCCAAAAGTTCAACGGAATATACAGATGTTTCAACTGTTTGGGTAGTCGTAGTGGGGAAAACGAGCTTGATTTTAGTAGGAGCGCATATCGTGACGAGGTAAAAGAAGGAAGACTGTTTTCTCAAAAAGACGCGTAGCAAATCTTGAAAAACATGCCAAATGAGACAAGACCAAGACCGTTAATCCGGTTGATCTCACCGGACATGACGAGCTAGGGCAGAGCAACGGTTCAAGCCCGACCCGAACCGGCTAAACCCAACCCAACCCGACCCGAAAACCGAATAAGGGTAAAACGTGAACCAAGAATCGAACCGAGAAAAAGCTATCGAAACCGAAAACGAACCGAATAAGGTCGGTTCGGGTCGGCTTAGCTATTTCGAACCGAACAAGTGTTTTTGACCCGAACCAAAACCGGACCAAACTGAGTAAAACCGAAAAAATTCTACAAACCGAATTGAATAAGGTCAATTTGGTTCGGTTCGGCTAGGTTTCGGTCGATTTGTTGAATTGGGTCGGTTTTTGTGTGATTTTGCTCATGCCTATGATGAGCTATTCGGAGATGATCTAAGATTACGTCCCCCGGCAAACCACGTGCCTCCAAGAAAACTAAATCCGAAACCACATCGAGCACCACAAGAGAGTTTGGGGAAGTTATGCAAAATGAGTTTCGAGTCAAACGGGAAGCCGCTCAATCGGCGTACGAGGCGGCGAAGGAGAAAGGTCGGACAATACTAAAAATGGAAGAATTGAGGAAGAAGTGGTTCTTGCCATATATAATTAGAAGAAAAGATAGAGTGCAAACTATAACTGAAACTAAAATCAGAATGGGTCTAGTGTGAATAGGGATGGCGAAAAAACCTGAACTCGACGGGAAAATCCGAAACCCGATCTAACTGAGGAGGGGCGGGGCATGCTTATCGGATTACGTGGCGAGTTTGGGCGGGGAGCAGGGAATAACATCCCTGCCCCGTCCCACCCGAATAACATATATGCAAATACATATAAATTTATATTGATTTGCTACTATATACGTAATAAGGACATCTTTCTCCAATATTGTCAGTGTATTTTAAGTATTGTCCGGCCTTTCTCCATTATATCTTTTCTCCAATACTATCTTTTATATATTACTAGCTTATAGACCCGTGAAATTCACGGATTTTTAAAGAAATAATTCATTAATAAGTTGAGTGTGTGAATAAATTAATAAACAACGACAAACGATATAACTTTCATTTTTTTAAAGAATAATAAATAATAAGTCATCGATCCTATAAACAATTATAGACCCTTGGAATCACGGGAATCTTGAAAGACATTATTCACTAAAGAAGTTACGTGTGTGAATAAATTAAAAAACAACAACAAACGTAAATAGGTTTAATTCTTTTTAGAGGATAATAAGTAATATGCCAATGATAAGACAATTAATTTGGTTTGTAACTATTAAAATAGGAAACATGCAGGTTCATCTTCTTCAACTCTTCTCAAACTGGTAGATAGTCTTGAAGAACAAATGTATGCAGTCAACGTCAAACACTTGAGTAGTCCATGTTCATTCCATGGACATCTAAAAGTATATAGATCATCCTAGATTAATAAACTATGCATCAGCATGAAAAGATGAATTAAGTATAACGTTATTTACGGGCTTTACCTTTGTATTTTTTATCTTCATCTTTCAATGAAGTATGAGTACCATGAATAAAAAAAGGTAAAAATCCTAGCTAAAATTAGTGATTTTGACCCACATCTCAACACAACAAATAAAAACAATAAAAATATATCTATGTTAACCAATTACTGACTAAATATATATTTCTAACTAATTCAATAATATTTGTTTTTGTAGCAGTAATATTATTAACAAATACAAATAATAATAATAAAACAATACTTTGAAGAATAAATCACCACTTGCAATTGTAAAACTTTGAAGAGTAACATACATCACCTGTCATGTTGTCATCTTGCTTCACCCATGTCATCCAACATTGTAAATCATATCGGCTCCACTTATGTCATCAATAAGAAGAATGCAACAGCAATATGGAAAACCGTCTTCAAACATGACTCAATAAAACGTCTGACATTTTTCATAGAGTTATGAGTTACCAAAACACAACGTCTTACATATAAAAAATGTGAGTGAAAACAATATTTCTGAATCTAAAAGTAACATGTTAAAGCTGGAATCCCATTGTGACCCTTTTTACAACCTACCAATCTTTCCCTTTCCAATAAAGAGTATGTTTTGATACCGAAAAAAAAAATCAATAGTATGTTGATGATCAAATATACTATTGGCTTATTTAGTAATATAAGAAGTGATGGATAAAAAAAATCAAAAGCATGTTAATTGCTCACTGTTGATGGTTTCATTAATGTATATTTGATATTGGCTATATAACTGAAGCATAAGATACCTCTTCATACGACATCCGGTCTTTTATTTCATTCACGCATTTCATCGAAGCCATAATATGCATATACGATAGGATCTTTCTCAACATATTATGCCTTTGTCTTCATATCCGGCCTGCAAAAACTAAAGAAAAATGTCGGACATTAAACAAATTTATAATTTTTGAGCCATGTAATTCAGATGGCAAAATGATAATGGCGAACATCTATTGTACTTTTCATTTAAGATTCTAAGAAACATAACTCTATCAAGCTCTTATCAATATTAACATTTAAATCTAACAAAAGTGCAAGATGTATCGTACTTAATCACGAGTAGCACTTAAAGACAATACTTAATTTGCAGCATATAGTTCAAAGATTAAACACAATAAAGATAAATAGTTAGTAGCCCTTACTAACAACTTAATGGTAATACTAAGGTTACAACCTATCATAATCTACATCCCAAATGCTTACACTATGGCAAAAACGAATTACCCTTCTCTTAGACATTTCATCAAACACATTTCATGTGACCTCCAAATCATATACCTGTGGTAAAAAACAACGTAAGTGAATCAAAAGTATAGAAATCTACATTAAGCTTATTGGAGAAACTAAGTAATGTACCAAAGTTATTAGAAAGATTCTCACAATAATCATAAAAAATCACATGGTAAACAACATTTGTGATGGGTCTCTAAACTCACTTAAATATACTCCGTATTGATTAAAAGGGTTTCATTTATGGCCTATTTAAAAATCACGGAAGTTAAAACCATAGTAAATCTATGCGTAGCATTAGCGTTTATTTTTTTTTAATTAAATTGGAACAAAGCAAATATATTAAACAGAATCGAAACATGATGAGCCATTTCTCTCCAGCAATCGAAACTTGTATCCTTGTCAAGCAATCGAGATGATTGATTAACCGTAGCCACACTCTGATTAGTTCCATTAAACTGACAATCAAAACTTGTATCTTTGGCATATAACCAAGGAGAATTACTAAAGATCTATGACATTCAACATTAGTACACACTATATAAACAACCTCACTTACAAAAACATCAATTTTGCTTGAAATGGGTTTAAAAGATATCATACAGTGCACATATTGCAATTCCTTTCAAACATTTCATCAAACACCATGCACTCTCTGACTTACAAACCTTTGATTTTTTATTTTGAAATTCCTGCACAAACATGTATCACAGAAAAAATGAAACCAATCTTCAGATCTACTACATATAACGACCCTCATATTCATAATCAATATAAAATTTAGAAGTACCAAATTAACACATCAAATTAAACAAAGGAAGATAAATCAAAACTTACATATGGCTAACAACGAAAAAAATGTCATCGACATCGAGATGTTAGGGTTTGATAAGAATGGCTGAATCAAAGTGATAATCAAAAAATGGTAACTGTCGATTTGAAGGTGAAAATACCTTATTCAAGAAATTTTTTATCATAAAAATTCGTAACTTATTTTGGGATGCTTTTTTGAATGCTTTGAATGTCCTATACATTGTTTTAGGGATGATTTGAATAACATGTATTATCATTAATGTGTTGTAGAAATGATTTTTTTTATGAATCTTGTGAAAAAAGCTTTATGATTGAAGAATTAAGAATTGGACTTGTACTTGCCTATATTAGTGACCAATCACATTCGTGACACATCAGAATATTAATTGCATGAGGTGCTTTAAAGGGTAGTACAAAACTCTTGTTTATTATATTTAATAGATTACTATTATTATTATTATTATTATTATTATTATTATTATTAACACAATGGCTATCCTAAACCAAAAACACTTGGGCCTATTAATCCATTCGGCTGACATGACACTTGGGCCTAAATTGAAACGTCGCAAATTTTACGATTTTCTTGTTTTCCTGCCAGGTCTTGATCTATTGGAGAAGCAGAGAGTCCAAGCAATCATAGGTTCCGAGTCAGCAACTGAAGCAAAGCCTCTTGCAGTATTAGGAGACGAAGCTAGAGTACCTATTCTTTCTTTTTCACAAACTCCATCTTCCAACAAACATCCTTATTTCCTTCAAGTTTCACAAGATGAAACTACTCAATTTAAAGCCATTGCTGCAAGCCTGCAATGGCAGAATCATTTAAATGGAAGAATGTTATTCTCATATGTGAGGACGCTGCAAATGAGATAGAAGTGGCGAAGCTTATGACTAATACCTTACAAGAGAAGAACATTTTTGTAACGTATATGAGCCTAATTTCAACCTCTTCCAGCAATGGACTAGTTCATGAAGAGCTTCACAAGCTTTCAGCTATGCAAACAAATATATACATCATGCATGCTTGTCATTCTCTTGCATCCCGTGTTTTATCAAAAGCAAAATATTTAGGATTGATGGATGCGGGATACAAATGGATTATCACGAGTAAAACTATGGACTTTTTTAACTTCATGGATGGTGAAGTTGTCGAGTCTATGCAAGGTGTGGTGGGTTTTAGATCGTATATTCCAGAGTCAAGGGATCTTCACAAATTCACGTTGAAATGGACTTTTCCTATACATGCTTTATTTTGTACATGAGAAAGTGCATTTCCAATATACAATGCTGGCAGGAGGAAAGCTGACATTTATCATGAGGTTTCTCATTCCTAAATTCGCTAGTCTTGCTTAAAGATATATCCCAAATTCGATTTACAATGTTCACATATATTGATGAACATTTAGATTTATTTAAGGGATAAGTGTCTATCCAACTTGACTTTTTTTTTTTTTTTTTTTTTTTTTTGTGTATTCAACTTTTAATTTTCTTATTGTATGCATCAAACTCGCTAATCTTTTTTATTGTATGTATCAAAGTCTCTAATTTTTCTTATTATATGTATAATTAGTGTTAAGTGTTGTATTTCTTACATTTTTTGTCCTTGTGGTTTGTCGGGTGTAACACTTTTAGTCCATTTATTTGGTTCCCAATAGATAACCTCAGTTAGTCCGAAATACATAACCATCACCTACTACCGCCACCACCACCCACCACCGCCACCACCACCATGCATCACCCACTGCCGCCACCACCCACCAACCAGCACCACCACTCACCACCGCCACCAACTGCCACTACCGCCACCTACTGCCACTATCGCCACTCACCACCACCACCCATCACCACCTACCACCACCACCTACCACCACTTACCACCACCACTACCAATCACCACTACCACCACCCACCACTACCTACCACCACCACTACCAATCACCACCCAGACACACCACCGCCACCCACGGCCAACATCGTCACCCACCACCAATCACCACACCACGCACCACTGCCACCCACTGCCACCACCGCCGCCACCTACCGCAACCACCACTACCACTCATCACCGCAACCCACGCCACCACCACATACCACCACCAACTACCACCATCACCATGCGCTACCAATCACCACCACCACACACCACCGCCACCCACTGCGACCATCGCCACCCACCACCACTACCAATCACCACCACCACGCACCACCGCCACCCTTAGCAGCCCAATCAAAAAGGATTATTTCAGTTATACAAAATCTCTATTCGCTTCATATGTTGCATATGTGAAATAGCAACTAGGTGTATTATTGATTGTGTTTGGTGATTACATAATAAAGATTGTGTATCTATGATAAATACATAGCTTAATTAACAAGCAAATCAAACCCTAAACCTAATGGTGTTATTGATTGTGTTTGTTTATGCTCAGATAATCATAAGCAGAATCTATATATCTGATAATTGTGACCTCAGACTTCACGATAATCTTTTAATTGGTTCCAAAAACGCAAATCCAAACACCCTCTAAAAGTAACAAGCCAACCACTTGACGGGAGAACTAGGGACCGCAACTAACAAACATGGAGAACAAAAACAACATATCTTAATTTGGAAAACAAAAAGTAAAAAAGCAATTAAAATACCTAGGTAGTGTATGCACAGTCATCCATAGTTTCAGGGATCAACTGTTTAGCAGAAGCGGGTTGAATGGCCTGATATATGGTCAATGGCTGCAATTAAAGTAGTAGTAATTCAGCTACATAAAGCAATTACCTGATACCAAGGATACTTGAGGTAGTGGAATTGTTTGAAGGATACTTTAAGTTGTGGTCATAATTTCTGGAGTCTATTTAGACTTGACTGACTCAAACAAAGTCAACTCAAGAGATTAGTCAGATGGAAAGTGAAATCACATAGACACTACAGGAATATATAAAATTAAAGAAATTAAAAAAAAAATAATAATAATAATAACTTAACATATAATTTGTACTTTCAGTTATACGAGCCTTTTGCCCGTTTGTCATTCAAGTATGAAGATAAAAAGCAGGAAGTGCACAGATGTGTTAATATTTATGCTGATTTGCTTTCAAATATGCTCAAAAGCACAAGATGATTTGTCATACAAGGAGATCCCGGTGGGAGTGATTCTAGATATGGGATCATGGGTCGGAAATATTGTTCATATCTGCATGACCATGGCACTATCTGACTTTTACACCTCTAACAACCACTACAAAACAAGGATAGTTCTCCACAGTAGGGATACTCATGGAGAACCACTGCATGCTCTATCCGCAGGTAAATAACGTACTATTTCAGATTATATTTTATACATGCTTAAGACGATAAAATATCTCTTACAACTTCCAAGATATAAAGGGTCAAACTAAAGCAAAGTGATACTTGCCATACCTAATTGGAGAAAAAATAGAGAGCAAACTATAACTGAAACTAGAATCAGAAAGGGTCTAGTGTGAATCTTAAACCGTAATGGTTTATCCTGTCGTGGTTGGTAAGACATTTTAAAAGTTAACCAGATACTAAACTTAAGACGTCGCAAATTTTATACGATTTTCTTGTTTTCCTGCCAGGTCTTGATCTATTGGAGAAGCAGAAAGTCCAAGCAATCATAGCTTCCGAGTCAGCAACCGAAGCAAAGTTTCTTGCAGTATTGGGAGACGAAGCTAGAGTACCTATTCTTTCTTTTTCTCCAACTCCATCTTCCAACAAACATCCTTATTTCCTTCAAGTTTCACAAGATGAAACTACTCAATTTAAAGCCATTGCTGCGATGGCAGAATCGTTTCAATGGAAGAATGTCATTCTCATATGTGAGGACGCTGCAAATGAGATGGAAGTGGCGAAGCTTATGACTAATATCTTACAAGAGAAGAAAATTTCTGTATCGTATATGAGCCTAATTTCAACCTCTTCCAGCAATGGACTAGTTCATGAAGAGCTTCACAAGCTTTCAGCTATGCAAACAAATATATACATCATGCATGCTTGTCATTCTCTTGCATCCCGTGTCTTATCAAAAGCAAAATATTTTGGATTGATGGATGCGGGATACAAATGGATTATCACGAGTAAAACTATGGACTTTTTCAACTTCATGGATGGTGAAGCTGTTGAGTCTATGCAAGGTGTGGTGGGTTTTAGATCGTATATTCCACAGTCAAGGGATCTTCACAATTTCACATTGAAATGGAGAAAGGAACATCATGCTATGAACCCTTTGACGGAGCTCAAGAAAATAAACCCTTATGGTGCCTGGGCATATGATGCAGTTTCAGCATTAGCAATGGCTATTGAGAGGACAAAAACATCTAGCAAAATTCCAAGGGATACATCTCTTACGGATCAGATGTTAACAATCTCATTTCGTGGTTTGGCGGGTACTTTCCAACTTATGAATGGTAGGAAGAGTACACATGTCTTAGAAATAATAAATGTGATAGGTAACAGGGAGCGAAGGGTTGGGTTTTGGACAAAGGGTGTTGGTCTAACCAGAAAGATTGATAAGTTAAATTCAATTCCTGATATCATCTGGCCAGGAGGTATCTCGACTAATCCACATAGGATGCTACAAACGAGCAGAAAAACCCTCAGAATCGGCCTTCCAGTGGTAAATAGAACAGGGAGACTTTTTCATGTGAGTTACGATGATCAAACTAATTCAACAATCGTTTCAGGGTTTTGTGCAGATGTATTCTGGGCCGCCTTTAATGGATTAGGTCGCGATGTAGCCTTTGAATATATTCCATATAGGGGAAAAGCTAAAGTTGGAAAAATTTATAATGACCTTATGGATCAAGTCCATAACGGGGTATGCATATTATATAAACCAGTATTCTTTAATTTTTCATCAATATATATTGGGAAAGAAATATAACTTGTAATTTATTATTATCATTTGTATCAGGAATTTGATGTTGCAATTGGAGATATAACAATCAGAGCTAATAGATCTAAATATGTTGACTTCACATTGCCATTTACGGATATTGGCCTTGCAACACTCTCAAGAAA
This sequence comes from Chrysanthemum seticuspe, assembly GCA_019973895.1. Classification (NCBI taxonomy): domain Eukaryota; kingdom Viridiplantae; phylum Streptophyta; class Magnoliopsida; order Asterales; family Asteraceae; genus Chrysanthemum; species Chrysanthemum seticuspe. The sequence goes on from BPTQ01000009.1 coordinate 32,431,952, forward strand.
CGCCAAAACAAGCATTTGGGTCTTTTTGAAACCACTTAGTTCAGATCTGTGGGTTGTGTCTGCTTGTTTCTTTATTTTGACTGGCATTGTCGTTTGGATACTTGAACATCGGACAAATGAAGAATTTCAAGGTTCAACAGCAAAACAAATCGGGACAGCCTTCTGGTTTGCCTTTTCAACACTTGTTTATGCTCATAGTAAGCTCTTGCACCCTGTTTTTTATTTTATTTTATTTATTTATTTATTTTTTCTCACAAACGCATCTAAGTATAATGGCTAACAGATATTTAGTAAGAGCTAAACCAATTTAAGTTTCGGTTTTGAAAATTTCAGGGGAGAAGCTGCAGAGTAATTTGTCAAGATTTGTAGTCATAGTGTGGTTGTTCGTAGTGCTTGTGCTCGTTTCAAGTTACACTGCAACATTAAGTTCGCTATTAACAGTTGAACAAATTCAGTTAGCATCAAAGAGAGGGTCCATTGGATACCCGTTAGGCCCTGTAAAGGGAGCCCTTGTTAGGAACATTAAAAGGTTGAATCATTCTTTACCAGAGGAATTTGCTGATGCTTTGACACGTGGCAGTAAAAACGGTGGTGTTGATGCAATTGTTGATGAAATTCCTTATATTAAGGAATTTCTTGCACAATATCCGTCTGGCTACTCGATGACCGTATCTGAAACTATCACCAATGGCTTTGGCTTTGTGAGTCTCTTCACTATACAATTCTTTAATATTAGCGTTAACATGGGTAACAGGTCAAAGCAGGTCAATCTTTTGAACGGGATGAGAACTATATTACCCAATATAATAACAAATCCAAGTCTTTTTTCTTGATTAAAATGAGTTAGAAGAGTTTATGCATTAAACATACAATGTGCGTCACTTTTGACCCAAGCAACCACTTTGTTTAAGCTAATCTGTTTCTTTACCTTCATTTTGACCCGCTAAAGATAAAATGTAACTGGAATCGACCCGTTCAATCTTAAATAGGTCGAAATTTGTTGCATGTAAAAGGCTTCAGTTAAATATGAAAATTTGACATTTTAGATAAAGTCTATCTTAGTCAAATGTTAAATATAAAAATATGCAGGCATTCCCGAAAGGTTCAACGTTGGCCCCTGAGATGTCAATTCAGATTGCCAAATTACGAGAGGACGGGACTTTAAAGTTATTGGAGGATAAGTGGTTTAATAAACAATTAGATTCCGCGACTGCGTCCAAAATTTTAAACCTTGAAGGTTTCCGTGGTTTATTTCTTATCAGTGGGGTTTCAATGGCATCTGCACTTTTCCTATACATGCTTTATTTTGTACATGAGAAAGTGCATTTCCAGTATACGATGCTGGCGGGAGGAAGGCTGACATTTATCATGAGGTTTCTCATACCTAAATTCGCTAGTCTTGTTTAAAGATATATCCCAAATTCGATTTACAATGTTCACATATATTGATGAACATTTAGATTTATCTACTGCACATTTTATATTGATGAACATTTAGATTTATCTATGCACATTTTCAGTTATACAAAATCTCTCTTCGCTTCATATGTTGCATATGTAAAATAGCAACTAGGTGTATTATTGATTGTGTTTTGGTGTATTATTGATCGTGTTTGTTGATTACATAATAAAGATTGCGTATCTATGATAAATACATAGCTTAATTAACAAGCAAATCAAACCCTAAACCTAATGGTGTTATTGACTGTGTTTGTTTATGCTCAGATAATCATAAGCAGAATCTATATATCTGATAACTGTGACTTCAGACTTCACAATAATCTTTTAATTGGTTCCAAAACGCAAATCCAAACACCCTCTAAAAGTAACAAGCCAACCACTAGATGGGAGAACTAGGGACCGTAACAAATAAACATGCAACATATCTTAATTTGGAAAAAAGTAAAAAAGCAATGAAAATACCTAGGTAGTGTATGCACAGTCATCCATAGTTTCAGGGATCAACTGTTTAGCAAGTTGAATGGCCTGATATATGGTCAATGGCTGCAATTTAAGTAGAAGTAGTTATGGCTATCGTTCATGTGAAATTGTGAAGTAATGTCCATTGGTTTTCAGAAACAATTACGAGATAAGTATACATTACCCAATGAAGAAGCAGAGCAACAGGAGAATCTAACGGGATGCTTCTCCATTCATAATAGTCATTCCAACTACTCTATTGCTTGTTTAATATAGACAAAGGCCTTGCATATCGAGTTTGTGAATTTCATCTTTAAGAAGCAATTGTAACTTATTTAAACTACAGATGTTGAAGATTTACAGGGATACCTCTACAAGGGGATAACCTACTCGGGAGACTCCAGCCCTTATCAGACCTTCCAATCAAACGAATAAGACGATGAGATGTCATCTGTAATATAATCCAAATTGTAACTTCATAATAAACTAACTACAAAAGCTAAGGACAGCCATACCCTGAGTTCAAATTTCAAAATGTCCTACTTTTTTACACGAAATTAATTTAACTACTTCGGGTCATATCACAAGATAAATGTAGCGTTTCTTTTTGTTGACAAAGTTCCAACCCAAAGTATTTACCTTGCCACTATTAAAGCATCTTTTAGACATTTACATAATAGTAACAATAATCAGAATCAGCATCTTTTTTGGGATGGAAAAGAGCATATAAGAACCTTGAATGATCCAACGAAGTACTTGAATCCCCATAACTACATTCCCAGATCCAGATTCCTACACGGTGAATCCCTAACCTACAGCATATTAATTATTTTACCAACTATGAGAACATTCTGGTTATGTGGCCAAAGCTTAAATCACAAAAATCAGATTATATACAACTTGTATAAAAATTTTACAAAATCGTGTCACTAAATATTGCACTTTTGTTACGAATTTCTAACAAATAAACTTTCTTTGAATATCAATCTAAGAGTCGAAAGCTGGCCCGTTTGATATAATTCAGCTACATAAAGCGATTACCTGATAAGTAGCCTCCCGCGAAAAACTAAAAGGGAAGTCATTAAGGGTGCGTTTAGTTGAGGGAAAACACCCTTGTTTTCCACAAAATGTTTTGTGGAAAACAAGGAAAACAGAGATCGCGTTCAAATTAGCGTTTTCCAACAAAATGTTTTGGAAAACACAAAATACCCTATTTTCTAACTTAACAAAGAAAAATTACAAAACAATTTATAGTTGTTTTCCTTGTTTTTTTTTTCTAACCTACAACCCTCTCTCCCTTCTTCAAAATAGAAAATACAAACATCAACTAAATGCGTGTTTTATATTTTCACGTGTTTTTTGAGATAAATTTTCCTTCTAAATTTTTATAAAGCTAGAGATAAAAAACAAGAGAAGTTTTTTCCAACTAAACGCACCCTAAGCAGCTCCACGGAAAACATTTGTCGTTTTAGCCTTCCACGTTCTTCTTTATGAACACTCCAATGTGATATCTTAAACATAAGCATTACAAAGACAATTAGCTATATGAATCAAATTATGGAGTAAATTAATCATAATTAGGGTTTTAATAAAACCTGATGATAAACGGAGCAATAAAATACGGCGCCACAACCGTCGCAGCGACGGTTAGGTTCGCCGGAACACCCCCGGCGGCTTCCTTTTCCGGCACACTCCATTTATTTTCGAAGGTTGTTACACATACTCACACAGTCACTGTGTGTTTTGTTTTTTTTAAAACATTGTTCATTTTGTACCCCTCTATTATGTTACACATTGCAGAAATATTATTCGTACTAGAAAGGTCAAATACTTTTTTTCTAAAAAAACAAGTACATACTCCGGCCGAATTTGTGTGGACGAAATCCCAAGCAGTGTTTATTTTTTCTTATCAAAAACTGTTTTCAAATTTGTTTGAAAGTGGGAAAAGAAAATGAAAGAAGCGCGTTTTTTTTTCCTCTTATGTCTGCAAGCGGGAAGTGTGTTTGTATAGTTTTAGATATAAGAGCACTTGGTATCATGCCCTTGAGTTAAGCCATAACTCAGCGTCACATCAACTTTAACATTTCAACCTTAGCTCACAAAAAACACCCCTTATTGTAACTCAACCTTTTGGGCCCTACCTTTTAAAAAATTAAAATTTATAAATTAACTCCTTAACTATTTCATTCATTCAACATAATATTTCATTAATAAACATAAAAATTGCAATACAAAATAAAAAAACGTTACGATTTAAAAAAAAACTACCGCATATAAAAAACTAAATAAAAATGTTATTAACTTAAAAAAAATAAAAAATAGCCTGCTACTAAAACACATGTATAGTTACGCACAAAAGCCACCAAACAAATCCCGGTTAAAGGATCGGTTGATGAGGCCAACTCATACATCCTGGGAATAACCATAGCCGAGTCGCTCCAGTTGGTCCAAGTAACTTTTAAGGGTGAAGTCCATAAATACGCAACGTAGTATTTTCAAGTTACCAATGTAGGTAACATACATCATATTGTTCCATTGCAAGCAAATAACTTTCAAAATAATTGATAAATATATAATCTGTTAACCTTATATTTCTAACCATGGTAAAAAAAATTGCACCGTTAGTCCTCAATAGATAATGTCAGTTAAAAAAAATTCGTTGTTGGTCCTTAATACATAACCTTAGTTAACTTACCACCACCACTACCACCAATCACCACCACCACTCACCACCGCCACCCACTGCCACCACCACCACCACCCGCCTCCAACACCCCCCCCACCACCACCCACCTCCACCAACTGCCACCACCACCAATCACCACCGCCATCCACTTCCACCACCCACCTCCACCACCACCAATCACCACCACCACCACCCACTTCCACCACCACCACAACCAATCACCACTGCCACCCACTGCTACAACCTGTTGGTGTATATATCCCAGCAGCAGGGTAAGATAATCAATAACTGTTCAGCAGAAACAACAAAGAGTCAGCAGTAACATATACCACTTGGTGGTTAATTGTTGGAAAATTTAGTGCACTTGTGGGATTGGTTCACATCTTGTAATGGGTTAGGAGGTACGGAGTGTACACCCATAAGGTCCATGAACACCCTGACTCTAATAGTGGTTTGTATTGGTAGTACTGGTGAAAGTACTGCTTGAGGAAAGTACTGCTTGTGGAAAGTACTGCTTGTGGTTTCCACTGATAAGCAGTGTTTCCACTGATAGGCAGTGTTTCCACTGATAGGCAGTGTTTCCACTGAAGTGGTGTATCTACTGCTAGTGCTATGAAAGTACTGATAAGCAGTGTTTCCACTGATAGGTTGTATTTCCACTACAAGTGGAAAGTACTGCTAATGGAAAGTACTGCTTATTGAAAGTACTGCTAAATGGCAGTTACAACTGCATTATGACCACGTTTAATTGGTCATGTAACCACTAACGGCTATAATGGGGATAGTTATGAGGTGATTAATGGGCCGATTAATCCTCATAATTCCATTTGAACGGTTGAGAGTAATGTCCTATAAATAGGATATCTGATTATGCATGAAAAATACACAGAAAACACAAAACACTTATTAGCGCAAGGGTTATAGAATTGTGCCTAATTCCATAACTGCATTTGGTCTTATCCCAGCAGCAGGGTAAGATAATCAATAACTGTTCAGCAGAAACAACAAAGAGTCAGCAGTAACATATACCACTTGGTGGTTACCGGATATCACTTGGAATCGTGTGATCACTTTCCAAAGTAAACTATTCGACCCTAATGCCTGGGTTACACGAATATCTACTTGGGATAAGACCAAATGCAGTTATGGAATTAGGCACAATTCTATAACCCTTGCGCTAATAAGTGTTTTGTGTTTTCTGTGTATTTTTCATGCATAATCAGATATCCTATTTATAGGACATTACTCTCAACCGTTCAAATGGAATTATGAGGATTAATCGGCCCATTAATCACCTCATAACTATCCCCATTATAGCCGTTAGTGGTTACATGACCAATTAAACGTGGTCATAATGCAGTTGTAACTACCATTTAGCAGTACTTTCAATAAGCAGTACTTTCCATTAGCAGTACTTTCCACTTGTAGTGGAAATACAACCTATCAGTGGAAACACTGCTTATCAGTACTTTCATAGCACTAGCAGTGGATACACCACTTCAGTGGAAACACTGCCTATCAGTGGAAACACAGCCTATCAGTGTTTCCACTGCTTATCAGTGGAAACCACAAGCAGTACTTTCCACAAGCAGTACTTTCCTCAAGCAGTACTTTCACCAGTACTACCAATACAAACCACTATTAGAGTCAGGGTGTTCATGGACCTTATGGGTGTACACTCCGTACCTCCTAACCCATTACAAGGTGTGAACCAATCCCACAAGTGCACTAAATTTTCCAACAATCCTCCCCAAATTTAGTTCACTTCCTTTGCATGAAAAATAAGCATTAATCAAAACATGTGCATAAACGAAAATGTCCTGAGGATTGAATTTCCATCTTAGTAAATTACACGTTCAAATATTCGAGAATCAGGGTGTTCTAAGAATTGAACCCTTCAACCCATTTGAATACCTGAAGATAAAATACACACAAGTTTTCAAACACTTAACAGCTCCTGACACTATACAAGCCATGTGTCCATATCCAAATTCATAAATGTTGTAAAAGCTAAAAGTCCAAAGCTTCCTGAAGCGGCAAAACTTCAACATTTACATAGGTGGTTCCTCTTTAGTCATGCTCCTGCCAAGCACTTTTTCAAAGAAAATATAACCATTAAGAAGTAAAGACTTCATCCTCCTTTCAGCAGGTTCTGAGCACAACCTTGGGATGTAAATTAAACATGTGCTCCAGTCCACTGAATATTCAGCTTTCCACATTGAACTCAGCTCCTAAGTTTCCTCAGGAGGGAGTTGGGTGTCCTAGCATTCAGTGACTAAGTTGGACTTAAACCCATCCCTTTAGCAGACTTTATAACCAAGTCTCTAGCCAGACCCTTCGTCAAGTGATCAGCTAAGTTCTGTTGAGATCTCACAAACTCTATAGATACCACCCCATTCATGATAAGCTCACGAATCATGCTATGTCTGACACCTAAGTGTCTAGACTTGCCATTGTACATCTGGCTATAAGCCTTAGCCAATGTAGCTGCACTATCACACCGGATAGAAATAGGTGCTATAGGTTTAGGCCACAATGGAATCTCAAGAAGCAAGTTTTTCAACCATTCAGCTTCTTTACCAGCAGCTGCTAGAGCCACAAATTCAGATTCCATTGTTGAACTGGTGATGCAAGTTTGCTTCTTGGATGCCCAAGAAATTGCACCTCCACCAAGTAGGAATACCCAGCCACTGGTAGACGAATTGTCCTCAGTGTTACTGATCCAACTTGCATCAGTGTAACCTTCCAACACTGAAGGATAACCAGTATATGAGAGACTATAATCCATAGTTTTCTTCAAATACTTCAGTACCCTCTAAACTGCTTGCCAGTGATGAGCACTAGGATTACTAGTATACCTGCTCAATTTTCCCACTGCAAAACTAATATCAGGCCTTGTACAAGTCATGGCATACATCAGGCAGCCAATTACCCTAGAATACTCAAGTTGAGATACAGCCTTGCCATGATTAGGCATCAACTTCTCACAAGTATCCATAGGTGTACTCACAGGAGTACAATCAAAGTAATTGAATTTCCTCAGTACCTTCTCAATGTAATGAGACTGAGAGATAGAAATTCTTTTACTTTCATGTTTAATCCTTATACCAAGGATAACATCAGCCTCCTCCATGTCTTTCATGGAGAACCTTGATGACAAAAATTCCTTTGTCATGTCAACCTGATTTTGGTCAGTGCCAAAGATCAACATGTCATCAACATATAGACAAATGATGACTCCTTTACCAGATTCATCAAATTTGCTATATACACATTTGTCAGCTTGGTTAAGAACATAACCACTAGACAAAACCACTTCATCAAACTTTTGATGCCATTGCTTAGGTGCCTGCTTAAGTCCATAAAGAGACTTAATCAGTTTACACACCTTGTTTTCATTACCAAGCATGATGAAGCCCTGAGGTTGGTTCATATAAACCTCCTCTTCCAATTCACCATTCAAGAAAGCTGTTTTCACATCCATCTGATGAATAACCAGATTGTGAATAGATGCCATAGCAATCAGCAGTCTTATGGTACTGATACGAGCCACAGGGGCATAAGTATCAAAATAGTCTATTCCTGACTTTTGTTTAAAGCCTTGAATAACTAATCTAGCCTTGAACTTTTCAATAGTTCCATCTACCTTCATTTTCCTTTTGAAAATCCATTTGCAACCCAGAGGTTTGCAACCTGGTGGTAGATCAACCAACACCCAAGTGTTGTTGCCCATGATGGAATCCATCTCATCATTAATTGCTTCTTTCCAGAAAGCAATATCTTGGGACTTCATTGCTTCTTCAAATGTTTTGGGGTCATCCTCAACAATGAAGCAATAGGAGTATTGGTTTGAAACCTCATCCCTAGTACCTTCAACTAAGTATAGTTGAAACTCAGGTCCAAATGACTTTGGAGTCCTGACCCTTTTGCTCTTCCTGAGCACAGGTTCAGGTTGCTGAACCACAACCTCATCAAGGACCACTGATGCACCAGTATCATGAGTTCCATTAGGAATCCTCTGACTTGGTCTAGGGACTGATGAGAATCTATTCTCATCAAAGTATGCATCCCTTGATTCAATTATAGAGTTAACTGAAACATGTTCATTAGGTTCAATAACATAGAACCTAAAAGCCTTGGAATGCTCAGCATATCCAACAAAGATGCAGTCAATGCCTCTTTCACACAAAGTCTTTTGCTTTGGATCAGGGAGTCTTACAACAGCCCTACAACCCCAAACCTTGAGATAGTTCAGGTTGGGTTTCCTTTTAGTCCAGAGTTCATAAGGGGTAACCTTGTTCCTTTTGTTGGGAACCCTATTTAATAAATAGCAAGCTGTTAACATAGCTTCACCCCAGAACCCTTGACTCAGTCCTGAATAGGACAACATGGAATTAACCATCTCTTTCAGCACCCTGTTTTTCCTTTCAGAAATACCATTTTGCTGAGGAGTATAAGGGGCAGTCGTTTCATGGATTATTCCAACAGACTGAAAGTACTGAGTATCCATGTACTCACCTCCCCTACCAGTCCTTAATCTTTTGATCAAAGACCCAAGTTGTAATTCAACTTCAGTTTTAAACACTTTGAATTTATCTAATGCTTCATCCTTGGTATGTAACAGATAGACATAACAAAATCTAGAAGCATCATCAATAAATGTCACAAAGTACTTCTTATTCCCCAAAGAAGGAGTGGCATGCAAATCACACAGGTCATTGTGAATAAGCTCCAAGATCTTAGTCTCACGACTAACACCCTGAAAGGGTTTCTTGGTTATCTTGGTCAACATGCAAGTTTTACACTTTTCAGTGTCCATGTCAAAAGCAGGGATTAAACCATCCCTAGACATATCTTGCATCCTTTTATAGTGAACATGACCAAGTCTAGCATGCCAAAGGTTAGAATCAATTTGATCATATGTGGTCACAAAAGCTGAAATAACACTGTCAGTGGTAATATTAAGCCTGAACATTTGATTACATAAATAACCAAAACCAATAAAAACACCACATTTAGAAAGAACAAATTTATCAGATTCAATAACTTGTTTATATCCATGATTATTCAAAACACTACTTGAAACCAAGTTCTTCCTGATATCAGGAACATGAATAACATTAAACAAAGTTACAATCTTTCCAGAACTAAACCTAAGATCTACACAACCACGACCATGCACCAAGGCTGTTGACTCATTTCCCATGTGAAGAATAGAACCATCATTCAGTGACTCATAAGTCTTGAACCAGCTTCTATCTTTACACACATGAACTATTGCACCAGAGTCAACCCACCACGCAACATCATCATCCTGCACATAAAAAGATTCAGATACATATGTAACATAATAAATCTGAAAAGACTTATTAAACATATTCTGACCTTTCAGTGAGTTGGCTGAACCACCACTCCCTGAACCATTAGTGCCTGATCCATTGGCTTTACCACCAACTTTAACACCCTTGCAGTCCCTTTTAATGTGACCAGTCTTGCCACATTTCCAACAAGTAGGTGTGGCCTTCTTATTAGGATCGGCCCTTGTGTTATCATGAAATTTGCGTTTGCCTTTGTTGTCATTGTACCTGGTGGAGTTGTTATGCTCCACCATATTGACAACGGATGGTTCAGCAGCATTGCCACTCTTTGGCTTGTCATTATCCTGCACTTTGAGAGATTCCTCAATGCGCAGATGACTGCCCAACTCAACCAGAGTTAACTCCTCTTTCTTATGTTTCAAGGTATGCTTGAAATCTTTCCAAGAAGGAGGAAGTTTATCAATAACACAAGAGACTGAAATAGCCTAATCCATGTGCATATTGTGTTATGTAAACCTTCCAAGTATTCCAAGAAGTTCATTGTATTGTTCCATAACTGGTCTTGAATCAGTCATTTTGTAATTTGTGAAATTACTAACAAGGAACTTCTTACTTGATGCATCCCCAACCATATATTTGGCATCCAAGGAATCCCACAGTTCTTTGGAAGATTCAAAGTTCTGATAAATATCAAACAAAGAATCAGACATACCATTCAGAATAAGACCTCTGCATATATAGTCATCATTCTCCCACTTGCTCCTCCTCCTGATCTGCTCCACAGTAGCATCATCACCATCATCAGGAATTGGAGTAGTCAGCACATAAACCACACTCATGCTTGACAGCAAGAAGTGCATCTTCTTCTGCCACCTCCTAAAATCCACCCCTTCAAACTTGTCCAGCTTAGCAAAGTTTGAAGCCATGTGTTTCATTGCAGCAGTTGCCATTGATTATCACAAAATAGTTTACTTTGATTGTTGGTGTATATATCCCAGCAGCAGGGTAAGATAATCAATAACTGTTCAGCAGAAACAACAAAGAGTCAGCAGTAACATATACCACTTGGTGGTTACCGGATATCACTTGGAATTGTGTGATCACTTTCCAAAGTAAACTATTCGACCCTAATGCCTGGGTTACACGAATATCTACTTGGGATAAGACCAAATGCAGTTATGGAATTAGGCACAATTCTATAACCCTTGCGCTAATAAGTGTTTTGTGTTTTCTGTGTATTTTTCATGCATAATCAGATATCCTATTTATAGGACATTACTCTCAACCGTTCAAATGGAATTATGAGGATTAATCGGCCCATTAATCACCTCATAACTATCCCCATTATAGCCGTTAGTGGTTACATGACCAATTAAACGTGGTCATAATGCAGTTGTAACTGCCATTTAGCAGTACTTTCAATAAGCAGTACTTTCCATTAGCAGTACTTTCCACTTGTAGTGGAAATACAACCTATCAGTGGAAACACTGCTTATCAGTACTTTCATAGCACTAGCAGTGGATACACCACTTCAGTGGAAACACTGCCTATCAGTGAAAACACTGCCTATCAGTGGAAACACTGCTTATCAATGGAAACCACAAGCAGTACTTTCACCAGTACTACCAATACAAACCACTATTAGAGTCAGGGTGTTCATGGACCTTATGGGTGTACACTCCGTACCTCCTAACCCATTACAAGGTGTGAACAAATCCCACAAGTGCACTAAATTTTCCAACACAACGACCACCCACCACCACCACCACCACCACCACTCACCGCTGCCACCCACCTCCATCACCACCACAACCAATCACCACCGCCACCACCCACCACTACCACTTACAACCACCACCACCCACCACTACCACTTACAACCACCAGCACCCACCAGCACCACCAATCACCAAAAAAAAGTAAAAGAATTTGAAAAATAAATCTTCAAAAGAAAAATTAATTTTTTTTCCAAAAATTTTAATATGTCGAAATACTTTTTTTTTTCATAAAAAAAATTCAAAATATTTTTTTTCAAATTTTTTTTTCTAAAATTCGAAAAAAAATATTTTTGGAAAAAGTATTTCGAAAAAAAATTGAAATTTTTTTATCAAATTTTTTTATATTGAAAATTTTGAAGAAAAAAATTCAAAATTCTTTTTTTTTTGAATTTTTTTTTTCGAAATTATTTCTCCAAAAAGAAGTTTTTCGAAAAAATAATTTTGAAAATTAAAAAATTGGAAAAAAAATTATTTCTATTTTTTTGAAAAAAAAGTATTTCAAAATATTGAAAATTTTCCATAAAAGAAATTCAAAAAAAATTATTTTATTGAATATTTTTTTTTTTCATTTTTATTTTTACTTTTTTTGTGGTGATTGGTGGTGGTGGTGGGTGGTGAGTGGCGGTGGTGATTGGTTGTGGTGGTGGTGGAAGTGGGTGGCGGCGGTGAGTGGTAGCAGTGTGTGGCGGTGGTGATTGGTGGTAGTGGTAAGTGATGGTGGTGGTGGTGGTGGTGGGTAGGTGGAGGGTAGTGGAAGTAGGTGGCGGGGGTGAGCGGTGGTGGTGATTGGTGGTGGTAAGTGGTGGTGATGGTGGAGGTGTGTGGTGGTGGTGAGTGGCGGTGGTGATTGGTGGTGGTGGTGGTGGTAATGGGTGGCGATGGTGAGTGGTGGTGGTGATTGGTGGTAGTTGTGGTGGTAAGTTAACTGAGGTTATGTATTAAGAACTAACAACTCAGATTTTTAACTGACATTATCTATTGAGGACTAATAGTGCAATTTTTTTTACCATGGTTAGAAATCTATGGTTAACAGATTACATACTTATCAATTATTTTGAAAGTTATTTGCTTTCAATGGAACAATATGATGTATGTTACCTACATTGGTAACTTGGAAATAGTAGGTTGCGTATTTATGGACTTCACCCAACTTTTAATTTCAAGGACATGAGTACTCACGGATTTGCCGGGCTCCTGTTTACAGCTGTGTAGAGAATCAAGTAGATCATATAACTCTACAGTAGCTGGTTTATCAAACATACGTCTGAGTTCATTAAGCATGTCCATGGGACCATAATTCTCAAATTGTTTTCGTAATTGAGTGTTCATCCCAGCAAGAATAAGACACACAACTTCATTGTGCTTATCATACTCAATGTTGTATGCCTCTAGTTCAGCATTAGGAGCATTACCAACAGGAACAACAAGAAGACTTACTAACATATTCAAGTCTTTTGGCCATATGCAGGACAATCCTCAGTGAACGATACCAATCATTGAAATTTTCGCCAGTCAACTTTTCTCTATCAAGCATTTGCTTGAAAGCAGAACTCATGTTATTCATATTAGTGTTTGCGGGTTGAGCCATTCTACAGAAATAGAGTTCAAAAGTTAGTACTTTCGATAATTTAACCTTTCAAGAAAATTAAATACCCATGGTAAATAAACATATAACTATTTAATTTTCTCTGAAAACTAGGATCCAAATTGACATAATTTTATCACATCAGTTGATCTGCTAGTAATGAAAGTATTCAACAAGGTACGACTCGAACCTCAATTGCCAATCTAAAGATTGCAACTCCTAGAATATTATGGGATTTACATATTTGCCAACTCCAGTTGCAATGTAAGCATGTTTTATCCCTATCTTATGCCTTGAGTTACTAGTTCTCACTATCAACTCAAATAAGTTATCCAACTTAAGAAGCTGCAAATTAATCCACGCCCGTTCTCACGACAAGTGGAGATTTACCCTTGATTACAATCTAGCTACGTCTCACATAACGTAAATTGGAACCTTAGGTGTTCCCGTTCTATTTGATGGCATATAACTTCAATTTTAAAGGGTAGTAACTTTGATTTTGGTGTCAAATCAAATATGTACAAAGATGTCATGCATTCACCTTTATATCATTGGTTTCAATAAAAGAAACTTTTACTCATTAATTTCTTTACTAAGATTAAATCAACAAAGTTTCAATCGAGGTTTTGGGTAATCCAATCAAAGAGTTACCTTTAATTATCGTCCACTATATCATACTACAGCATGAGCCATAAGACCCAAGTTATTCGGATAATTACCACAAAAGTGGCGCGTGGAATTAAGGTCAATTCACCCGTAAGATGGTTTTGTACATTAAAATAGTCGTAGGTAGCTCCATCTTGACACATAAAGAAGCGGAGAAGAACGGTCAACGCGTAACATATTAAAAACCATCTTCTTTAGGATCACAATTTAATGCGTACCCTCCCTATACCTCTCACATAGTGTGTTAATAATGGGTGAGCCTTTCTAACTATTTGGTACAATAACATATCAATCGACTAAAAGTTTAAGATTTAATTCTTAAAAGCAAATCAAATTTCACCATTGTTTAGCGCGGTTTATTTTTATATTCTAAAAAATTACCCTTTGTTTACGACTTGTCAAACAAAATAAACAAACAAGTAAAATAAAAAATATACATCTAAACAGTGCACATATAAATTTAACAATTAATAATATATCTAAACAAGTAGCCACATACAAACTTATTTTGATAAAACCTATTAATAATCAATCTAGGTTTTAAACGCATATTCTTAACTAAAACTTACACTTGTTTTTTAGCAAGGTACAAGTGAGCCATATACATCGACGAATCTATTCCGTAAGTAATAGCTAAAACTATACCATATTGCACATAATTGTTCATTAATTTATTGAGGTCTTCCCCAATTTAAGATTTAGCAAAAAAAATACATGTGAATTCACTTAACTATTAAAGCATATAATCAATAATCCATGACAAACATGCATGTTTAATCATGGATTTCACATAACAATTATTACAAGTCCCAAAAACGCTTACAATTAATGACATAATCAACAATTATCCATTAACATAACACATAAATTTTGTATGCAATCCTAAGGTTTCTAATCCAATTACATAACAAAACCAACAAAAAAAAATTAAAAACTAATTTAAAGGCTTCGGCCCTAATGAAAAAATTAGGGTTACGAGTTTTTAAACCCTAAAATCGATTAGCATGCAAACCACAATACAATATTCGTTTTTTATGTGTTTCGGTAATTAATTACACAGTATTAACGGCTCGTGATGCCACTGTTGGAATTTAAATAGCATGACATTCATATAAAACCAAGTATACTTCAAAGCACGCAACGGAAGACTTAAACAAATACTTGCAATTAATTAGCCGGAAAATAAAACGTAAGCGTACCTTTTAGCAACTCCAAACTAGCACGATTAGGATCAAGAATAAAACCTTAATTAGGGTTTATGTGGTTTAAAGAATTGACCCTTACCATTTTTCAATTAAAACCAATTACAAAACTAGTGGTGTTTGTACCACGTTCTTGTACACACGTACTAATAATGATTTGATGTGAATGCTAGTTCTTGGAATCACAATAAAAACCAAAACACTCTGTATGTGAGAAATCAAATCCAAAACCCTGAGGGTTTAGGGAATTCGATCGACAACCACAAAGAGGAGAGAAAGAGAAGAAGTTAGGGTTGTTTAGGTGAACCAAGATTAGAAAAGAATGAATCACAAAGCCTTGTATTTATACTAATTCAATCTTGGAGCACAAGAAAACAACCCTAAACCCTTATGGATTAGGTGTTCGGCCGAAATCAACAAGAGGGGGTTATAGAACCTCCTCTTGACTTGTTTTCTTATTCCCGACTTTCCTTTTTCCACATTTAACGACAGTACGTTAGCTAATTCTGCTAATTACTTAACGTTTGTTAGTCGTTATTGTGAAATATATAATTAACTATACATTTACATTAATTATTAAAAATGTGCAATCCCGTAATCTCGAGTTCGAATATGGTTATACACATATATTAAAAATGTCCATAAAATTACACGTGCATGCATGCCAGGATAGGCAAAATTAATAACTAAGTGGTAGGCAATAGGAAGCAGGTAGGCAAAAATTTGGATCGGTAGTTTAGGCTGCCCCAAGTAAAGGCACCCAATCACCCTCTCTGCCACGTCAGCTTTCTCTCTCCAGCGAACTTCAGACGATTGGGTGCCCCAGTAAGGGCGACCATGATCATTTTTTTAAAAAAACATTTTTAACATAAACTAAAATTTCATTAATAATTAAAATGTTACAATACTAAATAAAAACAATAATATATTAAATATAAAAACGATACGAAATACATAAATCATAAATCTAATCTGAATGCTCCCCGCATGCAGAGTCATACGAGGGAGTCCGATAACCGGCAAATTCCTCGATGCTAGCCAAATCTTCCTCTTCTAGCAGAGGTTCCCCAAAACAATTGGTAGTCGAAGTTGATGCACCTACACCATCTTTTTCGTTCTCCCGGTAGTTCCAATTGATTTTGGTGTTGACGTTGTCCGATACCTTTTGAACACACCGCCACAACTTGTCAGCAATCTCGTCGTCTTTGCGGGCTTGATCTTCAAAAATTTGTCGATCACAGCTTTTTGTTCAGGCGTAATGTCGTTGCAACTCTTGTAGTTTTCTCTCATCTGTTGCTTCTCTGCCCTTGCCTGCTCAAACAGATGGATAACCTCTATAATAGCGTTTTTTCGAGCAACATCATCTTCTTAGCATTGTTTGTTAACGTACATTTTCATATCTTCAACGGAATGGGGGAAACGGCAAACCATAATAAATCTTGTGTTGAGAAGTATTTTGAGTTTGAATTGTGTGAAATAGATTTGTGGATTGAAGTGTGTTTGTATTGTGTATTTATAAGGTTAATTTTTTTTAAACCGTTGCATGCTAACAGTAATATATTCGAAAAATTTGAAAATGTATTTCGATCGTGAACTCGACCAACATGGTTTCAAAAGGCACTCGATCGACATCATCACAGTAAGGTGATCGATCGACTAAGTCGATCGACTAAGTCGATCGACACACCTTACTGCGTCCAGCCTTAGGGTAAAGGTCGACTGACTTTTTAGATGAGATGGGGATTGTTTTCGATACCATATTAGATATTGTAAAGTGCTTGATCATATTAATAGGTATAGGAATTGGGCCAGTTGGGGAAATTACGGCAGTCAGTATATGTGTGAGACTTGTGGGCTCAGTTGCTTAGGTGGGAGGGTCCGACTCGGGAGTACTAGGTGGAGGCAACAAATTGTTTAGTAAAAAATTATAAGGGGGAGAGGTTAGTGTCAGAGAACCAAACGGAAATACGTCCTCGTCAAATTTGACATGACTAGAATATTTCGTTAGTAGCAAGGTTAAGGCACCGATATCCCCGGTGGTTATATGGGTAACCGAGGAAGACAAATGGCGTGGATTGTGGTAGGAGTTTGTATTCAACTTGAATGTAAGGGTAGCAAAGACATCTAAACATACAAAGGTTTTTGTATGTAGGTTTCAGAGATGTATATGAAACGATCTTGATTAGCAAACCCTAGAACGAAAAACCATCCTTTAAACAATATAAAATTGAACAGGAAAAATCCAAGGATTGTTTACTGATGATCAAAGATTGAATAAGAATGAGTAGTCGATTAAGCTATTGAAGAGGACGATTGAATCGTTATTTTTTTTAAATTTTTTAGGGTTTTGATTGCCAAAAATCGCCATCTAATAAGAGGGTTTTTTTTTTTTTTTTTTTTTTTTTTTTTTTTTTTTTTTTTATCCCTGTAGTTTCTATGTCATTTCACTTTCCATCTGACTAAACTCATGAGTTGAATTTTTTTGAGTCAGTCAACTCTAAATGAGATAGATGTGGAAGCCAAAAATATCATACGATTGCTGCTTGCAAGTTGTAATGGGATAAAAAAAACTGATTGAAAACTTCTTTGTAAATAGACAACGGAAATGAGATAGACGTAGTAGTATGATATTTTTCGCTACTACTTCTATGTCATTTCCGCTGTCTATTTACAAAGAAGCTTTCAATCAGTTTTTCCATCCCATTACAACTTGCAAGCAACAATCGTATGACATTTTTGGCTACCACGTCTATCTCATTTAGAGTTGACTGACTTAAACAAATTCAACTCATGAGTTTAGTCAGATGGAAAGTGAAATGACATATAAACTAAAGAATATAGGGGGAGAGAGAGAGAGAAAAAAAAAAAAAAAAAAACGTATAGTTTGTACTTTCAGCGATAGGATCCTTTAGCCCGTTTGTCATTCATGCATGGAGATCAAAAGCAGGAAGTGCACAAATGTGGTGTTCTTAATATTTATGCTGATTTACTTTCAGTAATTTCTGGAAAGAAGTTTTCAGTAGGTTGTGACGCTTAAATTTTGAGAGTGATGTATTTAGGAATCTATTTAGAGTTGACTGACTCAAACAAAGTCAATTCATGAGATTAGTCAAAGGAAAGTGAAACGACATAGAAACTACAGAATTATAGTAAAAAATAAATAAAAAATTAACTTATAATTTGTACTTTCAGTGATATTGTCATTCAAGTATGGAGATCAAAAGCGGGAAGTGCGCAGATGTGTTGTTCTTAATATTTATGCTGATTTGCTTTCAGATATGCACAAAAGCACAAGAAGATTCGTCAAACAAGGAGATCCCGGTGGGAGCGATTCTAGATATTGGATCATGGGTCGGAAAGATTGTTCATAGCTGCATGACCAGGGAACTATCTGACTTTTACACCTCTAACAACCACTACAAAACAAGGATAGTTCTCCACAGTAGGGATACACATGGAGAACCACTGCATGCTTTTACACCTCTAAGTTTATGTTTTGAAAATTTCAGGGGAGAACCTGAAGAGTAACTTGTCAAGATTTGTAGTCATAGTGAGGTTGTTCGTAGCGCGCGCTTGTGCTCGTTTCAAGTTACACTGCAACATTAAGTTCGCTATTAACTGTTGAACAAATTCAGTTAGCATCAATGAGAGGGTCTATTGGATACCAATATGGTGTTAGGAACTTGAAATTTGAAGACACCAGGTTGAAGCATTCTATACGTGAGGAATATACTGATGCTTTGACACGTGGCAGTAAAAACGGTGGTGTTGATGCAACTGTTGATGAAATTCCTTATATTAAAGAATTTCTCACAATATATCCATCTGGCTACTCGATAGCCGTATCTGAAACTATCACCAATGGTTTTGGCTTTGTGAGTCTCTTCACTATACAATTCTTTTATATTAGCGTTAACATGGGTAAGAGGTCAAAGCAGGTCAATCTTTTGAACGGGATGAGAACTATATTACCCAATATAATAACAAATCCAAGTATTTTTTCTTGATTAAAATGAGTTAGGAGGGTTTATGCATTAAACATACAATGTGGGTCACTTTTGACCAGTGCAACTACTTTATTTAAGCTAATTTGTTTCTTTAAGTTCAGTTTGACCCGCTAAAGATAGAATGTAACTGGAATCGACCCGTTCAATCTTAAATAGGTTGAAAGTTGAGCTAATGTATTTAGTCAATAATTTCTGGGGAACATTTAGAGTTGACTGACTCAAACAAAGTCAATTCATGAGATTAGTCGATGGAAAGTGAAATGACATAGACACTACAGGAATGTAACGTATAATTTGTACTTTCAGTGATAGGATCCTTTTGCCCGTTTATTATTCAAGTATGGAGATCAAAAGCATGAAGTGCACATATGTGTTGTTAATATTTATGCTGATTTGCTTTCAGACATGCTCAAAAGCACAAGAAGATTCATCATACAAGGAGATTCCGGTGGGAGTGATTCTAGATATGGGATCATGGGTTGGAAAGATTGTTCATAGCTGCATGACCATGGCGTTATCTGACTTTTACACCTTTAACAACCACTACAAAACAAGGATCGTTCTCCACAGTAGGGATACACATGGAGAACCACTGCATGCTCTATCGGCAGGTAAATATCTATTTCAGATTATATTTGATATATACTTAAGAAGATAAAATATCTCTTACAAGTTCCAAGTTATAAAGGGCCAAACTAAAGCAAAGTGATACTTCCCATATCTAATTGGAGAAAAAATAGAGAGTATACGATAACTGAATTTAGAATCAGAACGGGTCTAGTGTGAATAGGGATGGCAAAAAAAACCCGAACTCGATGGAGAAATCCGAAACCCGGACTAACTGAGGCGGGGCGGGGCATGCTTATCCGGTTACGGGGCGTGTTTGGGGCTTGAACGTGGATTTTAATCGAGTTTGGGGCGGGGAGCGGGGAATAACATCTCCATCCCGCCCGAATAATATATATGCATATACATATAAAATTATATTACATAGTATTATGTTAGTATTTACGTAACAAAACGTATATTTAACCTTTAGTAGTGGTGTAATTTATCATTACTTATGTGTAATCATGTCATTGAAAACTTAATAAAGCGTGTTTGCAATTAATTATATATAGGTTCTTAATTCTTTAAGTTGTTAGTGTAAAAATAAAAAATAAGTATAAAATTGTGTCTTTGGTCGAGAGTCGTGCCCAAAGAGGAAACCCCAAAAAGATCCTTGACTAGTACAGGACGGGTTTGGTGGAGCAATGCGCCGCAACCGAGCGCCTCGGTTAGATCAGCGATGGGGGTTGGGGTGGGTTTGGGGAGGACTTTGGTAATTGGGTTTGAGGATTGGGATCAGTGCTCCGAACATGCTCTGTGGCCATCCACACAAGTGTGAACCCTAAACGATAATGGTTTATCCTGTAGCGGTTGGTATGACGTATTAGATATTGTAAAGTGCTTGATCATATTATTGATAACGTCCCCTATATATAGATTACATAATGACTTGATAAGAAAGCTAACACAATGGGTTAACCCTAAACCAATAACACTCGGGCCTCATTATTCATTCGACTAATACACCCCCGCAGTTGGAGCGGGAGGTCTTCTTACGTTCAAACTGGATCAAAAACCATGAAATAAGCACTAGGAAGACCCTTGGTAAAAATATTGTCATACTACTAGAGAGAGGGAACATCCATGATGCGCACTAGACCCTTTGCCACAAAATTATAACAAAATGAATATCAAGCTCTATATGTTTGGTGTGCTAACATTGAACCGAATTATTGGAGAGATAGACCGCACTGGCATCATCACAATACACTAAAGTAGCAGTGCATGCACTTCACACAAAAATTGCGTACCCAAGATGTTTCAACAACATTGGCTACACCACGATATTCAGCTTCAGCACTCGACCTGGATAAACGTGGATAAAGTAGGCTGATGCTTAACACACCAAGAAAGCAAGTTAATCCCAATGAAAACACAATAGCCAAAGGTGAAACAACGAGTGACATAAAAACCAGCCTAGTCAACATCTAAGCAAGTAGTGAGCTGAGCAATAGTAGAAATATGCACCTGTAAATGATGATCAAGAGTACCTCGAACATATTGAGAGAAGAGAAATGCGGCTCCCGGGAATCATGCATATAAAGACACGCTTGGTGAACAACATAGGACAAATCAGAGCGAGTAAATGTAAGATACTAAAGAGCACCGGCTAAACTGTGATACAAAGTTGGATCCGAAACATGGTCACCATCGGGACCAAGCATAGAATCAATATCAACAAGAGTCCAAAAAGGATTACAATTTTGTATATAAGCCCGCTCAAGTAGTTCTTCAACATAAGTAGCATGAGATAAAAATAAATCTATACTAGATAGTTGTCCAGAAACACCAACACGGTCAGTCGTGGCAAATTCTCCATGAAGCAACGAGATAACTCTTTGTAGAAAAGTTAAAAGTTGTAGAAGAAGTAGTGAGGATGATATCCTCAACATAATGAACCAAGTATGCAATATCTTGTGGGAAAATTTGGTGCACTTGTGGGATTAGTTCACACCTGGTAATGGGTCAGGAGGTACGGAGTGTACACCCTCAAGGTCCCTAAACACCCTAATTCTATAGTGGTGAGATTCAGTAAGTTAGTACTGGTAGTGCTAAGTTATTACTGGTAGGCAAGTTTCTGATGGTAGTGCGAAGTTAGTACTGGTAGGCAAGTTTCTGCTGGTAGTGCTAAGTTAGTGCTAGTAGGCAAGTTGTACTGCTAGTACTGGAATCAACTTGTAACAGGCATTGACCTATTCAAGTAGCAGTTACAACTGCATAATGACCTCGTTTAATAGGTCATGTAACCACTATTAACTATAATGGGGAAAATTATGAGAAGATTAATGGGCCGATTAATCCTTATAATTCCGTTTGACTAGTGAAGAGTAATTTCCTATAAACAGGAAATCTGATGCATGATAAATATACAAAAAATGAAAAACACTTGTAAGCAAAGGGTTATTTATTTGTGCCTAAATCATTAATAAACATTTGGTCTTATCCCAAGTAGATATTCGTGATACCTAGGCATTAGGGTCGAATAGTTTACTTTGGAAAGTGATAACACGATTACAAGTAATATTCGGTAAAAAGTATTGGTATTTGATCAACTATTGATTATATCCACCCTGCTCTGGGCGAATAACCACCAACAATTAAAGTAAACTATTTTGTGATAATCAATGGCTGCGGCTGCTATGAAACACATTGCTTCAAACGTTGCCAAGCTTGACAAGTTTGAAGGGGTGGACTTCAGAAGATGGCAAAAGAAGATGCACTTTCTTCTTTCAAGCATGAGTGTGGTCTATGTTTTGACTACACCTATTCCTGATGATGGGGATGATGCTACTGTGGAACAGATCAGGAAGAGGAGCAAATTGGAAAATGATGACTACATTTGCAGAAGTTTAATCATCAATGGTATGTCTAATTCTCTCTTTGATATTTATCAGAATTTTGAATCTTCCAAAGAACTATGGGATTCCTTGGAGGCCAAATATATGGCTGAGGATGCATCAAGTAAGAAGTTCCTTGTAAGTAACTTCACAAATTACAAAATGACTGATTCAAGACCAGTTATGAAACAATAAAATGAACTCCTTGGTATACTTGGAAGGTTTACACAACACAAAATGCACATGGATGAAGATATTTCAGTCTCTTATGTAATTGATAAACTTCCTCCTTCCTGGAAAGATTTCAAGCATACCTTGAAACATAAGAAGAAGGAGTTAACTCTTGCTGAGTTGGGCAATCATCTGTGCATTGAGGAATCTCTCATGGTGCAGGATAATGACAAGCCAAAGAGTAGCAATGCTACTGGTGCATCTGTTTTCAATATGGTGGAGCATAACAACTCCACCAGGTACAATGACAACAAGGGTAAACGTAAACATCAGGATAACACACGGGCAGACCCTAACAAGAAGGCAACACCTACTTGTTGGAAATGTAGCAAATCTGGTCACATTAAAAGGGATTGCAAATGTGTTAAGATTGGTGGTAAAACCAATGGATCAGGAACTAGTGGATCAGGGAATGGTTTAGTTCCTCTGAAAGGTCAGAATATGTTTAATAAATCTCTTCAGGTTTATTATGTCACATATGTATCTGAATCTAACTATGTGCAAAATGATGATGTTGCGTGGTGGGTTGACTCTGGAGCAACTATACATGTGTGCAAAGATAGAAGCTGGTTCAAGACTTATGAGTTACTGAATGATGGTTCTATTCTTCATATGGGAAATGAGTCAATAGCCCTGGTACATTGACGTGGTTGTGTAGATCTTATGTTTAGTTCTAGAATGATTGTAACTTTGTTTAATGTTATTCATGTTCCCGATATAAGGAAAAACTTGGTTTCAAGTAGTATTTTGAATAATCATGGTTTTAAACAAGTTATTGAATCTGATAAATTTGTTTTGTCTAAAAGTGGTGTATTTATTGGTTTTGGATATTTGTGTAATCAAATGTTCAGGTTGAACATTGTTAATGATTGTAATAATTAAGCCTTTATGACCACATCTTACCTGACTGACTCTACCCTATGGCATGCTAGACTTGGCCATGTACACTATAAAAGGATTCAAGATATGTCTAAGGATGGGTTAATCCCAGCATTTGACATGGACACTGAAAAGTGTAAACCTTGCATGTTGACCAAAATTACTAAGAAACCTTTTCAAGGTGTTAATCGTGAGTCTAAGCTCTTGGAGCTAATAGACAGTGACCTGTGTGATTTGCATGCCACTCCCTCTTTGGGGAATAAGAAGTACTTTGTAACATTTATTGATGATGCTTCTAGGTACTGTTATGTTTATATGTTACATACTAAGGATGAAAAATTAGATAAATTCAAATTGTTTAAAACAGAAGTTGAATTGCAACTTAGGTACCTGATCAAAAGATTAAGGACTGATAGGGGAGCTGAGTATATGGATACTCTTTATTTTCAGTTTGTTGGTATTATCCACGAAACGACGGCTCCTTATACTCCTCAGCAAAATGGTATTTCTGAAAGGAAAAACAGGGTACTGAAAGAGATGCTTAATTCCATGTTGTCCTATTCAAGATTAAGTCAAGGGTTCTAGGGTGAATTGTAACATATTGGATTTCACAAACACACTAAACCATAATCACAAGTAGGCGAATAAGATGTTTTAGAGAGAGAAAGTAGGATATTCTAGAAAGAGAAACTTGTGGATTATTAGATTCCCAATGAACATTCAACCCTCTACCTTGCAAGGTAGAGGGTATTTATAGGTTACAAACTAAACGACCTCCTGACAGCCTGTGGATTAGGTATACTATGGGTAAAGACCCGTCCTTCCTCCACGGTGTTGCACTAAACTAACTAATAAACTACTTAATAACATAAGTAACGACAAGTCTACGAGCTAACTTAGGCTAGATAACATTTGGGGTGACCGACTCTTTTCTTATGGAATTTCCAATTCCTAACAATCTCCCCCTAAGGGAGGTCACCCCATAAATTACATTGTGAATCCTAGCATTCTAATAAATCTTCAGTCTTGAGCTCGTAGACTTCTCTTCATCAACGTATTCAAACTATGTGCATCTGTGGAGATATCATCATTGAACAACTGTAATGAATATTTTGTGGAGGTTGAAAAGCTGATCCACTATGATAACCTTTGAGCATTATAAGAGATCATCAGCCATAGTAAAGCTCAGCATCATACATTGAAGTGTTGTCTGCATATGAAAATGTGACAAATTGGACCGACATGCTCACATTCTGGATCATGATAACTTCTCATCAGAGTAGCGGAAGCTTTCGTTGATTCATGATATTGGCAGCAGCGTAGCAGAAGCATGGAGTGAGAATATCAGAGTCATTGATGCAATAATCATGATTTCTTTCGAGATGAATGTGTGAGTGAGCATGCGGCTATGGATTGACTGCTTCATTCTGATCAGCTGCAAACGTAGGGCGTACCTGCATAAAACATTTAGCAATAAAGCGCATGAAAGTGTCTTTGATCACTTTCGTTGAATTGAGGTACACGACCCACGGTTCCCCGTTGATCAGTACAAGTACTGCCTATGATCAGGTATAATTCCGAAGAATTTCCTTGACAGGGTTTCGCAGCTGCTCTAGCTGTTCTCAAACCGGAACGTCTCAAAGAAGACAACACGGAGTGAGTGAACCGGCGAATAGAGATTCACTGATTGATGAAAAGAGATTTGAAAAACAATCGTGTATTGCTCAATAGAAATTGTTTTTGCAATACAACGAAGGTTTTAATGAAAATCAATTATCAATCATAAACACCTTTTGATTTGAAATATTCGTACACGGTCGATGTGCTAAAGAAAAGAGTTTTTAAGCACAACAACCGGTTTTTCAAAGGTATCTGTCAATCCATAACCTGAACCATGATTGATTCAAAAGATTGAATCGCCCCATTATTTCTGTTCAGTTGTCACATGGTTGATCTATTGAATAGATCTCACATGCCACCCACCAGGAGCTTGTTTGATGTTGGCTCCAGAAGGCTTTCCATCTTCATTGTGAATATGTTTGCATATCACTCAGATGTTCTGGCAATACCACAAGGATAATGCGTAGGACTCAAGATATAATCTCTCTTTCCACATTGTGTGAAACAGAGAGTCTTCATTGAAAGTGTCCTAAGGAGATTAATTGAAGATCTCATGGCTCTAGACTCAATTTTGTGCATATTTGGATCCTATATCGGAGACTAGGGAGAGGGTCTCATTCTTCAATATCAACAATCTCTAAGAGAAAGTCGATAGATAATTTCGGTTCCCCGTGAGAATGAAACAAGTCCTTTTAAGAGGAACTTGAGTGGTTTGGGAAGATGAAGTGCAGTGCGTCACTGGGTCCATGATGTCTTGTCTTCAATACCGATGTTACCTTGGTAACCACCAGTAGCATATGAATTGAACCCGGTAACTGCCCTAAGGTTGAATAATTTGGAGGGCTATTTGTTTTCACCCTTTTCTCATTCAATTCTTTTTCATTCTTTAACTCCTTCAGTGCTTACCGAGACTTCATAACTAGAACCTTGTTGGGTTTATTCCAGTACTAGCTCAGTCTCAGTCTGCACTCTTCCCATATCTCATTTTTCTCCTTTTTTCAATATACCTAAGGACTTCTACACTATCTAGTGGATTGTCCCTGGGTAGATCCCTCCGGTTCTGGCGGATCATGGGAACACATACCTAACCTTATCATCCTTATATCACCATACATAAAGTAAAGTTGGTTGGTCTATTTGGTATTGTTCATCTGCCATTGGAACCAATTGAAAACCTTTTAAAAATCAATCCAGATACTTGTGATATTTTATCAAAGCATTTTGTACCTGAATTGTTTATGATATTTTTAGAACAAGAGCTCCCCCTCAACATGTGCATCAAATGTTTGAAATCGTTTTGCACACGGAGGCAAGAGAAAAAATTAACTTCTTTGATTACCATTTTCTAAAAGATATCAACATCACTTCCCTGATCAAAACAAGTAGATAAAGCATATTAGGGAAGGATGAGGTTTTCATAAGCTTTGCTCCCCCTCAATATGTGCCTTGAGGTTTGAAAGAGTTTTGCACATACAAGAGGGAAAAAGGTTCTTAGAAGCACATTAACGATCATACCCCCATACAAAAACCAAATGAGAGTCAATCAAGGTACTTTATGATGAACCATATAAAACTTTGTACCTTGAAGGTTTATTATCGTTTTGAAATGCTCCCCCTTAATATATGCTTTTATCATCTTTCATATTTATATCACATTTTCTCCCCCGATCAAAAATTTCAAATCCTTTGAGATTTTGGATCTCAAGTGATTTAAATATGTATGAAACAAAACATTTGTAGGAGAAAAATGTGTCTGGTTTTATAAGATTGAAGTGGACAAGACTGAAGTTCCCTTTTTTATACAAAAGGGAAACCACAACACACAACCTAGCACTATTACATACATTATAGATGTTTATAGAATGTACACCACATATTACACATAAATAGTACAAAATAGAAATTACTTCCGGAAGATGACTTCACTCAGTTCTTTGAAGTAGTTTGTAATGACCATCACGAAGTCTACCACCAACAAAACTTTCAAGGTTGCGGAAGATCATTCGAGTCTTAATTCTTCGCCTGATTGCAGCAATGAAATCTTCACACCTCTTCAAGTCATCATCAGACCAGAATTTTGTTTTGTTCCACGACTTCATATCAACTATGATTTCTTTCACTTTGGAGTTCAACTCTTCTTCAACCATCTTGAGAGTACCATCACTGAATTTGTAGAGCTCGCACAATCTCATCAACATGCGAGTTCCATACCTGTCGTGGAAGAGGACGGCTCTGGGGGTGTCAAGCACTCGGTAGTCGTGACGAAATTCTTGTCCTTTGGTATCCCATTGTGGCCTTGTTAAATTGACTCGAGTCTGGTAGCTTTCTATCCCAAGCTGAAAGTCCTCAACCCGTTTTCGGATGACTAAGCCTCTAATCCAAAGAATGACAGCGGCAGATAGAGCTTTCTTTTCACGAACAGGTAGGTGTGCAAGGTGTCCTTGAAGATTCAGAAGATAGAGATCTTCAAAGTCATTTGGCAGGAGATGTTTAAAGTCGTTTTCTTCAATAATACATTCTTTCCGGTCTGCTCTTTTAAGAACGATCTTCTTCAAATACTCATAGCCATAGATTGGGAAGACCTCTACTCGAACAACACTTAAAATTCTTAGCTTGGATCGAACATCTTTGCGATTCTTTTTAGCTGCATGTCTCTCAATGTAAAAATTCTTCTTCTTGAACCACCAATGAGAGATTCCGTATGAAGCCTCGATGTCATATTCTTGTTCTTTGTCTGCCCAGAATTGATCCGGAACCATTTGTTCAAGACCCTGATCATAGTAGGTAGCAGCTTTCATCTTTGAGATTGATAAGGCTAGTCTTCTTTCAGTAGTATGGCCACAAAGATAGTCTAGGTCATGGTTGAAGAAGAACTCAGACTGAATAGTAATTTGTCCAGGTTCACCACCGAGCGGAAGAGGCATGTTCACATTGAATCGACTAATCTGTTCACTGACTTGATCATTCAGCATCTTATGGCATTCTTCCATCTGGTATTGGAGCTGATTGGCATCAGAGTGAAACACCTTGACAATTTCATAAGCTGGTCCTTCAAGATCCTTTGGAGTGATGGACGTGATTTTCTTCTGATCACAAAAACCACTTAATGAAGCTGTCCATATCACCAGTGATGTGAAGGAGAGAGTCTTCATCTGGGGTTTCATAATTGGTAGAGATTGTTGTAGCCCAGTTGTTGTAAGGGATCATCGATTCAGACTCTGGGATAGACCATGAAGGTTCTGGAGTATGAGGTCTCTCCTCGATGATCCAGCTTTGAATTATATCTCTTGAAGGTGCAACTCTGGATGTGTTAGTGCGTTTACCTGCCACGTATGAATCAAACCAATCATCTTCAGACGGCTTGGGAATATGCTTGGTGGATGCATCATCGTCATCTGATTCAGACTCTGTCATGACATGCGACTCTTCATGAACCATTTGATCTTCAGGAATTGAAGAGACTGTGGGTGCGAACCTTGAATCAACCGTTGTCCAAGCAGCAGATTTCTTCTGAGTTCTCTGTTCTCCGGTAGGACTAGATTGATTGGAAGGTTTTGGTGGTGATGATGGTGGTTGTGGAGGAGGTGTAGATGTTGTCTTAGAAGATCCACCAGTTCCAGAAGTTCCAGCACCCCCAGTTGGAGGCGAGGGAGGAGGAGGAGGATCTTTAGGACCTTTACGCAATGTCTCTAGCACCACGGACCTCCTTTTCTTCTTAGCTTCTAATTCTCCAATGTCCTTCAAATACTGTACGTGTTCGTCGTACTTAATTGATTCATCTAGAGACTCATATAGCTTCTTATGTACCTCATGCTTATGCTCGTTGGCTTCAAACATCTTATCAAAGAGCACATCTCTCATATCTGTAATGGGAAGGTCTTTGAACCGTCTCAGCAGAGGAGCTCCCATTACCCATTCTACAACATCCCTAACTTCGCCTTCAATGGCATTAGCAACCCCTTCGTCAAAGTTAAGATGCTCCCACCTATAGACATGATCCTCAAGGGCATCAAAAGATCTTGGAAGTTGTCTTTCAAGAGTTTCTATTCTTTTCACTGCTTTGTCTAGCAATTGATCTGATGAAAGTATTTGAGGTGGTGAAGCTGGTGGAGTTTCCGTGTCTGCAACTGTAACCACTGATTCAAGGGATAGATTCTTTGCAGATGCAGGTGGTGAAAGTACGGTTGATTGAGCAGGTTTGGGAGGTAAAAGTGTTGTTGCAAGTGAAGATGCTGACATCGGTGGAATGGTTGATGTGTCTTGCAGAATGTTGACAGTAAACATGGATTGTGCAGTATCTATGGGTTTGTCATTTAAGAATTGATCTCCGAAAGTGAAGTCTGTATCTAGGTTCTTCAGTGAAGATAGAGAACCGGTAGACATATTTGGTTCTTCCATGTGCATGGTCTCATCAGATCTTGACTCAAGATTCTCCTGCGAGTCTTTATGCAACAAGTCATCAACATTCTGATCAGACTGAGTATCACTTGATGCAGGAGGTTCTTTTAATGTTTCAGGCACTTTTTCCAACCCAGATTGTTCTTTAGCTGAAGAGGATTCAGTTCTTCTCTTCAGTTCATATTGATTGGTGGTTCTTGATGGAGAAGATGAGATTGTTAGAAGCATATGTGCGGCTTGTTCAGTATCAACACTAACAATCCCTTTTCCTTTGTCTTGAGTGTTTGGAGTTGAATAGCTCGGCTCTGGTGCAGGTTCTCTGAACATAATACCTCCAATTGGTGTACTTACGTTCTGACTTTCTAGGCTTTGCTTGATTCCAAGTTGTAGAGCAGCATCATCTTCATCAGTCAACCTCATATTACCCCTGGAAACCTCAGTTTCCTCAACGTTTACTTTTTCCCCTTCCTTCTTCTTTCTTTTCTGCTTCTGGGTGGTTCTGTCAGAAGTTTGTGACTTTTCACGTCTTCTTTTTGGAAGAGCAGCATATGAAGTCTTTGAAGTCTTTGAGCCAGAACCAGACTTAGCAGCTTTGGGATGTGGTTGAGTGGGAGAGACATCAACATCATCACTAGATCTGGAAGCCCTTTTCATGAATAGTTTGAAGTGATCCGTCTTTTTAATATCTTCAGTAAGAAGAGAATCTGGAATTTGCAATCAAAAGACCTCTTTATTGACCCCACTGGAAATATATCTGAGATTGCCCAGAACAAATTCATCCTCAGCATTATGTAGTTCTGATTCAATCCTAGGGTTGAAGTTGTGAATCTGTTGCAGGTACTGGATAACAAGCTTCGAAAATCTAATGCTAGCAATCACAAGTTTGTTTTGTTTCTTTCGTCCCTGAGATTTATTCTGAAAGTTTGTTCTATTAGATATGAATGTGTTCATTGACAGCGAAAATTCTTCCCAGATACGTTCTGAGACATTCACATTCACACCATTGACGATACCCCATAGGATTTGCAAGATGGGAATTCTCACTTTATCAAACCCTGATGTTTTGCCAGATAAGCACAAGTTGAGAACTGTTGTCATTGCTCTCCAGGGTTGATACATGTGTCCGGTGATGATGTCAGAAGCCCTTGTAATGCTAGTCTGGTATCCCAAACCAATTAAAAAGACTATTAGGTCTTCAACACTAGGTGGCGGTTTAGATCGTATGTTGGGGTTACAGGGAGTGATTCCTAGGGCCTTGCTAAGAATGTCAGAATCAATAACAAATTCCCTATCATCCAGTTTGCAGGAATATTTAGCTGTGATTTTGTCCCATTCAAGGGTGTTCCAAAATTGTTGAATGTAAATGGTGGGAATTGTGGATTGCTTTGTTAGTGCACCGAAGAAGTTTGTGTTTTTGAGGATATCAATAGACACTTTGAGGATAGGATTTTGTTGCAACTTTTGTAAGTCCACATAACAGTTACTTTTTCCAATTTCTGCCCATTGACTTTTAGGAAGGATTTCTTCGTCTGAGAGGACATTGGGTGGTGCAGAAGAAGTAATGTTCTCAGCTGAGGTTGTGTTTGCCATTGAAGATCTGAAGATATACACAACCAACAACAATGATTGGGAACATGTTAGATTATAAATGGTTAGTTAGACAACATTGAATACACCCTTATGTCATAAACACACAAACTTAGAAGTTCAGACATGGTTCCCATAAGCATATTGAGATAGATTGAGTGGCATTAGCGAGTGTTTAAGGATAAAGACTCCATTTGATACAGATTTCACGAGACGAGTTGTTTTGGAATTAAAATTTAAAAAAAAAAAACACATTTGCTAAGAAATAATGTCATGAAACAAGATACAAATGTGGAAATGATATTTGTATGAAACAAGTTGTGATATTAAGTTGCTACAAGAGAATCCAAGTACAACTTGCTCAAACAGAAATGTTATAGCAGGTCACAAAGAGTAAGTTGTCAATACAAGTTGCTACAGGAAATCCTGAATCAAGATTGTAAGCATGAGATTATCCTAGCAAGTTGCCTTAAAACATTTTAATAACCCTAGTCGCCGTATGAAAAATAAACCAATTAAGTCGCTAATCATAAGTGTACAAGTCGCTAAACCAGGCTAAGTCGCTACATGAAAACTTACTAAGTCGCTAACTTATAAAGACAAGTCGCCATCAACAGTAACACTGCCAAGTCGCTACAAATCAGTTCACTAAGTCGCTACAATTACTAAGTCGCTAACTTGTAAATACAAGTCGCCATCAATAGTGATACTGCTAAGTCGCTACAGATTGGTTAACTAAGTCGCTAATATTACTAAGTCGCTAACTTGTAAAGACAAGTCGCCACCAACAGTAATACAGCTAAGTCGCTACACATTAGTTCACTAAGTCGCTAACTTGAACGCACTTAAGAGTAACAACTCGCCACGATGAATTTGTACACTAACTCGCTACCAAGAACATTACTAAGTCGCCATCAAGAACATATTTTACGCAACTGACAACCAGCACCAACCAAACAATCATTCAACACTATTACATGGGCACACTTAACAAGCTATATAGATTGGTTACAAATAATCATCTAACACACTTGCAATCGACAAATAACAACAAACTCAACACATTCAGCGACACCCTAATGACGCAATACAAAAACCATTAATACATTCCAATAACTCCTAAACGACCATTAAACACATGAAAAATGATTCCATTAGAGCATATTCATTAGCAAACCTACGTGAGAATCAAGTGATATGGATCAAACGCTCGGTGGGATCTGTGTAAAAAGCTGTGTTAGTCTAGCATCTACGACATATAATTGAGAGCAGAGAGTGAAAGATGCAAAGCATACCACTTCTAAGTCGCTAGCTTGAAATGAAAACGACAGAGAGAAAGAAGGAAAATATTGTTTTTAAGTTTTTGAAAAGCAAAAAAATGGTGAGTCGCTAGGGTAAGGAGAAGAGATTAAACAAGAATACCAAGTAGTCACTTTCGGTCCCTGTGGTTTAGTGAATGTTTAGCAACTCGCTATCAAAGAATTCTAACAAGTCGCTGATGTTTTTCAAAGCAAGTTGCTAACACAGTCATGGTAAGTTGCTATCTTATCATATTATGTATAGTAGACATTTACAATCCATGAACTTATCAGATAGCATACTAACACAGATAGAGATAAGCAAACTAACACAATGAGCACCATGAAACAAATAAGCATTGATTACAGGGGTACACAAAGATCACCACTAAGGCAAAACAAGTCAACAACCTGCAACTGAGCACAAAACATAACCAGCACTGGCGCAGATATAAACAAGATATCTTGAAAAATTCTCCCCCTCAATCAATGTCACCAAAGAACATTGATTGACTTTATCCCACCCGTTTTAAAATAAGAATATATCAGTTGTTCGAACTTCATCTATGATCCCATATCATTAATGAATGACATTTCTAGGACCGTAGATGTTATCGATAACAAAGAATATATCCTTTATTAGTTTGATTTAACTCTTTCAGTTCTAAAGGCATTAAGCTACTTAACTACTGTATGTTTAGAGTGGTTCTGAACAATTGACTTTCCCAAAGTTGATGGTTTTGCAAACTTAGTGTTCACCCTATTTCCAATAGATTTTCTAAGCTCATTTTTTAAGGCAACAATATTGAAGTTCTTATCCTGAATTTGGGCTTTGAGGTCATCAATGTCTTTCAACAAGATGTTAGATTGATTGATCAACTTGGAATTGGTCTACTCCAAGTTCTTTCTTAGTGACTCATTTTCTCTTAATAGGTTGGACACACATAGAGCTAGTTCAACATTTCTAGTTTTAAGTGTATCACTCATCTCATGACAATCATACTTGTGCACATCTGGGAGTAGTAACTTCAGATTGCATATGGTTGAGTCATTGTCCTGAATCTGGGTTTTTAATTGATTAATTTCTAAAAATTCTCGAAATTCTGGAAATTCCTGATTAATGCAAGATTTTTTAGCATAAAAGCTTTCATCCTTTTGTTGTATTTCAATTTACAATGAAATACAATGTTTTTCAAGAATTGAGTATTGGTTTGAAAGTTCATCATATACCCTTTTTTCAATCATGTCATTAGCATTAATAGTTTTAGATTCAAGCTCAACCAAGATCGATTTCACAGTATTATGTTCAAAGTTAGAATCAAGTAGATCAGGTACATTAACATTTGAATTACTTTGATCAGTTAAGGGTACCTTATCACATGAAACCTTTTCTGACTCTGACTCTGAGTCTTTGATATCAGTACCGTTGTCTCCATCTTCCTTCATTGCAACTGAACTTCTGCATTCGGTATCATTCATTGGTTCAACTGATCCATTGCATGACCTATCACAATCTTTCCATAGCATCACTTGACACCAATTCAAT
This sequence comes from Chrysanthemum seticuspe, assembly GCA_019973895.1. NCBI lineage: Eukaryota > Viridiplantae > Streptophyta > Magnoliopsida > Asterales > Asteraceae > Chrysanthemum > Chrysanthemum seticuspe. The sequence goes on from BPTQ01000009.1 coordinate 32,466,120, forward strand.
TCATTCAGTTTGTCATTCTCTTGAGCAGCTTCCTTAATGTATATTTCCATATTACCCATAAGTTGAATAAAGGTGTTTCTGAACTCATGAATTTCCATTCCAGTGTGTTTCTTGAATGAAATTCTAGTCATGTCATCATCAAAATCTGAGGAATATTCCCCCCGGATAAGTGGCTGAAATTGATTGAAGATTACTTGAAGAGCTGCATTAGATTTATCAGTTGAGAACTTTTCTTTGGTAATTAGAAACCTCAGTTGTTATAAGTTAAGTAACATAGTTCTTGTCAAGGTGGGAAAGTCCTGACGAAGAAGAGCACTGCTTGTTCGATCCATGGTTGTAGATAACAGTAGTTTGAGATGCTGATGAAGTAGTTGAAAGGGCTCAATGTTGCATTCCATTTGCTTTGCATCATTTGACATTATTATGAGTGACTCATCAGAATTGTTTTGATTATAAGTTGCTGAATCATTCACTGTAGAGCATTCTGGGAAGCAGCCTGTTTCATTATTCTGCAAGGTATCATAGAGTGCAAGTACTTTGGTGATTAAAGGATCAGTGATGTAAGACATTGTGTTGATGAATGTGTTTATGGATATTAGATATAAGTAACTTGCTTCACTTCACCAAGGTATTCAAGAACCAAGTCGCTAAGTACCAAGTTGCTAAGAATTTTAACAGCAAGTCGCTACGAATTTTGACAGCAAGTCGCTACGCACCAAGTCGCTAAAGAGCAACTCGCTAAGAATCAAGTCGCTAAGTTATCAAGTCGCTAAATAGCAACTCGCTAGGCATCAAATAGCTAACACCAAGTCGCTAACCAACTTAACTACAAGTCGCTAACTTTCACCAACTCGCTACCCGTAGTGGAGAATCCACTAAGTGTACTGTTTGTCGGCTTGTTTCAATAGACAAGTCGCTACGCCTAAATCGCTAACAACATCAACTACAACTTGCTACCAATTTGCAAAGCAAGTCGCTAGCTAGAATAACACACCGTGGGTCAAGTCGCTAGCTAGAAAATCTTACAAACACCACTTTTCAATCCAAAAAACAACCCAACCACGATGATTCAAGCATACCAAATCAAAACCCAGGCACATACAATAATTCTAAACACAGAACTACACCCAAAATTCAAACTTTAACACTAGAAATGATCCAAATGATGCAAAAACCACTAAACTTTCTCAAACTCTAAAACCATCTAAAAATCACTAGAAATCCAAGGATATGTAAGAGATGATCAAACCATGGCTCTTGATACCATTTGTAACATATTGGATTTCACAAACACACTAAACCATAATCACAAGTAGGCAAATAAGATGTTTTAGAGAGAGAAAGTGGGATATTCTAGAAAGAGAAACTTGTGGAATATTAGATTCCCAATGAACATTCAACCCTCTACCTTGCAAGGTAGAGGGTATTTATAGGTTACAAACTAAACGACCTCCTGACGGCCTGTGGATCAGGTATACTATGGGTAAAGACCCGTCCTTCCTCCACGGTGTTGCACTAAACTAACTAATAAACTACTTAATAACATAAGTAACGACAAGTCTACGAGCTAACTTAGGCTAGATAACATTTGGGGTGACCGACTCTTTTCTTATGGAATTTCCAATTCCTAACATGAAGCTATGTTAACAGCTTGCTATTTATTAAATAGGGTTCCCAAAAAAAGTAACAAGGTTACCCCTTATGAACTCTGGACCAAAAGGAAACCCAACCTGAACTATCTCAGGGTTTGGAGTTGTAGGGCTTTTGTAAGACTCCTTGATCCAAAGTTGAAAACTTTAGGTGAAAGAGGCAGTGAGTGCATCTTTGTTGGATATTCTTAGCACTCCAAGGCTTTTAGGTTCTATGTTATTTAACCTAATGAATATGTTTCAATTAACTCCATAACTGAATCAAGGGATGCAATCTTTGATGAGAATAGATTCTCATCAGTCCCTAGATCAAGTAGAGGATTCCTAATGGAACTGATGACATTGATGTATCAGAGGTCCCTGATGAAGTACCATCAGTGTTCCCTCATAAGGTTGTGGTTCAACAACCTGAACCTATGCTCAGAAAGAGCAAAAGGGTTAGGAATCCAAAGTCATTCGGACATGAGTTTCAATTATATTTCATTGAAGGAACAAGGGATGAGGTCTCTGACCAATACTCCTATTGCTTCATTTTTTAGTATGATCCCAAGACATTTGAAGAAGCAATGAAGTCCCAGGATATTGCTTTCTGGAAAGAAGCAATCAATGATGAGATAGATTCCATCATGGGCAACAACACTTGGGTTTTTGTTGATCTACCACCTGATTGCAAATGGATTTTTAAAAGGAAAATGAAGGTAGATGGAACTATTGAAAAGTTCAAGGCTAGACTAGTCATTCAGGGCTTTAAACTAAAGTCAGTGATAGACTATTTTGATACTTATGCCCATGTGGCTTGTATCAGTACCATAAGACTGCTGATTGCTTTGGCATCTATTCACAATCTGATTATTCATCAGATGGAAGTGAAAAAAGCTTTCTTTAATGGTTAATTGGAAGAGGAAGTTTATATGAACCAACCTTAGGGCTTCATCATGCCTGGCAATGAAAACAAGGTGTGCAAACTGATTAAGTCTCTTTATGGACTAAAGCAGGCACCTAAGCAATGGCATAAAAAATTTGATGAAGTAGTTTTGTTTAATGGTTATTTACTTAACCAAACTGATAAATGTATATAAAGCAAATTTGATTAATCTGGTAAAAGAGTCATCATTTGCCTATATGTTGATGACATGTTGATCTTTGGCACTAACGAAAATCAGGTTGACTTGACAAAGGAATTTTGTCATCAAGGTTCTCCATGAAAGACATGGGGGAGGCTAATTTTATCCTTGGTATAAGGATTAAACATGAAAGTAAAAGAATTTCTATCTCTCAGTCTCATTATATTGAGAAAGTGTTGAGGAAATTCAATTATTTTGATTGTACTCCAGTGGTACACCTATGGATACTTGTGAGAAGCTAATGCCTAATAATGGCAAGGCTGTATCTCAACTTGATTATTCTAAGGGTAATTGGTTTCCTGATGTATGCCATGACTTGTACAAGACCTTATATTGCTTTTGCAATGGGTAAACTTAGCATGTATACTAGATGTCACACCCCCAATACCTGTTTTGCAGCGGAATGGAATTCCTGGGGGTTGACTGTCATAGCATCACAATCACAGTTATATTGAACGACCTAATGTGTCGTTTGGAAAACACATCGTTTGATTTAATAAAACATTCAGAGTTTACAAAGTGTAGGTCCCAAATGAAAATCAACATGTACGGTAATAAGTTTGATACAAGTCAAACGATGTTTTAAAGTGCATAAAATCCCTGTGAGACGCGTCGTCACCACGACTCTATGATAAGTCCACATGCATGCCATGAAGTGTATGCCTTAGATACCTGAGATAAAACATGCTAAAAGTGTCAACACAAAAGTTGAGTGAGTTCATAGAGTTTGTGTTGCCATGAAGAAAACCTTAAAAAAATGTTCATGCAGCAAAGGCATTGCAAATCCACTCAGTTCCAAGTTCCGCCCATACAAAATTTGCAACTTGTGTGTTTACAACCCACTGCCAAAATATGCATAGTTTATGTTCAAACACACATCGTCAAATGAACTCACAAAATAGTGCATAACTTAATGTATCAATAGTTACTTGACATAACACATAATTCGTATAGTTTCAAATCGTTCCAAGGCCATTAGTTCATGTTTGTACCAAGACCGCTAGTTCAACATTATACCAAGACCGCTAGTTCAATGATTATACCAAGACCGCTAGTTCCATGATTATACCAAGACCGCTAGTTCCATGATTATACCAAGACTGCTAGTCCAATGATTATACCAAGACCATTAGACCGTGATCATACCAAGTCAATTAGCCCAATGATTTATGATATAGAAACTCTAAGTATGGCAATACTGTTACTTCGCATGACTAAACATTCAGTTTAGATAAACATATAGTTTGTAAATAGACATGAATGTCATAAAAGTTGTTGAGCATGTATCTCCCCCAAAAGTAGTATAAAAACAATTGAAAATGGGGCTATGGAACTCACTTGGACAATGATGCGATGGCAAAAGTGGATACACTGAAATGAGGCGCAACCTCTAACCGTGACCTATTATGAATGATATGTTCTATAAGTCATGATGTAATGTTATGCATGCAATTCGTATGATATCTATACCACTTGTGAATTTTTGAAAATAACATTTATCGTCGAAATATATGTTTATGACATCTCGTCATGTTATAAAATACTTTACAAGTATTTATGTTGAAATGATATCCTACGATAATCATTTAATGATTTATTATGAAATTATAACTTTTCGTCGTAAAACAATGTCATTTGATAATTCATGAAAGTGACTAAATGGCCTCGAAAAGCTAGTCGTAAAATGGTGAATATCGAGTGTTAGAAAACAAACTCAACGGTTTTGGAAAGCTTGTAGAATTATCTCAAAGTTTTAGCCTTTAAGCTTTTATCATAGAGGTCTCGATCATGGAGAAAAACATAGGTGAAGTAGGGTACTTGTACCAAAAATATTGTTTAAGGGTAACTTTCGGCAAAGTTTGAGTGACCGTATTTTACTCGTTACAACTCCGTTTGATGAACGGTTGGACGTTTTGGATAATAGGCCAGACAAACTTACTTTTACTAGAAGACATTATTTTATAAAAAGTACTCCAACAATGTTAAAAACGACCCTCAACATGGTCATTCGCGGCCGATATCTTTGGCTATTAGAAAATATATTAATTATGCTTATATGAAATTGTTACGACAACCTTGTTTAAACGCGTGTAATTTAATTGTTACAAGTCCGTTTTTTACGTTTTATATGTCCTTAGCTTCGTATTAAAGTATATTAATATATTTTTGATAAATCGACTCATTTAATAATGCTTAAGACTCATTTTTGACTCGTAAAAGTTTGGGACAACATGCTGAAATTTTCTGAAAATATAGTTTTCGTCGTTAAACTTGAAAATAGCATAACTTCTTCGTTATAACTCCGTTTTAACCCATTCAAGCGGCCACGTTTTCGTTTTAAAGTATATTTTCTAAATATCTAGCCCAAAATTTTTTACAACCTGTCGAAATTTCCAGAATTCACAGAAATGATCAGACCCTTTTATATTGTTGTCGAAATGGGTTTTTCTCGCGTAATACTTATTCTAACCACTTCAAACCAACGCCAAAGCTATTCTAAACCTACCATACACCTTCTTAGGGTGTCATGGGTTCCTAGACATCATCAAAAATGATATGTTTCAAGGGATAATTATAGGATGATATATATTCATTTATAGTACTTAAAAACAAATAAAGTGGTATAGATAATCATATAACTTGCATGTTTTTCCTCAAGCATGATAAAATTACCAAAGTATGAATATGAAAAATAAAAATGATCATGAAATGCTTACTAGTTAATTGATGAGGTTTAAAGAACAAGGGTTTATCCTAATACCCTAGGTTTTTATCTCAAAACCTTGATTAAGAGTATACTAGAGTTGTGTAAATAACTAGTCTTGATAAAAATTTGGCTTCCTTGCTTGGTCTCTTCTATGGCCGGTCCTAATGAAGAAAAAAGGATAGTGTATATTTGATTTTTTTCACCTTGAGATAATGTGCTAGTATGTGTAGTTTGTTTAATATATTAAACATAATTGATATCATTATGTACATGAGATATTTGTACTCAAAAGTGGTGTGAGTCACCTTGGTATGTCGACAAACTTAAGAAAATAAAAGACTTGTGTATTTTTAATACTTAAGTATGTATGGGTAGAAGTAAATGTGTAGTTATTTAAGGATAATTGGTAACTTGTGTACATATTCAAGCATTTAGGGTAGCGTTAGCTAAAAATAAATTTTAACGGATCAAAATAAAATATATTGAAGTCATAAAAATTATAAAAATACATTTCTTACAAAAATTGAGTGAAATAATAATTATTGTGTAGTATTTACGAAAACCGTCGTAATTATATAAATATAACAATTTATATACCAAATAAATTTAAAACACTGGGTAAACTAATAATATTATTTTTATAATCTTAATATGAGTATAAAAGTATATCAGAATAATTTTTGGAAGTGTCGGATCAAATGTTCAAAATAAATGATTACGCGATAGCGTTTATTTAATAGGAAATTATGCGTTTAATGAAAAATGCAAAACCATGCATGAACTAATATGATGATGATGTTACTAATGATATGTAGACTAAATCTAGTCTATATGAAATGTCCTCGATGATATGTTCATAAATTCGCAGCTAAACCATTAAGGTTACGCGAATTTGATACTCGTAAACATAGTTTACGATAAATGATGAATAGTGAATCATGAATAGTGATTTTCTCCGGGAATGAATAGTGTTTTGTGAATAGTAAAATTTTGAAATATGTTATCAGAATATCAAATCGACTCCGAAAATGATGAATAGTAACCAATGAATAGTAAATTCCGGAGATGAATAGTAAATTTGAGAAATGACCTGAAAGTACGAGTTGTCACACTAGCAATCCTAATATTCATCACTGGCAAGCAGTTCAGAGGTTACTGAAGTATCTGAAGAGAACTATGGATCTCATATATTGGTTATCCTTTAGTGTTAGAAGGATACACTGATGCAAGTTGGATCAGTAACACTGAAGACAATTCGTCTACCAGTGGCTGGGTATTCCTACTTGGTGGAGGTGCAATTTCTTGGGCATCTAATAAGCAAACTTGCATCACCAGTTCAATAATGGAATCTGAATTTGTGGCCTTAGCAGCTGCTGGTAAAGAAGCTGAATGGTTGAAAAACTTGCTTTTTGAGATTCCATTGTGGCCTAAACCTATAGCATCTATTTCTATCCGTTGTGATAGTGCAGTTACATTGGCAAAGGCTTATAGCCAGATGTACAATTGGAAGTCTACACACTTAGGTGTCAGACATAGCATGATTCGTGAGCTTATCATGAATGAGGTGGTATCTATAGAGTTTTTTAGATCTCAACAAAATTTAGCTGATCACTTGACGAAGGGTTTGGCTAGAGACTTGGTTATAAAGTCTGATAAAGGGATGTGTTTAAGTCTAATTTAGTCACTGAATGCTAAGACACCCAACTCCCTCCTGAGGAAAATTGGGAGTTGAGTTCAATGTGGAAAGATGAACATTCAGTAGACTAGAGCACATGTTTTATTTTACATCCCAAAGTTGTGCTCAGAACCTGCTGAAAAGGAGGATGAAGTCTTTACTTCTTAATGGTTAATTTCTTTGAAAAAGTGCTTGGCAGAAGCATGAATAAAGAGGAACCACCTATGTGCATGTTGAAGTTTTGCTGCTTCAGGGAGCTTTGGACTTTTAGCTCTTGCAACATTTATGAATTTGGATATGGACACATGGCTTATAAAGTGTTAGGAGCTTTTAAGTGTTTGAAAATTGGTGTGTATTTTATCTTCAGGTATTCAAATAGGTTGAAAGGTTCAATTCTTAGAACACCCTGATTCTCGAATATTTGAACGAGTAATGTACTAAGATGAAAATTCAATCCTCAGGATATTTTCATTTATGCACATGTTTTGTTTGATGTTTAATTTTCATGCAAAAGAAGTGAACTAAATTTGGGGAGGATTGTTGGAAAATTTAGTGCACTTGTGGGATTAGTTCACATCTGGTAATGGGTCAGGAGGTACGAAGTGTACACCCTCCAGGTCCCTGAACACCCTGACTATATAGTAGTGAGATTCAGTAAGTTAGTACTGGTAGTGCTAAGTTAGTACTCGTAGGCAAGTTTCTGCTGGTAGTGCTAAGTTAGTACTGGTAGGCAAGTTTCTGCTGGTAGTGCTAAGTTAGTACAGGTAGGCAAGTTTACTGCTAGTACTGGAATCAACTTGTAATAGTCATTGACCTATTCAAGTGGCAGTTACAACCGCATAATGCCCCCGTTTAATAGGTCATGTAACCAATATTAACTATAATAGGTAAAATAATGAGGCAGTTAATTGGCCGATTAATCCTCATAATTCTATTTCACTAGTGAAGAGTAATTTCCTATAAATAGGAAATTTGATTATACATGATAAATATACAGAAAACGAAAAACACTTGTAAGCAAAGGGTTATTGATTTGTGCCTAAATCATTAACAAACATTTGGTCTTATCCTAAGTAGATATTCATGATACCCAGACATTAGGGTCGAATAGTTTACTTTGGAAAGTGATAACACGATTCCAAGTGATATCCGGTAACCTGTATTGGTATTTGATCAGCTATTGATTATCTCTACCCTCTCCACCCTGCTCTGGGCGAATAACCACCAACATATCTGTCCCATAATGAAATATAAACAATGAAAAGTTTGTTTTACTGTGCTGAAAACCAACTTCTGTAACTTAAGAGGCTGAGCATTATAACCATGCAAGTCGGGCTTGCTTAAGCCCGCCAAAAGCACGTTAAAAGTGGAAAACATAATCAGGATGATGTTGGTTTACCAAGACAAGTTGTTGATGCATATAAACTTTTCTGGTAAATGACCATTTAGAAAAACATTCTGGACATCCAGATGATGAATAAGCCAAATCCTAGAAATTGCAAGACCCAAGACAGTGTGTATAGTAGCCGGTTTAACAACCGGGCTAAAAGTCTCATCACAATTAACACCCAACTGCTCACTACGTCCATTAGCAAAAAGGCGAGCCTTGTATAAACTTAGAGATCCATTTCCATTAAATTTATGCTTGAAAAGCCACATAGAACGCAAAATATTCACATTAGCAGGACGAGACATAAGAAACAACGTTTTCTTAGTAATTAAAGCATTATACTCATCTAGCATAGCTTTGTGCCAAAAAGAATCACGGAGAGCATGAATATAGGAATGCAAATTGGGTGTGGTGGTGGTTGTGTGAAGAGACATTCCTTAGCATGAGTGACCATCAGGTGTGTATTTGTCGGTATAGGAGTGAGTTGTTGGTAAACCAAAATTGGTTTTGTGATGGGTTGGTGTTCAGGTGTAGGCTGTAGTTGCTGGGCCGAATTGGGTGGGCTAGTATGTGGCTGGTGAGGCTGTTGTTGGTTACGGTTGTAGGGCTAGCAGATTGGTAGGCTGAACGTGGTTGAGTGTTTGGTGTGATGTTATTAACCGCTATAAGGTTGGGTCTGGGGTTGAGTGTTTAAGGGGTTGGTGGGACTAATGGGTATAGGAATTAGGCCAGTTGGGGAAATTACTGCAGTGAGTATATGTGTGAGACGTGTGGGCTCAGTCGATTATATGGGAGGGTCCGACTGGGAAGTACTAGGTGGAGGCAACAATTTGAGTATATGTGTGAGACTTGTGAGATCAGTCGATTATATGGGAGGGTCCGACTGGGAAGTACTAGGTGGAGGCAACAAATTTTTTAGTAAAAAATATAAGGGGGAGAGGTTAGTATCAGAGAACCAAACAGAAATACGTCCTCATCAAATTTGACATGACTAGAATATTTCGTTAGTAGCAAGGTTAAGGCACCGATATCCCCGGTGGTTATATGGGTAACCGAGGAAGATACATGGCGTAGATTGTGGTAGGTGTTTGTATTCAACTTGAATGTAAGGGTAGCAAAGACATCTAAACATACAAAGGTTTTCGTATGTAGTTTTTGTATTGTATAGTTTTGTGTGAAAGATAGCATTTTGAATGCAAGTTGGGGGCAAAATATTCAAAAGGCGAGCAGCCATGTGTAAAGCCTCCACCCAATAGATAGGTGTCATGTGAGCTTGCAAGATTAAAGTTCGAATAAGGTTGTTGATTGTTTGAAGCATGCGTTCCGACTTCCTATGTTGTTGAGATGACTTACGACATGAGAAGCATAATTGAATGCCATTTTGGCGAAAAGGTAGTGAAATCAGGTGTTGTCAAATGCAACTCCGTGGTCACATTGCAAAGCTTTAACTTCGACGTTAAATTGTTTTTTAAAGCAGGAAATTATACAAAATTATCATACAAGTCATATTTATTACGAAAAGGATAAACCCATAGAAAATGCGAGAAATGATCTAAGAAAATAGCAAAATATTTCATTTCACTGCGACTCGTAATGGGCGAAGTCCACACATGCGAATCTACAATATCAAAAATAGAATCAACATACGACTCAGAAATATAAAAAGGAAGTCTAATATGTTTGCCAAGCTGGAATGCATGAAACAAAGTGGATAACTTTGTTTTATTACAAGAAACAAAATTGCTAGACTTTAGGCGACGTAGCACGTCTTCACCGAGATGCCCAAGGCGTATGTGCCATGTAGTATGACCGAAAGAAAGCAACGCAATTAAAGAAGGTAAAGGTTGATGATGAACATGGTAGAGGTCTGTGCCATAGTTTTAAAAAGCTGCCTAAGGCGGGCTTAAGATCTAGGGCTTTTTTGGGATCGAGGCTCCACACATGCATAAGGCTCACAAAAGGCACGGCTCCTTCGGCTTTAGAGCCTTGAGCCTAGGCGCGCCTAGAAGAGGTTAAGAGTTTTGAACCTTTTTTTCAAATTTAACATTCATCGATGTTATATGTTAGTGACGTTATATGTTAGTCAAACCTAACTTAGAAACTAACTAAATTAGAGAATTTGAGAATTTTATCCTTCAATTCAAGTGTACATACAGACCTCTTCTTCACATTTGAGCACGAGATAATGAAATGTCATCATGCCATGATCTTGATACATTGGTTGACATTTTGGGTTTGAATATGAGATTTGTTTGGATATACTAAGTATTTTAGTGTTATTTAAGTCATCATTAATATATAAATTGTTGCATAAAACTTTTAAAATTTTATTCAATTCACTGTACCTTATATTTTTGAAGCCCGCGCCTTAATCAGCGCCTCGCCTCAAGGTTCCTTAATCCCTTTTGCTCCATAATGCGCTTTGAGCCTTTCAAACCATTGGTCTTCGCTGCTATCACTACGGAGAAAGAGCTTGCAAATCCGGTAATCCTTTACAGAAAACCCAAACTCGTCAAATTCGACAAAACTTTATTGTCTCTAGTAAATTTATGGACATAAATTAAGTTCTTAATAATATTGGGCGTGGCAAGTATATTATGAAGGTGTAATGGTTTAAGGTGGAGCGGGCAAAAAACTAAGTCCCGTGTTAATAACGGGTATAGATTGGCCATTGCCAACAAATACAGAAGGATAAATGCTTTTATTACAAACAGAAGTAAGCATACCTGTGTTGTCCGCCAAATGTGACTAGGCTCCCATGTCCATATTCCAAGCGGGAAGTCATGGTCTGAAATTCCCGAGGAAGCATGGTTGCTTGTGACGGAGTATACGGTAGTCATAAAACAATACTGAGCACGCGGATATTACATAAAGCCTTGTGGCACCCGTGGAACCTCTTAAACAAATGGTTGGGCCTGGTAAGCAGAGTGGGCTGGCTGAAGAAGCTTGAGTTGCAATTGGGTGAAGGCCTGGTTGTAAGTATACATAACGAACTTGGGCATGCACTTGGGCCGGATCTGTTGAACCTGAAGTCGTAGCCGAATTGCTAACTAGGGCTGAGAAACGGGTCAAACCAGACCTGAACCGACCAAACCCAACCCGACTCGAAAATCGAATAAGCGTAAAGCATGAACTAAGAACCAAACTGAGTAAAAGCTATCAAAACCGAAACCGAACCGAATAAGGTCAGTTCGGTTTAGCCATTTCGAACCGAATGTTTTGACCCGAACCGAGTAAAACCGAAATAACTACACAAAACAGAAAACCGAACCAAATAAGGTCGGGTCGCTTTGGTTCGGCTCGGTTTCGGTCATTTTGTCGGTTCGGGTGATTTTGCTCAGCCTTATTGCTAACATGTTGGGAGGAATCAGAGGATCTCTGGTTGTGACTATGTGGTCCACGAGAATTACTCTATATTATTCCCCCTATTAACTCTGTTGGTTTGACTATTATGTGGAGCTCGATTAATATGTTGATTATGTTGAGTGGTGGGTCCTATCTATGATGTTGAATATGCAATGTACAAGCAAGACATAAAGTAGAGAAGAAGCAAGCAAGGTTCGGTAAATGGAAAAGAGCAAAAAAAGTGCAAAAGTAAGCATGTAGGCAAAAGCTTTAACAGACTAGTGAAAAGATAATGTTGGGGCAGCATGCATGCAGGGATAGGAATACCAAGCATGTAGGCAAAATTTGGTTCGGTAGTTTATGGTAAAGGCCGACTGAGTTTTTAGATGGGATGGGGAAGAATCAAAATTGGCTTTGATACCGTATTAGATTTTATGAAGTGCTTGATCATATTATCAATAATGTCCCCTACAACACATAATCCATTATGCAAAACTTGAAACGTCTCAAATTTTATGATTTTTTTGTTTTCCTGCCAGGTCTTGATCTATTGGAGAAGCAGAAAGTCCAAGCAATCATAGGTTCCGAGTCAGCAACTGAAGCAAAGTCTCTTGCAGTATTAGGAGACGAAGCTAGAGTACCTATTCCTTCTTTTTCACCAACTCCATCTTCCAACAAATATCCTTATTTCCTTCAAGTTTCACAAGATGAAACTACTCAATTTAAAGCCATTGCTGCAATGGCAGAATCGTTTAAATGGAAGAATGTCATTCTCATATGTGAGGACGCTGCAAATGAGATAGAAGTGGCGAAGCTTATGATTAATACTTTACAAGAGAAGAACATTATGGTAACGTATATGAGCCTAATTTCAACCTCTTCCAGCATGGGACTACATGAAGAGCTTCACAAGCTTTCAGCAATGCAAACAAATGTATACATCATGCATGCTTGTCATTCTCTTGCATCCCATGTTTTATCAAAAGCAAAATATTTAGGATTGATGGATGTGGGATACAAATGGATTATCACGAGTAAAACTATGGACTTTTTCAACTTCATGGATGGTGAAGTTGTTGAGTCAATGCAAGGTGTGGTGGGTTTTAGATCGTATATTCCACAGTCGAGTGATCTTCACATATTCACATTGAAATGGAGAAAGGAACATCAGGCTATGAACCCTTTGATGGATCTCAAGAAAATAAACCCTTATGGTGTCTGGGCATATGATGCAGTTTCAGCACTAGCAATGGCTATTGAGAGGACGCAAACTGTAGGGCAGGCCGTTCTTAAATCAAATATAAAATACTGGCAAACATCTAGCAAAATTCCAAGGGATACATCTCTTATGGATCAGATGTTAAGAATCTCATTCCGTGGTTTGGCTGGTACTTTCCAACTTGTGAATGGTAGGATGTGTAGACAAGTCTTAGAAATAATAAATGTGATAGGCAACAGGAAGCGAAGGGTTGGGTTTTGGACAAAGGGTGTTGGTTTAACCAGAAAGATTGATAAGCTAAACTCAATTCCTGATATCATCTGGCCAGGAGGTATCTCAACTAATCCACATAGGATGCTACAAACGAGCAAAAAACACTCAGATTCGGCCTTCCGGTGGTAAACAGAACAGGGAGACTTTTTCAAGTGAGTTATGATGATCAAACTAATTCCACAATTGTTTCAGGGTTTTGTGAAGAAGTATTCCAGGCCGCCTTTAAGCGATTAGGTCGCGATGTAGCCTTTGAATATATTCCTTATACGGGAAAAGCTGAAAGTGGCAAAACTTGCAATGACCTTATGGATCAAGTCCATAACGGGGTATGCATATATGTAAAACAGTATTCTTTGTCGTCAATATACATTGGAAAAGAAGTATAACGTGTAATTTGTTATTATCATTTGCATCAGGAATTTGATGCTGCAATGGGAGATATCACAATCACAGCTAACAGATCTAAATATGTTGACTTCACATTGCCGTTTACAGATACTGGCCTCGCAACATTATCTAGAAATACCAATGCAAGCATTTGGATCTTTATGAAACCACTAAGTTCAGATCTTCGGGTTGTGTCTGCTTGTTTCTTTATTTTGACTGGCATTGTCGTTTGGATACTTGAACATCGGACAAATGAAGAATTTCAAGGTTCAACAGCAAAACAAATCGGGACAACCTTCTGGTTTGCCTTTTCAACACTTGTTTATGCTCATAGTAAGCCATAACACCCTGTTTTAGTAGTTGTTGTTGTTTTTCTTTGCCACAAACACATCTAATTAAGTATAATGACGAGCAGAAATTTAGTAAGAGCTAAACCATATTATGCTTACGTTTTAAAAATTTCAGGGGAGAAGCTGCAGAGTAATTTGTCAAGATTTGTAGTCATAGTGTTGGGGGTTATCTCCCAGAACAGGGTTAAGACAATCAATGACAGTAGCAATACCACTAGGTGGTTACCGGATATCACTTGGAATCGTGTGATCACTTTCCAAAGTAAACTATTCGACCCTAATGCCTGGGTATCACGAATATCTACTTAGGATAAGACCAAATGCAGTTAGAGAATTAGGCACAATTCTATAACCCTTTCGCTAGTAAGTGTTTACGTTTTCTGTGTGTCTCTCATGCATGTTCAGATTTCCTATATATAGGAGGTTACTCTTGAGCTATTCCAATGGAATTATGAGTATTAATCGGCCCATTAATAGCCTCATAATTATCCCCATTATAGCCGTTAGTGGTTACATGACCAATTAAACGTGGTCATAAAGAAGTTGTAACTGCCATTTAGCAGTACTTTCCATAAGCAGTACTTTCCACTAGCAGCACTTTCACTTGTAGTGGAAATACAGCCTATCAGTGGAAACACTGCTTATCAGTACTTTCATAGCATCAGTACTTTCACAGTGCTATCAGTGGAAGCACTGCCTATCAGTGGAAACACTGCCTATCAGTGGAAACACTGCTTATCAGTGGAAACCACAAGCAGTACTTTCACCAAGCAGTACTTTCACCAGTACTACCAATACAAACCACTATAAGAGTCAGGGTGTTCATGGACCTAATGGGTGTACACTCCGTACCTCCTAACCCATTACAAGGTGTGAACTAATCCCACAAGTGCACTAAATTTTCCAACAATCCTCCCCAAATTTAGTTCACTTCCTTTGCATGAAAAATAAACATCAATCAAAACATGTGCATAAACGAAAATGTCCTGAGGATTTAATTTCCATCTTAGTAAATTACACGTTCAAATATTCGAGAATCAGGGTGTTCTAAGAATTGAACCCTTCAACCCATTTGAATACCTGAAGATAAAATACACACAAGTTTTCAAACACTTAAAAGCTCCTGACACTATACAAGCCATGTGTCCATATCCAAATTCATAAATGTTGTAAAAGCTAAAAGTCCAAAGCTTCCTGAAGCGGCAAAACTTCAACATTTACATAGGTGGTTCCTCTTTAGTCATGCTCCTGCCAAGCACTTTTTCAAAGAAAATTAACCATTAAGAAGTAAAGACTTCATCCTCCTTTCAGTAGGTTCTGAGCACAACCTTGGGATGTACATAAAACATGTGCTCCAGTCCACTGAATGTTCAGCTTTCCACATTGAACTCAGCTCCTAAGTTTCCTCAGGAGGGAGTTGGGTGTCCTAGCATTAAGTGACTAAGTTGGACTTAAACCCATCCCTTTAGCAGACTTTATAACCAAGTCTCTAGCCAGACCCTTCGTCAAGTGATCAGCTAAGTTCTGTTGAGATCTCACAAACTCTATAGATACCACCCCATTCATGATAAGCTCACGAATCATGCTATGTCTGACACCTAAGTGTCTAGACTTACCATTGTACATCTGGCTATAAGCCTTAGCCAATGTAGCTGCACTATCACACCAGATAGAAATAGGTGCTATAGGTTTAGGCCACAATAGAATCTCAAGAAGCAAGTTTTTCAACCATTCAGCTTCTTTACCAGCAGCTGCTAGAGCCACAAATTCAGATTCCATTGTTGAACTGGTGATGCAAGTTTGTTTCTTGGATGCCCAAGAAATTGCACCTCCACCAAGTAGGAATACCCAGCCACTGGTAGACGAATTGTCTTCAGTGTTACTGATCCAACTTGCATCAATGTAACCTTCCAACACTGATGGGTAACCAGTATATGAGAGACTATAATCCATAGTTCTCTTCAAATACTTCAGTACCCTTTGAACTGCTTGCCAGTGATGAGCACTAGGATTACTAGTATACCTGCTCAATTTTCCCACTGCAAAACCAATATCAGGTCTTGTACAAGTCATGGCATACATCAGGCAGCCAATTACCCTAGAATACTCAAGTTGAGATACAGCCTTGCCATGATTAGGCATCAGCTTCTCACAAGTATCCATAGGAGTACTCACTGGAGTACAATCAAAGTAATTGAATTTCCTCAGTACCTTCTCAATATAATGAGACTGAGAGATAGAAATTCTATTACTTTCATGTTTAATCCTTATACCAAGGATAACATCAGCCTCCCCCATGTCTTTCATGGAGAACCTTGATGACAAAAATTCCTTTGTTAGGTCAACCTGATTTTGGTCAGTGCCAAAGATCAACATGTCATCAACATATAGACAAATGATGACTCCTTTACCAGATTCATCAAATTTGCTATATACACATTTGTCAGCTTGGTTAAGAACATAACCACTAGACAAAACCACTTCATCAAACTTTTGATGCCATTGCTTAGGTGCCTGTTTAAGTCCATAAAGAGACTTAATCAGTTTACACACCTTGTTTTCCTTGCCTGGCATGATGAAGCCCTGAGGTTGGTTCATATAAACCTCCTCTTCCAATTCACCATTCAAGAAAGCTGTTTTCACATCCATCTGATGAATAACCAGATTGTGAATAGATGCCATAGCAATCAGCAGTCTTATGGTACTGATACGAGCCACAGGGGCATAAGTATCAAAATAGTCTATTCCTGACTTTTCTTTAAAGCCCTGAATGACTAGTCTAGCCTTGAACTTTTCAATAGTTCTATCTACCTTCATTTTTCTTTTGAAAATCTATTTGCAACCCAAAGGTTTGCAACCAGGAGGTAGATCAACCAACACCCAAGTGTTGTTACCCATGATGGAATCCATCTCATCATTGATTGCTTCTTTCCAGAAAGCAATATCCTGGGACTTCATTGCTTCTTCAAATGTCTTGGGATCATCCTCAACAATGAAGCAATAGGAATATTGGTCAGAGACCTCATCCCTAGTTCCTTCAACTAAGTATAGTTGAAACTCAGGTCCAAATGACTTTGGAGTCCTGACCCTTTTGCTCTTCCTGAGCACAGGTTCAGGTTGTTGAACCACAACCTCATCAGGGACCACTGATGGTTCACCATCAGGGACCTCTGAAACACCAGTGTCATGAGTTCCATTAGGAATCCTCTGACTTGGTCTAGGGACTGATGAGAATCTATTCTCATCAAAATCTGCATCCCTTGATTCAATTATTGAGTTAACTGAAACATGTTCATTAGGTTCAATAACATAGAACCTAAAAGCCTTGGAATGCTCAGCATATCCAACAAAGATGCAATCAATGCCTCTTTCACCCAAAGTCTTTTGCTTTGGATCAGGGAGTCTTACAACAGCCCTACAACCCCAAACCTTGAGATAATTCAAGTTGGGTTTCCTTTTAGTCCAGAGTTCATAAGGGGTAACCTTGTTCCTTTTGTTGGGAACCATATTTAATAAATAGCAAGCTGTTAACATAGCTTCACCCCAGAACCCTTGACTCAGTCCTGAATAGGACAGCATGGAATTAACCATCTCCTTCAGCACCCCGTTTTTCCTTTCAGAAATACCATTTTGCTGAGGAGTATAAGGGGCAGTCGTTTCATGGATTATTCCAATAGACTGAAAGTACTGAGTATCCATGTACTCACCTCCCCTATCAGTCCTTAATCTTTTGATTAAAGACCCAAGTTGTAATTCAACTTCAGTTTTAAACACTTTGAATTTATCTAATGCTTCATCCTTGGTATGTAACAGATAGACATAACAAAATCTAGAAGCATCATCAATAAATGTCACAAAGTACTTCTTATTTCCCAAAGAAGGAGTGGCATGCAATTCACACATGTCACTGTGAATAAGCTCCAAGATCTTAGTCTCACGACTAACACCCTGAAAGGGTTTCTTGGTTATCTTGGTCAACATGCAAGTTTTACACTTTTCAGTGTCCATGTCAAAAGCATGGATTAAACCATCCCTAGACATATCTTGCATTCTTTTATAATGTACATGGCCAAGTCTTGCATGCCATAGGCTAGAATCAGTGTCATTTGTGGTCACAAAAGCTAAATTAACATTGTTAGTAGAAATATTAAGCCTAAACATTTGATTACATAAATAACCAAAACCAATAAAAACACCATGCTTAGAAAGCACAAATTTATCAGATTCAATAACTTGTTTATATCCATGATTATTCAAAACACTACTTGAAACCAAGTTCTTCCTGATATCAGGAACATGAATAACATTAAACAAAGTTACAATCTTTCCTGAACTAAACCTAAGATCTACACAACCACGACCATGCACCAAGGCTGTTGACTCATTTCCCATGTGAAGAATAGAACCATCATTCAGTGACTCATAAGTCTTGAACCAGCTTCTATCTTTACACACATGAACTGTTGCACCAGAGTCAACCCACCACGCAACATCATCATCCTGCACATAAAAAGATTCAGATACATATGTAACATAATAAATCTGAAAAGACTTATTAAACATATTCTGACCTTTCAGTGAGTTGGCTGAACCACCACTCCCTGAACCATTAGTGCCTGATCCATTGGCTTTACCACCAACTTTAACACCCTTGCAGTCCCTTTTAATGTGACCAGTCTTGCCACATTTCCAACAAGTAGGTGTTGCCTTCTTGTTAGGATCTGCCCTTGTGTTATCATGAAATTTGCGTTTGCCTTTGTTGTCATTGTACTTGGTGGAGTTGTTATGCTCCACCATATTGGCAACAGATGGTCCAGCAGCATTGCTACTCTTTGGCTTGTCATTATCCTGCACTTTGAGAGATTCCTCAATGTGCAGATGACTGCCCAACTCAACAAGAGTTAACTCCTCCTTCATATGTTTCAAGGTATGCTTGAAATCTTTCCATGAAGAAGGAAGTTTATCAATAACACAAGAGACTTGAATAGCCTCATCCATGTGCATATTGTGTTGTGTAAACCTTCCAAGTATTCCAAGAAGTTCATTGTATTGTTCCATAACTGGTCTTGAATCAGTCATTTTGTAATTTGTGAAATTACTAACAAGGAACTTCTTACTTGATGCATCCTCAGCCATATATTTGGCATCCAAGGAATCCCACAGTTCTTTGGAAGATTCAAAGTTCTGATAAATATCAAACAAAGAATCAGACATACCATTCAGAATAAGACCTCTGCATATGTAGTCATCATTCTCCCACTTGCTCCTCCTCCTGATCTGATCCACAGTAGCATCATCACCATCATCAGGAATTGGAGTAGTCAGCACATAGACCACACTCATGCTTGACAGCAAGAAGTGCATCTTCTTCTGCCACCTCCTAAAGTCCACCCCTTCAAACTTGTCCAGCTTAGCAAAGTTTGAAGCCATGTGTTTCATTGCAGCAGCAGCCATTGATTATCACAAAATAGTTTACTTTGATTGTTGGGGGTTATCTCCCAGAACAGGGTTAAGACAATCAATGACAGTAGCAATACCACTAGGTGGTTACCGGATATCACTTGGAATCGTGTGATCACTTTCCAAAGTAAACTATTCGACCCTAATGCCTGGGTATCACGAATATCTACTTGGGATAAGACCAAATGCAGTTAGAGAATTAGGCACAATTCTATAACCCTTTCGCTAGTAAGTGTTTACGTTTTCTGTGTGTCTCTCATGCATGTTCAGATCTCCTATATATAGGAGGTTACTCTTGAGCTATTGCAATGGAATTATGAGTATTAATCGGCCCATTAATAGCCTCATAATTATCCCCATTATAGCCGTTAGTGGTTACATGACCAATTAAACGTGGTCATAAAGAAGTTGTAACTGCCATTTAGCAGTACTTTCCATAAGCAGTACTTTCCACTAGCAGCACTTTCACTTGTAGTGGAAATACAGGCTATCAGTGGAAACACTGCTTATCAGTACTTTCATAGCATCAGTACTTTCACAGTGCTATCAGTGGAAGCACTGCCTATCAGTGGAAACACTGCCTATCAGTGGAAACACTGCTTATCAGTGGAAACCACAAGCAGTACTTTCACCAAGCAGTACTTTCACCAGTACTACCAATACAAACCACTATAAGAGTCAGGGTGTTCATGGACCTAATGGGTGTACACTCCGTACCTCCTAACCCATTACAAGGTGTGAACTAATCCCACAAGTGCACTAAATTTTCCAACACATAGTATGGTTGTTCGTAGTGCTTGTGCTCGTTTCAAGTTACACTGCAACATTAAGTTCGCTATTAACTGTTGAACAAATTCAGTTAGCATCAATGAGAGGATCTATTGGATACCAGCATGGTTCCCCTGCACAGGAAGCCCTTGTTAGGATCTTGAATTTTAAAACGTTGAATTATTCTTCACCAGAGGAATATGCCGATGCTTTGACACGTGGCAGTAAAAACGGTGGTGTTGATGCAATTGTGGATGAAATTCCTTATATTAAAGAATTTCTTACAATATATCCATCTGGCTACTCGATGGCCGTATCTGAAACTATCACCAATGGTTTTGGCTTTGTGAGTCACTTCACTATACAACTCTTTAATATTAGCGTTAACATAGATAAGAGGTCAACCCTGCCCCAGCGAGATTGAGTTTGTTGTTGTTGTTGTATAGATAAGAGGTCAAAGATGGTCAATCTTTTGAACGGGATGAGAACTAAAATACCCAATATAATAACAAATCCAAGTCTTTTTAATTGATTAAAATGAGTTAGGAGGGTATATGTGTCACACCCCAAATTACCTGTTTTGCAGCGGAATGGAATACCTGGGGGATGACTGTCATAGCATCATAGTTATAGTTATATCGAACGACCTAAAGTGCGTTTTGAAAATATCGTTTGATTAAGTAAAATAGTCAGAGTTTACAAAACATAGGTCTCCAAAAGATTTCCAATATACCAAAATGAGTTCGTTACAATCAAACGATAGTTAAGTGCATAAAATGTAGGTGAGACGCGTCGACACCGCGACTCTATGATAAATCCACATGCATGCCATGAAGTGCATGCCTTAGATATAAAAGTGTCAACACAATGGTTGAGTGAGTTCATAGAGTTTGTTTAACATGTAAAGCTTTTAATGAACGTTCATGCAGCAAAGGCAAAGTTCTTGGTCGTTTAGATTAGTCCACAAAGCAAAGGCATTGTAAATCCACTCAGTTCCAAGTTCCGCCCATACAAAACTTGCAACCTGTGTGTTCACAACCCACTGCCAAAGGTAGTATGTCTAGAAGTCAAGTACACATTATCATAATAGTTCACAAAGCAAAGGCATTGTAAATCCACTCAGTTCCAAGTTTCGCCCATACAAAACTTGCAACCTGTGTGTTCACAACCCATTGCACAAAATATAGTGTGTCTAGTGGTCAAGTATACGCTGTCATAATAGTTCATAATATAGCACCACATATATAATAATGTATGCCAGGCAAAGCCCCTAGAATAAATAATATGCGTCCCGTAACATAGTGAACGAGAGGTTGGCCGACCTCTAATAGCGCTATCCATACTACCTACTAATAGGAGACTAACAATGCGAATGTACGAACGGTACATCATACAAATATTAATATACAATTAAGAACACTACGAACATGGGAGAATTTTGCACTGCTCCGTACAAGGGAGACTTAGTATTGCTCCGTTCACATAGGGAGACTTTATAGTGATGCTTCGAACATGGGAGACTTTATAGTGATGCTCCGATCATGGGAGACTTTAGGTCAAGGTCATAGCACGTACGGTTCAATAAGTTCAAACAAGTCATAAATTCGTATTTAAGTTCAAGGGTTCCATTCAAAAGTTCGTAATTAAGTTCAAGTGTTCCATTCAAAAGTTCGTAATTAAGTTAAAGAGTTTAAGTCGAGTTCAAAAGTTCAAAACAATCAAAGAGCTCAAAACATATCAAAAGGGTCCAAAATAGTCAAAAGGTTCAATATTATGTCAAACAAGTTCAAAATAGTCAAAGGGTTCAATATAAAGTCAAACAAGTTCAAAATAGTCAAAAGGTTCAATATTAAGTTAAAAGAGATTAATTATATGTCAAAAGGTTTTAAATCAAGTTAAAATAGATTAATTATATGTCAAAATGTTTTAAATCAAGTTAAAAGAGATTTATTATATGTCAAAAGAATTAAATCAAGTTAAAAGAGATTAATTATATGTCAAAAGAATTAAATCAAGTTAAAAGAGATTAATTATATGTCAAAAGAATTAAATTAAGTTAAAGTGTTCAAATCTATGCCAATATGTTCCTATCAAGTTAAAAGAGTTCAAATATATATGTCGAAGAGCTCAAAATCAAGGAAAGTGGTTCAAATAATAGTGTTCCTAACATAGTGATCAATTTAGTTTGGGCACAATCTACTTACTAGCATAAGTAGTGAAACAACAGTTATTTAAGTTCATATAATGGTAAAGTAAAAGCAAGTAGTTGAGCATGTATCTCCCCCAAAGAGTTTATAAAACAATTAAACGAGTAAAAGTGAGGCTACGAACTCACCTGATGCAATGATTATGATGAAAAAAGTGGGTACACTGAAATGAGGTGCAATCTCTATCTGCAACCTAATATGAATGATATGTCCTAATGTAAGTCATGAAACAATGTCGTGCATGCAAACTCATATGATATCCATACCACTTGTGCAATTTTGAAAATAAAGTTTATCGTCGAAAATAAGTTTATAACGTCTTGACAAGTTATAAAGTACTTTGTAAGTACTTACATTGAAATGATATCCTACGATAGTCATTTAGTGATTTATTAAGAAATTATAGTTTTTCGTCGCAAAACAATATAATTTGACAATTCATGAAAGTGACTAAATGGCCTCGAAAAGCTAGTCGTAAAATAGTGAATATCGAGTGTTAGGAGACAAACTCAACGGTTTTGGAAAGCTTGTAGCATTATCTGAAAGTCTTAGCTTTTAAATTTTTATAATAGAGGTCTCGATCATGGAGAAAAAACATAGGTAAAGTAGGGTACTTGTACCAAAAATATTGTTTAAAGGTAGTTTTCGGCAAAGTTTGCGTGATCGCATTTTATTCGTTACAACTCCGTTTGACGAACGGTTGAACATTTTGGAAAATAGGCTAGGTGAACTTACTTTTACTAGAATACATCGTTTTCTAAAAAGTATTCTATCGATGTGAAAAACGACTCTCAACATGGTCACTAGCGACAACTAGTTTGGCTATTAGAAAATATATATGTGTGTTATACTTGTGAAAGTAGTTATGACAACCTTATTTAAACGCGTGTAATTTAGTCGTTATAAGTCCGTTTTCTACGTTTTATATGTCCTTAGCTTCGTGTTAAAGTATACAAATATATTTTTGATAAATCGACTCATTTAGATAACGCTTAAGACTCATTTTTTACCCTTAAAAATCTGGACATCATGCTGTTTTTCCGGAAAAATATAGTTTTCGTCGTTAAACTTGAAAATAGCATAACTTCTTCGTTATAAATCCGTTTTAACCCGTTCAAGCGACCACGGTTTTGTTTTAAAGTATATTTTCTGAATATCTAGCCCACAATATTTTATAATGTTAGGAATTAGAAATTCCAGGTATTAAAGAGTCGGTCACCTCAAGTATATATAATCGTTAGAAAGCTCGTAGTCGTAGTTATTTTAAGTTAAGTAGTATTTAGTTAAGTAACACCGTGGAGGACGGACGGGTCTTTACCCACTGTATGCCTGATCCACAGCCCGTTGTGTGGCGTTTTATTGTAAGACTATAAATACTCTCTACCTTCCAAGGTAGAGAGTTGGAGCTCATAATAAGATTTTTCTTTCTCTCACTAAAGTTCCCAAGCCTCTAACTTTCTCTCTCTAAAATCCCCTTGTACGCCTACTTTGTGTTATGGTTTGATGTGTATGTGAAATCTAATATCCTACAATTGGTATCAAGAGCCATGGTTTGATCATCTCTTACATATCTTTGGATTTCTAGTGGTTTTTAGGTGGTTTTAGAGTTTGAAAAAGTTTGGTGGTTTTTGTATCATTTGGGTGATTTCTAGTATTAAAGTTTGGATTTTGATAGTACTTTTGTGTTTAGAATCATCTCAAGTGTTTAGGTTTTGATTTTGAAGGTTTGAATCATTGTGGTTGAGTTGTTTTTGAATTGAAAAGTGGTGTTTTTTGTGTTTTTCTTGCTAGCGACTTGAGCCTCGGATATATTTTCTTGCTAGCGACTTGCTTTACAATTTGGTAGCGAGTTACAGTTTGAGTAGGTAGCGACTTAGGCTTAGCGACTTGTCTAGTGAGACAAGCCGACAAAAAGTACAGTTAGTGGATTCCCCACTACGAGTAGCGACTTGGTTTAAGTTAGCGACTTGTACTTTATATTGTTAGCGACTTGGTGTTAGCGAGTTGGTACTTAGCGAGTTGCTATTTAGCGACTTGAATATTTAGCGACTTGGGGCTTAGCGAATTGCTGCCAAAATTTTGTTAGCGACTTGGATTATAGCGAGTTGGATTGTAGCGAGTTGCTATTTAGCGACTTGAATATTTAGCGACTTGGTGCTTAGCGAATTGCTGCCAAAATTTTGTTAGCGACTTGGGTTGTAGCGAGTTGGATTGTAGCGAGTTGTTATATAGCGACTTGGAACTTTAGCGTCTTAGCACTTAGCGACTTGGTTCACAGTTTTCCTAGCGACTTGGGTGATTTCCTTTAAATACGGTTTTCTCTTGATTCAGTAAAATCCCGTGAAAGAATCTATTTCCCGGTTTAATCATAGAGTTTTAAAATCCCGTTTAATCTGTTAACATGTCTTCCAACGTTCCTACAATCATTTCCACTGTTGCCGAGGATGTTCAAGCAGCTGGTTCGGATACTCGTCCACCTATGCTTGACAGAACTGACTACGACTCTTGGGCTCAACGTATCAGATTGTACTGTCTTGGAAAGGAAAATGGGGTCAACATTCTCAAATCCATTGATGAAGGACCTTATCTAGTAGAGACTACTAGAGACATAATTGATACAGCTGAAGATGGAACAATGATCTATGGAATGGATAGACCTAAGATGTATGATGAGCTCAATGATAAGGAGAAAAAGAGATTTGATGCTGATATCAGGGCTTCTAACATTATTCTTCAAGGTCTTCCAAAAGACATCTACAAGCTTATCAATCACAACACCGAAGCAAAAGCTGTATGGGATAATGTCAAGATGCTTCTCTCTGGTTCTGAGCTAACTATTGAAGATCGAGAATCACAGTTGTATGATGAATTTGAGCACTTCAAAATGAAACCAGATGAGAGTGTCTATGAGTACTATGTGAGGTTTCACAAGCTTGTGAATGACATGAGAAATATCAAGATGACAATGCCAAACATTCAGCTGAACTCAAAGTTTGTGAACAATATGAATCCAGAATGGCACAAGTTCGTTACTTCTGTGAAGCTTACCAAAGGTTTGAAGAATACTAACTATGAGCAACTCTATGCCTTCCTTCTTCAAAATGAGAGACATGCCATGTTTAAAAAAAGGATTCTTGATCAGTTCAAAGCTCAGGGAGAAACAAGCTCAACAAATGATTCAACTGCCTTTTACTCAAAAGTTGGGATTACCACCAAAGCTTCTCAAGTTGTACCTATGGGTAATGGTAACCATAAACTTATTCCAGATCCAATGTTCAAACAAGCTGATGCTGATGCAGGCATGGAAAACTTCATCAATCAACTGGCTCTCATGATAAGTCAAAACATGAATTCTCTCCCACAAACCAACAACAACCTCAGAACAGCCTCTAACCCTCACAATCAAGCTACTGTCAGAGATGGGAGGATTGTGGTGCAACTAGTTCAGGAAAGACAGTATGATCAGGGAAGAGGTGGAGCTGGTAGAGGGTATGTTGCAAATCAGAATCGGGGAAGGAATGGAAATCAAGGTCAAGCTAAGCCGATCAAATGCTATAACTGTGGTGGTGAGGGACACATTGCAAGGAACTGCACATCTCCAAAACGTCCACAGAATGCTGAGTACTTCAGGGATAAGATGCTGCTGGTACAAGCTCAGGACAATGGAGCAGCTTTGGATGAAGAGGAGTTACTGTTTCTTGCTGAAGGGAATGCCAAGACCTATGATGCTGACGTTGATGAACAGCCGATTCAAGAGATAGGTCATAATCATCAGAATGCCTTTCAAGTAGCTGATTGTGATGCTTTCGACTCTGATGTAGATGATGAACCTACTGCTCAAACAATCTTCATGGCCAGCATCTCACCTATGGTGTCTCCAAAGGTCTCTCCCCCACAACAAACTGGCCCATCCAAAGACAAGATAATCTCAGAGGTACTAAAATTATATGATATTGTTGATGAGCAAAAGATGCATAATGAAATACAATCTCTTGAGACTTATGAATCAGATGTTGATGATGTGGACAATAACAATATTGTCTCGTATGATCAACATGTAAGGCAAAGTGATAGTGAGGCTGTACCAAGTAATGCATCTTCCACAGTTAATAATGACTATGTCTTTGATGAATTCACTGCATGTGCTCCTGATGATTCTATTGCCTCTGAACTAAATGCCTATAAAGAACGTGTTGCGATTTATGAACAACGTGCTAAGTTTGAGTTGACCACTCGTGAGCAGGAAATGGATGACCAAATGCGTACAATCATTAGAAAAAGTAAGTTTAAAGAAGAAGTATTAAAACAAGAGCTAAATTCCTTACAAGAAAAGCTTTCAAAAACTGCTAAGCAAAAACAAGAACTTCAAGAAAATGTGAAAATGCTTAAGGAAGAATTTAATGCTAAGGAATCAAAACTTTTGAAAGATTTTTCTAATCTGAAAACTTTGAAAAACAAGCTTGAAAACAAGTTGTACGTACAAGGAAACACCATTCAGACTGCTCACATGATCACTAAGCATAGAGTCTTAAGCGACAAGCATAGTATTCCCATTATTAAGGAATCCAATCCTGAGTATGTTAAGAAAGCTAAAGAAGCCCAAAAGGTAATCTATGATGGGAATGAAATCCTTAAACCTAGACAAAAACCTAGTTGCACTGAGAGCACTGAAGAAGATAAGCAATTAGAAGATGTCACTAAAAGGAACTTGGATGAAAAACTTAAGAGCCCTTCGTGCATTGAGAAAAGAATCAGCTATAAAGCACCCAACTATTTTAAGGAAAATTGGATTGCCTTTAACAAGTTCAAGCCTCAAACGCTGTTGACACCTGAACAAGTGTTCTGGAAAATAGACTTAGATAAACAGAAAGCGGAAAATATTGTTGAAACAAACCCTCCCCTTAGGAAAATGCCTAAAGCAACTGTGTATCCTCCCAACACACCAATGCATCTAGTCCCTAGAACTATTGCCACTAAAAGCAAGACCTTAATCAGTCAATATGTTATCTTTCAACTATTTGTTGATTTTGAGAAAACTTGCAAGAAAAGGATCACACCCACTGGTATAACTGAAGGAGAAAGGGGTTTTGAGCAAACCAAAGAATGTTATTTAACTGAAGTCATGCATTTCTTTAAACAATTAAAAGATCAATTTGAGAGTCTTAAAAAAGGAATGATTTCAGACATTAAAGAAATGGAAAAGGAATTTGATGCAATGATAGTTGAGGTTAGTGATTATGAGCGAGCATTAAAATATGATGAGATTGAGAGGAAGAACTTGCATACACTGAATGAGAATCTGATTTCTGAATGTATTGCTCAAGATGTGTTTTTCACTGCTACAAATTGTTCCATAAATGCTTCTCAATTTCATGAATTATCTGTTGCTCTGAAAGTCTCCCATGATCGTGTCATTGAGCTTGAAAAGACTAATGCTAAACTAAACGAGAAAATTGAACTGGATGATCATGATAATTTGGTGAAACATTTTTCTAAACTAGAAGTTGATCATTTTGATCTACAACTAAAATATCAACATCTTAAAGAAAATGTTAAAACCTCAAACATCAAGACATCTTCAGATGCTCCTGAGTTTGATGCAGTTTTTCAATTAAACAAACGTGATGAATAGATTCAGGCTCATTGTAACACGATCAGAAAGTTGAAAGCTCAAATCGCTCAATTAAAGGGCAAAAAGAACAATGTGACTGGTTCCCAAGTGCCTCCTCTTTTAGATTCTCAGAATTCACAAACGTTTCATCTTCAAAACTTAGTAAATTCATTACAAAAGGAAAACGAAAGTTTTCTAGAAGAAAATGAAAAGGTTAAACGTCATTTCAATGAGTTATTTGAATCAATAAAGGTTACTCGTAACAAAAACAACGAACAAATAGCTTCATTGCAAAAGGAGATTGAGAATCTGAAGAGTCAGGTAAAAGGGAAAATGCCAATGACCAATGGGGAGAATGGTGTATCAAACGCTCATTCTAGTAACAAATATGCTGTGTCTGTGAAATATGTTCCCCCTCATCTCAGGAATAACAAACTTGCTATTCAAACATATTTCTCATGCCTTAAGGATTGTCTAGAATGTCTTTGTGAGATTGTTGAAGAGGATAAACTAGAAAAACCACTTGACAATGCAATTGGACATGCATGCTCATATGCCAAAGTCTTTAGGTGAGAGAGTAAATCCTTTGATTCCAAGTTCTATGCCTAGTGCCAAGTATGATATTAATTCGATGCCCGATGTTTTGAATATGAACCTTAGTGTGCCTTCAAGAAGTTCAGATTACAAATCTGTTAATGCTAAGATAGTGAACTCATGTGTGCCTTCTAGAAGTACAAATCCCAGCACTTCCAGTGCTAAGAAAGTGAATCTTAGTGTGCCTGCATGTAGTTCAGATCCCAGCACATCTAAACAGGAGAAGCAAAAAGTAGCAAAACCAACTAATGTTCCCATTCCGTCTACAGGAGTAATCAGTGACATTAAAGCAAGCAGGTCAAAGTCTCAAGACAATACAAGGAATGATAGGACCTCGCAAGCTAAGAATGTGGATTGGAAAAGAGTAGAAGACCAACCTAGGAACTTTAATTTTGAGCCGAATAAAACGAATCGTGTTGATTCTAGTATTATCCATAGGCGTACTGTAATTAATTCGAATTCTGATACTTTTTGCAAACCTTGTATTGATGTCTGCTTGAATTCTGTTTCTAATCATGAATGTGGTGTTAATGTTTTGCCTAATGATGTTAATTGTCTAGTTAATATTGTTAATGCTAAAAATCATGCTAAGAAGGCTAAAAGGCATAAACGTAAGAAAGTTAGAAAACAATGGAAACCCACAGGAAGAACATTCTGTAAGATAGGATATAGATGGATACCGGTTGGCCGTAAGGGTAATCAGACAATGCCCACTAGAAAATGGATGCCTACTGGTAGAACTATTCCCTTAAGAAGTGGACATACTTTGAATAGGGCAAATACGGACACGAGTACTGCATCTATTTATAATGATTCCATTGCTTCAATATCTGATATGGACGTTTCTATTTCTGATGTGGGTGTTCCAATCTCTATTTCTAACCAAATGGAACCCATTCTTGCATGGGCATCCCAATTATCCAGTTATCCACTCTTGTCTGTGTTCAACTGCAGATCGTTCAAATCGTTCTGTGGTACCTGGACTCAGGCTGTTCCAAGCATATGACTGGCGACCGGTCGCGGCTCATGAACTTCGTGAGCAAATTCATCGGGACAG
The DNA here is from genome assembly GCA_019973895.1 of Chrysanthemum seticuspe. Taxonomy (NCBI): domain Eukaryota; kingdom Viridiplantae; phylum Streptophyta; class Magnoliopsida; order Asterales; family Asteraceae; genus Chrysanthemum; species Chrysanthemum seticuspe. Next base: position 32,495,936 of record BPTQ01000009.1, read on the forward strand.
TTAGATTCGGAAATGATCATTTCGGTGCAATTATGGGTTATGGTGATTATGTTGTTGGTGATAGTGTTATCTCTAGAGTATACTATGTGGAAGGTCTTGGTCATAATCTGTTCTCTGTTGGTCAATTCTGTGATTCTGATCTAGAAGTAGCCTTCAGAAAACATACTTGTTTTGTTAGAGAACTTGATGATAAGGAACTGTTACGAAGAACTCGTGGTTCAAATCTTTACACCATCTCTATCGATGATATGATGAAGTCTTCTCCAATTTGATTGTTGTCAAAGGCCTCGAAAACAAAGTCATGGTTATGGCATCGTCGTCTCAATCACTTGAACTTCGGCACCATCAATGATCTCTCCAGAAAGGACTTAGTTGTAGGTTTACCTAGACTAAAGTATGAAAAAGATCATCTTTGTTTAGCATGCCAATTGGGAAAAAGCAAAAAGTATGCCCATAAACCCAAACCTACAAACTCAATTACTGAAGTTCTTCACACCCTTCATATGGATTTATGTGGACCAATGAGAGTGCAGAATATCTTTGGGAAGAAATATGTGTTAGTTGTGGTTGATGATTACTCTAGATTCACCTGGGTCAAGTTCTTAAGGACAAAGGATGAATCTCCTGATATCATCATCAAACTCATCAAACAGTTGCAGGTTCGACTTAACAAAACTGTCAGAATTATCCGAACAGACAATGGTACTGAGTTTGTTAACAAACAACTTAGTGAATTTTATGAAAGCATTGGAATCAGTCATCAAAGAAATGTTCCACGAACTCCTCAACAGAACGGTGTAGTTGAAAGACGAAATCGAACTCTTGTGGAAGCCGCTAGAACAATGCTGATTTACTCAAAGGTTCCAATGTTTCTCTGGGCTGAAGCTATTGCCACTGCATGCTACACACAAAATCGTTCCTTGATTCACACTGTTCATGGAAAAACTCCATATGAACTAGTCCACAACAGAAAACCTAATCTCTCTTTCCTTCGTGTGTTTGGTGCATTGTGTTATTCAACTAATGAGGGTCAAGACTTAGGCAAACTTAGAGCTAAAGCAGACATTGGAGTATTTGTAGGGTATGCACCAAACAAAAAGGGATACCGAATCTACAACAAAAGAACCCGAAATATCATGGAAACAATTCACGTTACGTTTGATGAGCTGACCGGTCAAACGGCTCCTGGACAATCCAGTTCAGGACCCGCACTTCAAAACAGTCCCATTGGTTCATCCCTTGTTCCAAACTCTTCTCAAGAAACTCCATATGTACCTCCATCTAAAGATGATTTAAAGAAATTGTTTGATCCTATGTTTGATGAACAGTATGAGCCAAGTGCTAATGAACTGACGACTCCCTCAGCAGAGGCTGCTCATATTCCTGTGAATGAAGTCAATCCTTCAGTCTCAATATCATTAAGCCAAGAAGCGCCTGCTGCTGATCACTCTATCTCATCGATAAATCATCAATCTTCAAATGTACATCATGGAACTGTTTCTCACATCAATGATGAAGACAATTCCTTTGCTACTCCTGAAGATGCTCCATTTGAGAACATATTTGCTCTTGAATCTTCATCAGAACCATCTTATTCAGAAGACATCAACTCTGCTACTTCAGTCCCCCAACCACTGCCACATGAACACCTCAGAAAATGGACTCATGATCATCCATTAGATAACATCATTGGAAATCCTTCTCGTCCAGTATCAACACGGAAACAACTTGCAACCGATGCCTTGTGGTGCTTCTTCAACTCCGTACTCTCTAAGATCGAACCAAAAGATGTCAATACCGCCATGAATGAAGATAGCTGGTTCAATGCCATGCAAGAAGAAATTCATGAGTTTGATCGACTTGATGTATGGGAGTTAGTACCTGCTCCAGATTGTGCTATGATTATTGCTCTAAAATGGATATTCAAAGTGAAACTCGATGAGCATGGTGATGTGTTAAAGAACAAGGCTCGATTAGTTGATAAAGGATACCGTCAAGAGGAGGGTATAGACTTTGAAGAATCTTTTGCTCCTGTTGCTCGAATCGAGGCTATCAGAATCTTTTTGGCTAATGCTGCTAGTAAGAACATGGTAGTCTATCAGATGGACATGAAGACGGCATTCCTGAACGGAGATCTTAAAGAAGTTGTCTATGTCAGCCAACCTGAAGGCTTTGTGAATCCAGAGCATCCTACCCACGTTTATCGTTTGAAGAAGGCTCTGTATGGTTTAAAGCAAGCTCCAAGGGCATGGTATGATACGCTATCAAAGTTTCTTCTATCTACCGGATTCAGCAAAGGAGTAGTTGATCCAGCATTGTTCACCAGGAAGTCAGGCAAACATTTAATTCATGTTCAAATTTATGTTGACGATATCATTTTTGCCTCGACTGACCCCAATGAGTGTGACCGTTTTTCAAATGAAATGAGTTCAAAATTTCAAATGTCAATGATGGGACAAATGTCATTTTTCTTGGGATTACAAATTTCACAAAGTTCCGGAGGCATTTTCATAAATCAATCTAAATATGCAACTGAGATATTAAAGAAATTTGGATTTGATTCAAGTGACCCTGTTGACACTCCCATGATTGATCGAACCAAACTAGATGAGGACCTCTCAGGGATCATGGTAGACCAAACAAAATATCGTAGTATGATTGGATCCCTGATGTACCTCACAGCTAGTAGACCAGACATCTTGTTCGCTGTTTGCATGTGTGCTAGATACCAGGCTAAGCCTACTAAAAAGCACCTTGAAGCAGTTAAACGGGTCTTTCGGTATCTCCAAGGAACCATCAATATGGGACTTTGGTACCCGAAAGACACCGGTATGTCACTAACAGCATATGCAGATGCAGATCATGCAGGGTGTCAAGATACTCGTCGAAGTATGTCTGGAGGTGCTCAGTTTTTGGGTGATAAGCTTGTGAGCTGGTCTTCAAAGAAGCAAATGAGTACTTCTATTTCCTCTACAGAGGCTGAATACATAGCCATGTCATCTTGTTGTGCTCAAATCCTATGGATGAGATCCCAATTATCTGACTATGGCTTTGAATTTAACAAAATCCCTCTGTACTGTGATAATAAAAGTGCTATTGCTCTCTCATGCAACAATCTACAACACTCAAGAGCAAAGCACATCGACATTCGACATCATTTCATCAGGGAACAAGTGGAAAAAGGTGTGGTGGAACTCTATTTTGTGAGGACTGAATATCAGTTAGCAGACATCTTCACCAAAGCTCTTCCAAGAGAACGTTTTGAGTTTATTCTTCCACGTCTTGGCTTGAAAAGCCTTCAACCAGAAACACTCAAACGTCTTCAGGAGGAAGACGAGGAGTAAAGGTATTTCTTCATCTATCTCTTGTAAATATTTATTCGAAAAACAAAATACAAAATTATAAAACCTACAAAATCCATAAAAATCTGAAAATTCGAAAAATCTTAAAAAAAAAATATATATATATATATATATATATATATATATATATATATATATATATATATATATATATTGTCAATTTGTCATGTTTTTCTCGGTTTGATAATATCTACGGTCTTTGTGCTGTCATTCAAAGAATGACACGGGACTTTAGATGTTGTTCGAATTCTTAAAAAAAAAATAAAAAAAAAATAAAAATAAAAAAATTTGGGAGAAAGAAAAACAATGGTTTATTGTCATTTCAGGCAGTAACCCGCTTTTCAAAGAAAGAACACAGCCATGTTTTATCATGTTTTCGATATTCCATGCTCTGTTTCTATAAACATTAATCTGCTGAAAACCAAATGCTTTGAAAAATAACTCGGACTCTATTTTTGATAATCATCTGGACTTACTTGTCAAAATATCTATCTCTCAATCAACAAACTATGTCATTGATTTAGGGGGAGAATGATTTCAATTAAATTAAAAAGTTATTTGGCATTCAATTGTTTTCAAAAAATATTCATGCATGTTTTACCAATGGAGTTTTAAAGTCTTAATATCCGATCCTTATCAGTTAAAACGCTTTCATAATCAAGTCACAATTCTCCTTAAAAGCTTTCAAAATCAATTTAAATCTACAAGAGATCACAAATCTCAAATGATTTGATAATTGTGATCGGGGAAGAATCTGTGATTTAAATTGGATTTAAACTCATAATTCGGTAAATGGTTTTATAAGGAGGTACATGCTTTCCTTTCTGCATGTGTCAAACGATTTCAAATTTTCAGATTTTCCATGCACATGTTAAGGGGGAGCAGTTATCTTAAACCACAAAGATCCGAAACGTGATCAATTTATATCAATGTGCATGTTCCCTCTAGTATGTGCAAAAATCTTTTCAAACCTTGATGCACATATTGAGGGGGAGCAAAATTGTGAAAACCTCATCCTTCCCGAAAATGCTTTATCTACTTGATTTGATTAGGGAAGTGATGTTGATATCTTTTAGAAAATGGAAGAAGTTAACTCTTTCTCTTGCCTCCATGTGCAAAAACGATTTCAATCACTTGATGCACATGTTGAGGGGGAGCTCTTATTCTAAAAATATCAAAAACAATTCAGGTGCAAAATGCTTTGATAATATATCACAAGCACCTGGATTGATTCTCAAATGGTTTTCAATTGGTTCCAATGGCAGATGAACAATACCAAATAGGCCGACCAACTTTACTTTATGTATGGTGATATAAGGATGATAAGGTTAGGTATGTGTTCCCATGATCCGCCAGAACCGGAGGGATCTACCCAGGGACTATCCACTAGTTAGTGAAGAGTTCTTAGGTATGATGATAAAAGGAGAAAAATGAGATATGGGAAGTGTGCGGACTAAGACTGAGCTAGTACTGGAACAAACCCAACAAGGTTCTTGCAGTGAAGTATCGGTAAGCACTGAAGGGGTTGAAGAATGAAAAAGAATTGAATGATAAAAGGGTGAAAACAAATAGCCCTCCATATATTCAACCTTAGGACAGAAACCGGGTTCAATTCATATGCTACTGATGGTAACATCGGTATTGAAGACAAGACGTCATGGACCCAGTGACGCACTGCACTCCAACTTTCCAAACCACTCAAGTTCTTCTTAAAAGGACTTGTTTCATTCTCACGGGGAACCGACATTATCTATCGACTTTCTCTTAGAGATTGTTGATATTGAAGAAGGAGACCCTCTCCCTAGTCTCCGATATAGGATCCAAATATGCACAAATTGAGTCTAGAGCCACGAGATCATCAATAAATCTCATTAGGACACTTTCAATGAAGACTCTCTGTTTCACACAATGTGGAAAGAGAGGTTATATCTTGAGTCCTACGCATTATCCTTGTGGTATTGCCAGAATATCTGAGTGATGTGTTTTCATATTTACAATGAAGATGGAAAGCCTTCTGGAGCCAACATCAAACAAGCTCCTGGTAGGTGGCATGTGAGATCTATTATATAGATCAACCATGTGACAACTGAACAGAAATAATGGGGCGATTCAATCTCTTGAATCAATCCTGGTTCAGGTTATGTATTGACGGATACCTTTGAAAAACCGGTCTTTGTGCTTAAAAACTCTTTTCTTTTGCACATCGACCGTGTACTAATTTTTCAACTCAAAAGGTGTTTTTTTTTATTGATAATTGATTTTCAATAAAACCTTCGTTGTGTTGCAAAAATAATTTTTATTGAGCAATACACGATTGTTTTTCAAATCTCTTTTCATCAATCAGTGGACTTAAATTCGCTGGTTCACTCACTCCGTGTTGTCTTCTTTGAGACATTCCGGTCTGAGAACAGCTAGAGCAACTGCGAAACCCTGTCAAGGAAGTTCTTCGGAATTTTACCTGATCACAGGCAGTACATGTACTGATCAACGGGGAACCGTGGGCCGTGTACCTCAATTCAACGAAAGTGATCAAAGACACTTTCGTACGTTTTATTGCTAACTGTTGTATGCAGGTACGCCCGACGTTTGCAGCTGATCAGAATGATGTTGTCAATCCTTAGCCGCATGCTCACACTACACATTCATCTCGAAAGAAATCATGATTAGTGCATCAATGACTATGATATTTTCACTCTAGGCTTCTGCTACGCTGCTGCCAATATCATGAATTATCGAATGCTTCCGCTACTCTGATGAGAAGATTTCATGATCCAGAATATGAGCATGTCGGTCCGAAAGTCACAACATCACAAAATTCCAACACCACAATGGATGTCTCAGAGATTTTTGTTAGCTGATGATCTCAAAAGCTGGCTCAAAATTATTATCACGTGGATCAGTAAAATACCTCCACTTGGATTAACCAAACATGCAATAAGAAGAATCTATGATTACGAGCTTCGGAGCAAAGCACTACATCAAGAATACAAGAACAATTGTTAATGTAATATCTGTGTGTATTCAATGTAATTTTAGTCCATGATTGAGGTGACCTCCCTTAGGGGGAGATTGTTAGGAATTAGAAATTCCAGGTATTAAAGAGTCGGTCACCTCAAGTATATATAATCGTTAGAAAGCTCGTAGTCGTAGTTATTTTAAGTTAAGTAGTATTTAGTTAAGTAACACCGTGGAGGACGGACGGGTCTTTACCCACTGTATGCCTGATCCACAGCCCGTTGTGTGGCGTTTTATTGTAAGACTATAAATACTCTCTACCTTCCAAGGTAGAGAGTTGGAGCTCATAATAAGATTTTTCTTTCTCTCACTAAAGTTCTCAAACCTCTAACTTTCTCTCTCTAAAATCCCCTTGTACGCCTACTTTATGTTATGGTTTGATGTGTATGTGAAATCCAATATCCTACATATAAACTGTCGAAATTTCCAGACTTTGCAAAAATGATCAGACCCCATTTTAAAGTTGTCGAAAATGGTTTTTCTTGCGTAATACTTGTTTCAATCACTTCAAATCAACACCAAATCTATTCTAAATCTACCATACACCTTCTTAGGGTGTCATGAGTTCCTAAACATCATCAAAAATGATATGTTTCAAAGGATTAATTATAGGATGATATATACTAATTATAAGTACTAAAAACAATAAAAGTGGTATAGATACACATGAAACTTGCATGTTTTTGTACTAGGATCATAAAAATAGATCAAGTAATTGTATGAAAGATTAGGAAAAATTATATGTAAGCTTACTTGGATGATTGAAGAGGTTTAGGTGATAGAAAACTTAGTTAATCTTCAAGGTTTAATCCTAAACCTTAACTAGAACACTAATAGGATCATAATAATACTTGATCTTGAAAAATTCTATGATTTCTTCCTCTTTCTTGCTCTTGGCCGGCCATACACCAAAGGAAGGAGAGAGTTCCTTTTTGTTTTCACCTTAAAAATGTGTTTTGTAGGTGTTTTGTTTTGGTACAACTCTTGTATAAGGAAAAATATCTAGCAATTTTTGGTGTATGTGTTCATTTGGTAGAAAAACTCAATTTTGCAACTATGATAACTAGGGGGCCGGCCTTGGGTATTAGGGGGGGGGGGGGGTGAGGTGTATTTTTGATGTACAAATGCATTTAAGTGTTATGTATATAGTGTATTTTGTACATATAAGTATTTATTAACTGTAGCGTTAACTAAAAATCAATTTTAACGGAACAGAATGAGATATATCGAAGTCATAAAAATTATAAAAATACATTTCTCACAAGTATTGAGTGGAATATTAATTATCGTATAGAATTTACGAAAACTGTCGTGAATATATATATATATATATATATATATATATATATATATATATATATATATATATATATATATAGTGTGAGGTTATATTCAGAACCAAAAAAATTGCGAGAACCATTCTTAGCCGTTGATCAAAGCAATCTATGGCTGAAAATAAAATGGCATTTCTGTAAAAACATTCAAATTAAAGTGATATAATATATCAGCCTGAAGGGCAATTATGGAACTTCCAATAATAATCAATCACCGAAATATAGGGGGAACTTATAATTTTATTTTCAGAAAAACAACACATCGCCTCTCTCTCATTTTTCCAGATCTGAAAAAACACCAGCCTCTCTCATTTTTCTAGATCTATCTTCTCACAAATCACTAATCATTCTTTTGCTCCTCCTTTCTTAATAATCTAATTTCACTGCATCATTACTCACAAATTATCACGGGGATACACTGAAGAAAAATGGACACACATATACCTGACTTTTTTTTGGATGGTGGCGATATGCATATAGATGTTTTTAAAATCGATTTGTGTTTGAAGTATAAAAAGGTATGTGATGTTTAATTAAACTTATGGTTCTTTATTTGATTATAGAAGGAAATAATCTTAGGTTTGTTCCTATCCATCCTTTTGTTTCGTTTACTGAAAAGAAAACACAACCAGAACAACCTACATCAGACCTTGTAAAGATCTTTAGACGAAACCCATTATACATATTATAAAGACTTGGATCGTGCATGTGTATTGAAAAAAGGACCACAAATTATTTAAGTGTTTTTGGTAGAAAAGTCAAATGATTAATTGTTTATGTGTGTGGGTGACGAAAGAAAAAAAAAAGAATTGAAAGAATCATAGGTTTGTTCTAATGGTTTGTGGATGGTGTTAAACTGTTTACAACCTTTTTGCCATTATTGCAAATAAGTACGATGCACAGGAATGTAATCTTGGGTGTAGATTGGCAACCATTTGTTACAGATGTTAATTAATTTGTTTTAGAGATAATGCCAATTGTATTTTTTATGATGATGATTGTTTCTTTGTAATCAATTGTTTTGATCCATTATTTTTAATAGTATGGTATTATAGTGCGTAGTGTTCTTATGCATCTTATTGATGAGCATAAGTGTTAATCATGACAACGATGTATTATTTTATAGCATCATGTTAATGTGAATAAGGATCTTAAATTTCAATCAGTTATATTTGTATATTAAGTTATATTTGCAGGCGTGCACACTTTAATATGGTTTAACAGTAGTTGTTGTTTTATTTTTACAAAAACGTAAAGTTTTTGAAATGCATATATGTTTTCAAGGGGTATGCATATGTGTTATAATTGAAAGTAAGTGTGCATATGTGTTATAATTGTTTGTATGTGTTTCAAGGGGTGTGCATATGTGTTTACCAAGTTGCTTATAATAAAAAATTTGTTTATGCCATTTATATGATATAGACAATTATTATGCACTTGTGTTATGCTAATTATGTTTATGTTTATGTAATTTCTATGATTAAAAATTCGTTTACATCACTTGATATAGGTTCAGTTTTTTTGCATTTGCTCTTGAATATGTGTTACTCAAATAATGCACATGTGTTTGGGTCATAAACATGAGAATTTGAAACAAATGCACAAGTATTTACGTAATGAAAATAATGAATTGACAACGAATGCACATGTGTTTAAGTCATTGAACTTTCTGTATATATGCAATTTACCAAGTTTATATTTATGTTTTTATTTGTTCTTTATTATGTACTAAACTATTAATATTGGATGCAAATTTTCAGGTTTATCGTGAAGGCGAAGAATACAAATGCATTTGTATAAGATAAAGTTAATAATAAAAGTTTGCTCCTAGTCTATTTTATAATTTATGTAACATGTCGAATGATAATTGATGGTGGCAGGTTAATTGACGTGTGGCTGTTGGCATAGGATTGTATCAGTTAAGATGAGCGAGACGATAAAAACACATATGCATAAGGATTAAAAACACACGTGTAGATTTCATGGGTTCTTGAACCGGGCGAGGAATATATGCGCATGCCTAAAAGATGAACCAACTGTTACAGACATTGTATTATGCACATGTGCACGCTTCATATATTTGTACTAAAACATATTTATGTAATATTTTTTAATAAAGTTTTGTTGTTTGTATAAAATTGCATAAATCTATTAATAAAGTTTTGTTCTTTGTATTGATATTTATGTAATATTTTTTAAAGATACATGTGCAAATACAAAACACCTATGCATAAACGAAAAATATAATTGTCACATGATACAAAACACATGTGCACATACTGCATTTTTAAATATGTCTAATGCAAAAAAAAAAAAAAAAAAAAAAAAAAAAAAAAAAAAAATAATAATAATAATTAGGAGTTCAAAAAACGGTTTTACTAAAAAAATTCAAAAAGAAAATAAGAAAGTAATTTTACCATTATACCTTTTTGAATTAAATAATAAAAATTAATATTCAAAAAAATCTGATTGGTTGATGCTGGTTCTCGCATTTTATTTGGTTCTGAAAATAACTCTTCCATATATATATATATATATATATATATATATATATATATATATATATATATATAACAATATATATACAAAATAATGTCAAAACATCGGGTAAACTAATAATATAATTTTTATAGTCTTAAAATGAGTATAAAAATATATCAGGACAATTTTTGGAAATGTCGGATCAATTATGCAAAATCAGTGATCGTGCGATAGCATTCATTTAATAAGTAAATATATGTTACTGAAATATGCGAAACCATGCATGAACTAATATGAAAATGATGTTACATGAATTTGCAGCTTAACCCTTACGGTTACGCGAATTAGATACTCGTAAACCTAGTTTACGAAAATGATGATTAAAAATCATGAATATAATTTTTTCTCCGGGAATGAATAGTGTATTGTGAATAGTAAAATTTTGAAATAATTTCTCAAAATATCAACTCGACTTCAAAAACGATGAATAGTAAAATGATACTCCCTCCGTCTCAAAATTATTGTCAGGAGACAAAAAACACAAAGTTTAATAAAAGTGGGACCACTACAATTCACAACCACTCATATAGAATATTCCTCCACTAACTTCTCTTTTTCTTACTAAAAATGGAAATTGGACAATTTTTTTGAGACATCCCAAAAAGGAAATGTGGACAATTAAATTGAGACGGAAGTAGTAAATAGTAACCGATGAATAGTAAATTCCAGAGATGAATAGTAAATTTGAAAAATGACCGGAAATTGAGAATTGTGACAATATGCATTAAACATACAATGTGGGTCACTTTTGACTAGTGCAACTACTTTGTTTTTGCTAATCTTTTTCTTTACCTACAGTTTGACCTGCTAAAGATGGAATGTAACTGGAATCGACCGGTTCAGTCTTAAACATTGTTGTAAAAATTGGTCCAGGCGGCCGATTAATCCCCGCATAATCGCTGATCGCTCACTAAGCGCCTTGATTTATCATAATCGGCCTATTTAATCGGTTTGGTCAAAGATCGCTTAAAAAATGATCAACAAACTGATTAATCGGACAAAATCGAACAAAATCAGTTTAATCAGATTAATCGAACAAAATTGCTTAAAAGTTGGTCAGCAAAATCGCTTAAAAATCGGACAAAATCGCTTAAAAATCGGTCAACAAACTGATTAATCGGTCAAAGATCGCTTAAAAATGGTCAACAAACTGAGTAATATCTATGTTTGACTTTGAACTTTGAAGAATTATGCATTATGTTTATATTTGAACACTTGAAATGTCTGAACTTTGATGCACTATGCTTATCTCATACATATAATATAATGTAATATCTAAAATTACAACTTTGTGCATAAAAATTCCAATCCGATTAATCCCCGATTAATCCCCGCCTAACCGATTAATCGCTAGGCCCTACCCGACCGCCTCACTAGCGCCTAGCGATTTTTACAACCTTGGTCTTAAATAGGTCGAAATTTGTTGCATGTAACCGGGTTAAGTAAAATATGAAATTTTGACATTGGAGATAAAGTTTATCCTAGTCAAAGGTTAAATATAAAAATGTGCAGGCATTCCCGAAAGGTTCAACGTTGGCTGCTGAGATGTCAATTCAGATTGCCAAATTACGAGAAGACGGGACTTTAAAGTCATTGGAGGATAAGTGGTTTAATAAAAAATCAGATTCCGTGACTGCGCCCAAAAATTTAAACTTTGAAGGTTTCCGTGGTCTATTTCTTATCAGTGGGGTTTCAATGGCATCTGCACTTTTCCTATACATGCTTTATTTTGTACAGGAGAAAGTGCATTTCAAGGACACGATGCTGGCGGGAGGAAAGCTAGCATTCATCATGAGGTTTCTCATACCTAGATTCGCAATTCGCTAGTGCTATTTATAGAATATGACCCGAATTTGAATTACAACATTCACATATATCTTGTATGAATTTGTATTTGTTGTACTGTTGTACTAGTTATCCCCTTCCTTTGTTGACTTGCACATATGCACCCTGATCACATCAATATGATTAGCATAGGGAAATGTAGTCAAGCCTCCCTCCCATTGGTGAAGTCAGGGTGCTATAGCCTTCATTATGATGCATTTCATTGAAAGTCCTTAATAGCATTTGAGGTGTGGAGTTCATCTAAATGTTTATATACAGGATTGAAAATGTAAAGGAAATGTAATCATGAGGCTATGGTGTGGTGAATTTCCTGTGTTGGGTTGGATTGTTATGTTGTATTTCTGATTCTTATCTTTGATGGATTGGGACATGTCCAATTCCATCTTGTTATAATGTTATTTGTTGTAAGCTTCTTGATATTAATATATATTCACCCTTTTTCAACAAAAAAATATGATTGTCATAGGTTACTAACTTATGAGGATTTGGCTGCTATGGAGGATGATTAAATAGAAAGTTGGAGTATTGATGAACGGGTGTTGACATGTGTCACCTTTTTTAAATTTCTAAAACTTCACCAGGTGTTGACATGTGTCCCATTTAGTTTGGTTTGGGCGGAACAGCCGGAGTATTGATGAACATTTGAATTTATTTATGCACATTTTGTGTTGATGAACATATTCTAGAACATTTTGTATTGATGGACCTAAAAAAGTTGATAGCACAATTTATATTCTTGAACATAACACACATTTTTTTATTCTTTGATGTACATAACAAACATTTTTGTTTTTTAATAAACAATTTTGTTTCCTTAACATTCTTTGATGAGCAACTTTCAAGTAAAATCTTTGATGAACCTTGTATTTGATGAACACTTACTTGATTAATAGTTTGTGATGAACAATTGCATATTCAAAGTTTCGTTCACCACAATTTAATTTTTTTTCATCAAATATAAAAACTTATATGATTACCATAACATTAATATTCAATGAACACATTCCAAACTCTAAAAATCACAAAATAGCTTCAATGGGACATTTCATCGAACATCTTTATGGGTGTTTTGACAAACAAATGATCTGTTTGTAATTTTATGAGAAAAACTCTGAAAATCACAAAATTTAGGGTTTGTAATCATGATTTGTCATATTCATTCACTGCTGCATTATCTGGTGGTGTCTTTTTTCTTGCTTTTACACTAAAGATGCTAAATTTTCATTATATGTCATTGCTCTCTTCATGCAATTTAAAAATAAAATAAAATTAAATAAAAAACCAGAAAAGCGTTGGTATATCATTTATACTAGATGAGTTCCCGTGTATAGCAACGGGATTTTATAGCGAAAGATCGTTTAGTGATAAAAAAAAAGTTTATGTGTTATAAACGAAAAATAATAAAAGTTTTAAAATTTGGGGATTAAACATAATGTTTTGAAACCCGGTTCGACCCGGGTGGTTCAACCGGTTGAACCGTTCTTGTCGAAAAACGGGTCGATTTAAACCGAGTCAACCCGATGGGTTGGGTCGAAAACGGGTCAAATTAAACCGGGTCAACCCGCCGGGTTTGAAGCGTCACGGGTCAACCCGGTTTTCGATGTGTATTAATAGTTTCGTTTTGAAATATATGTTTTCAATATTTCTTTTTTTAGTTTTAACTTTTCACTTTTTACTTTTTTGGTTTTTCCTTTTTGTATAGTATAGCAGGGTATCAGCACGTTTCGGCGGCGGGTACCCTGTGACGATTAACCGGATAAATAGATCTCGATGAGACCTAATTCCACCAGTTTGTATCGGTTTCAACGGGTCCTCAACTGGTTCGTTTTCGGATGGCTTTTATTTGTTAGCCGAATCGGTGGTGACACCGGTTCCTGGTTGAACCATTTGGTCCGGTCCGGTTTTCAAAACTATATATACCATCAACTTGTTAGCTTGTATGAAGCTTTGTGTGTTTTATTAATTTGTATAATGTGTATAATAACATTTACTTTTCATTTTAGGGTGTTTTAAAAATAACATTAATTAGTGTGTTTAATTATTTTATATTTTGGATTATGTTATAACTTGTTTAAGTTGTACATTGTAATAATTTTATTGTACGTTTTAATAAGGGGTGCTTTAATTGGTTGTTTTTAATTTGGTATATATGTTTTTATTTGGTAGTACAATGTGAATAAATACTTGTACTTTTAAGTAATGTGGTGTTTTAATAAGAGTATTAATTACACTATGCATTTCTCTCACATTTGACTTTCAAAATTTCACTTTTCAAGGTTTGACCATACACTTATTATATGTTGTATAGATATATATATATGCATGACTGATTCCATACAAAAAAATTCGCGTGCCAAACACCACTAGTTACTTAGGGTGGTGGCAACCGAGTTAGGCATGGAATCGGCAATAACCATGCCGATCGGGGATTCCATTGCCTCTTGTTCGGCTTCATTCGGTGTGGTGTCAAAATGAAGATAATCGGCAAAGGTTGCCGATTCTACATCCAAAGCAACATTAACTAATCGAGTGGGCCTTGCCATGTGTTTGTGTGTTATATTAATTCCCACCAATCATATTGCTTCATTTTATATTAATGAATGTGAGGTATGAGTTAGGCATGGTTGTCACTAAAAATGTATTGTTAGGTATGAGATGAGTTGGAAGACTATTATTGATGAGTGATTTGGCATGAAAAATTTTATTAAACATGGTTGCCACCACCTTTATAGTAATTCATATTGAAAATAATAATAATAATAATAATAATAATAATAATAATAAATAAATAAATAAAACTTTGTTTTCTTTTTATAAACCTTATTGTAATATTGATGTGAAAGCAATTGTAGGCCCATGCTCAACTGTTGAATCCCATTGCGATGAAAATACCCCTCTATCCCAATGATAAGTGTATAATGCAAGTATCCCGCGTTCAAAATTTCTTATAAATATTTTGACTATCAAATTCTATGTATGCAACAAACCCTTAAATTATACGTAGTAGATCACTTTGCAATGATCATTCATGGAAAGGAAGTGACTTAAGATTCCCAGAAATTAATAATCATAATTGACACATGACCCAGCCCGTTTCAATCTAATCCCTTTATGACTAATCACGTAAACAGCCAGACCCTCCAATGTGAAGACGTAAACAGTTTAATTTATAATTCAGAGGCCGACCCACCTTGTAAGTAGGTGGTGCCCGGGAACCACCTTAGACACCGAGGTCATTAAAGAGCTATGCCTAGTGTTTTTTAAGGACCTACCTTGAAAATCTGTTGGGAACCACCTTGGCTCTCCGGGAACCGGCCAAGTGAAGTGCAATAAGGACTGAACCGACATTAGTTGATTAGTTCAGTTTTAGTTTCTGATAGTTGTTTTGAAACAGTTGAATGAAGAAGACACATGAAGAAGATGATGATTATTTTAATTTACTATTATAAGCTAAAAAATGATAAAAGTAGAGATAGTGGAGGAGGTTCACGTGAATAGGTGAATGTTTATATGAAATCTTGGGTAACTGTGAAAGTAGTGTGGATAACTATATATATATATATATATATATATATATATATATATATATATATATATATATATATATATATATATATATATATATATATTTTTTTATTTTCTGATTTTCTCTATAAAAGGTTTTGGTATTTTTTTTTATTTTGTCAAGAAATTAAATTGTTTAGTTAACTATAGAATAGGGATCGGGATTCTCTCATGTTCAAGTTGAACATGAGAGGTCATGTTAATTATGTTGTAAAAAAAATTTATTTTTGATAAAATAAAGGTTTCATAATGAATTGTTTATTATTTTTCTTCACTCACTTAACTCTCAACATAACCTCTCATGTTCAAATTAAACATGAGAGGATCTCAATCCATAAAATAGATAGTAGTAATATTTTTTAAGGTTTTATGACAATTTGTAGCCAAGTAGAAAGTAGTTAGAGCAATTCCAACCATAACGGCATAACGCCGTTTTTCACCATAATAACGCCGTTAGTGGCGTTAAGCCATTGGAGGCTGGGCGTTATTGCACGTTAAGTCCCTGCACGTTATGGGCTTAAGGCCCGTTACTTTTTTTTTTCCACATTTATGCCCCTAAATGAGAGGTTGTTTTTGTAAATTGTTTGAGTGTTAAAGTTTAACTTGGGAATGTTATTGATGTTATTGATGTTATTGGGATGTTATTGATGTGGGTGTTTTTAGGGAATGTTAAGGTGAAATGTTAAAGCTGATGTGACGCTGACGTGGACGGTGTTATTTTATAACTTGGGTTACTATTGTGTTTGCTCTTACGAACAAGCTGATCCATTTATCTACATGTACACTTCAATTTAATCATACATGTTTAATTTGTGAAATAATTAAAAATTTATGCTAAAAATTTCAACACTCGTTGTATATGACTAGTTAGATACCCGCGCACAGCGGCGGAAATAAATATAATTATATAATAAATATAGTAAATGAATTGCTAACCCAACTCTCCTCGCAATTCCCTACCCGCTTAGTGAATTCAATTCACAACACTCCAAATGTATATGTATTAGTTGTATGTGTTTATTTGGGTTTTCCGTATCTTTTCCGTGACATCATATTCCCGCATATAAAAAGACTTTCACAATCTCTTTCCCGTCAAACACTTTCCCAAAAGCAAATGATTTTGATAAATAAAGTTTGTATTGATTGAAATAAAGGTTAAAGTTATAAAAATTTGAATCAAAATAAAATAAACATACTAAAAATGTAAAAACTAAAAACTCATAAAAATATATCAAAATGGATGTTCAATTAAAGAGCACAAAATTTTAAAAAATATGGTGAAATTAAATCATAAAAAAATTAAACGAATTAAAAGATATTTAAATTTAAAAATAAAGGTGATTAATTAGTTAAGAAGTGACATGTGTCACCTTATTATTGGAGCTCTTTATTTTAGTTTGTTAGAGCTCATTCATTTTTGTTATTTTTTAGTTAGAGAAGTGACACATGTCACTCAATGAATGAAGCTCCTTATCTTAATTTTTTGTGAAGCCCAAAACTTAAATGTTTTATATAGTAGTATAGATAATGCTTGTTGTGCGATGTGTTAGATTCACTTGACTTGTTTGACTTAGTTGACCTATTAGCTTCGACGGATTTAAGAAATAACCTTAGATCTGACCCGACCCAACTTAACAATATCCAATTGAATTTGTAGCTATAGCGGAACGAGGGAACCACCTTAGCTTCAATCCTGGATCCGCCACTAATTTATATAAGAAGATACTGCAGTGTGTGTATTAGTGTGTTTATGAAGACAGATGAAAAAGCTAATACGTACATTCTTTCTTTATGAACACTCCAATGTGATATACTAAGCAAAATTATTGCTAGCACATAGAGTTAATTATCACTTATCAGTTATGAACATCAAACTTATTATAATCACATGGCACGAGTGATTTAATAACGCATAGGCATTGCAGGACAGGTAAGAGTAATAAACTGACTATAGGCCTCGATTCGGAAACTGGTTACATAACCACTGCCTTTATCCGACTAGACCCGGCTATATCCGGTTAGACCCTGCTAGACCCGGCCAAAACCCGGTAGACCCGGATATATCCAGGTAGATCCGGCCAATACCTGGCTATACCCGGTTATACTTGTACAACTCGTGAGATGTTGCCTCGTTTTTGTCATTTCGAAGACTTAAACATTAAATGTTCATAATCCATTTCGTATGACAAATGAGAAATATGTATTTGAATATGAGAAAGAATGTTTTTGTTGGGATTTTAGAACTAAGTTAACCATTAACCTCTACGAGTACGCAGCGGATAAAGATCTAGTAATCGTAATTAGGTTAAACACGTAATTAATAAACAATTAATTCATATAAAAATTAATTAATAAAAGGGATAAAGAAAACCTAACCTTGCTTGGCATTTGAACTTTAATAACGAACAAGAAACCAAACGAAACCCAAATATCAAAGATAGATACCTCAATGAGTATCACACACAAACCCGATAACGTATATATTCGATTATGAAGCTAGTCGAGAACGTAATAATATACCACAATCAACAATTGACTACTTGAATGATTCGAATAAGAAACCTCACAAGAAACAAGCTTTCTTTCATTATCCGAAGACCAAATAGTTGGAAAACTGTTTTAACCAATACCCGATATAAGACGAATATGTCCGATATATCATAGCTTCTTGTCCAAAATAAAAAAAACCCATGACCAGAAACTGTAATACCTCTTTGTTGCTGCTGCGCATGTCGACCAGGAAAAAGAAAACAAAGTATCACCAATTTCTCTAAACACTTGCATCAAACAAGTTTAGATTTAATCTAAACCAAAAAAAACTCTTAATCGACCTTATGAATAAATCGACCAAGAGAGAGCAGGAAAGAAAACTGGATTCGAATGTTAGGGATAGTTTTTCATGCGTGAGTTTTAGCTTGGGTGTGTTTGTTTATATACTAAACAAACAGACTCCCAGTTGAGTCAAAACCTTGTTCGACAAGTAACAACCCAAGCAAGCCCATGCACTCTTTCTGCCACCCCTTTATGCCCGATCAGTTAAGCATCCAAGGCCCAAGGCTTAGCTCAATTCGTCCCATGTTAAAGTCCAAGACATCCCATGGTTTGAATTCATGATCGGTTCAAAATAACGGGTATGTATATTCAAATATTATAAATGTTCTACACGTATACTCGTGTTTATCGCGTGTGCCCCCATCGGCTCACACACCTTTAATCGTTTTGTCGTGTTTACAACTTCCAGAAACCAACAGCTCCCACTTGGGAGTTGGTGTGACGAATGGCACACAAAACTAACGACGGAAACGCCTAGCAAACGCTCTCACTCGCTTTTTAACTTAAAGTGTCTAAGATGATAGTTTCGTAAAAGTTTCTTAGTAGCATGGTCATTCAATGTCTTGTTTTAATCATCCTTTGTTATAGATACCGTTAAACCATGGATATGGATCTTAAATCATTCCATATAGTTTAACCATTTAGAATCTCGTTATAGATTTTAATTCAGATATACCAAATATAATCAAGAATCATCTTGCATTACCCTTTAGGTCTGGCTAGAGAGTTATCTGATTAAATCTAGAGAGGCGCCATGGTATCTTTCTGCACATATCAAGTGTAGTAACAAATCCTCTATTGACTACAAGGTGTTGTGGATGCCGCTTCACATCACTCCGAAATATAGCCTTTATAACTACGTTATTCAGATAGCATTTTGCGTATACTTACAAAAAATGATATCCACACATAACAGAACTTGCTTGCATCTCAAGTCTAAGGATGAAGATAACAAACCATTTTCAATCTTTTTACTCAATCTCATTGGAGCCGAGTGTTCATTATAATATTTTGAAGTTTGTAAGGATATATATGAAATTCTCTTTTATTATAGAAATCGGGTATTTCAGTTGTTTTAAAATGTTTGAAGTTGTTATGTATCTTGAGAAACATTTGCTCGTCACAAAAATAGTCACCGGGTACCTGCGCCGCATTGTGTGGGTACCCTTCTAGTTTATTTGCGTGGATACTCTTCTAGTTTATTTGAAGGTCTTTGAAGACCATTAAATCCCATTTTGGTAGTTGTATGATTCAACTTTATTCTCCAAGTAATATGCTGAACTAACATGGGTTACTAATTATAAGAGCATTACAGTGAGCCATAATTTGTTTGACAGGCCCACGTTCTAAAATCAGATTATATAGTTGTAGTTTGTTCAGTGTTATTTACACTTTATTTTCAAGTTTCTATGCAAAATTTGAATGGTTTATGTGCTCAATACCCCGGTAATTTAATAACCAACGAGGAAGTTGTAATTATATTCAAGGAAAAAAGCTATAAATTTATAACGCACTTTACAAAAAAAACTTATTATGCTCTATCTACTTCACTTATTGTTATAATATAAGGAAATTAAGACTTCAGAAAGTCAAATGAGGCCAATTATTTTGAGACGGAGGGAGTATAACTTTTGAGCTAATATGTATGATAGCAAGCGTTCAGTAGTGTTTTGAAGCAACTAGCGGTTAGTGTTTTGAACCAAATGTTGGTTTGAAAACAAACAACTAGGAATCTTACTTTTTCATTTTATTCGGATATTTTCTGCCCGTTTTTATCCATTTTCGTAAATCGTCCATTTTTATCCGTTTTCATTTTAATCTCTCCGGATAAAAACAGATAAAAACGGATAAAAACCGTTTTGATGTGGATAATAAAAACGGTTTTTATATGTTTTTATCCGGACAGATCAAAATGAAAATGGATAAAAATGGACGATTTACGAAAACGGATAAAAACGTACAGAAAATAACCGAATAAAATGAAAACGGTTATGTATTATGACAATAAGTGAAGTAGATAGAGCATAATGAGTTTTTTTTAAAGTACGTTATGAATTTATAGTTTTTTTTCCCTTATATTCAAAGTGTTAGCATAAAACTATTTATAACTTTTGAGCTAATATGTATGATAGCAAGCGTTCAGTAGTGTTTTGAAGCAACTAGCGGTTAGTGTTTTGAACCAAATGTTGGTTTGAAAACAAGCAACAAGCAATCTTACTTTTTCTAAATGCTTCAAATCAAAATGGTATTTCTAGTAGCATTTACGACAACTAGCGTTTCCACTTACTAATTATAACTATTTACCAAACGTTTTATCAAAACAAAAAACTATGGTTTCCTGCTACTTTAATGTTGCTTCTTGCTACCGCTATATTCGTCAAAGATACCCACAACATGAACGCACGGTATAAGCCATCAATGTAAACGATTCAACTTATTAATCGAATAATATGACCTTTTGAGAATTGAGTATTGGTTTTTGTTGGAAACTTTGGTGTAAACTTATGTGAATGAGATATCGAGTCTCATATTGATGTGTATAGAATGAATAGTTAAGAAAAAATGAGCTGTGAAGTTTATTTATGGTTTGGTAAGAAACTACATGATAATCACTTAATTTAGTGATAGCAGGGTATCCACACAATGCGGCGGCGGGTACCCTGCGACTATATTTTGCGACGAGCAAATATTATTCGGTTACACGTTTTTTCTAGCAGGAAGAGGGGATGGCCGAGGTTTAAGGGCCAGAAAAACCTTGGATGGTTGAATCTATTCTGTGTGAAGTATGATTAGTTTGCGTTGTAGCTTTTTATCCTATAATAAATCATTATCTCTTTTTGTATTAAGATTTCATAACTGACATTTAATGTATATCAATAACTTTTTTTCAGTTTTATATGTTACTAGTTTTGATACGGTGGTTATACATTTTTTTCCCATTAACTCACTTGTTATTAATATGACGATTA
Source organism: Chrysanthemum seticuspe (assembly GCA_019973895.1). Lineage (NCBI taxonomy): Eukaryota > Viridiplantae > Streptophyta > Magnoliopsida > Asterales > Asteraceae > Chrysanthemum > Chrysanthemum seticuspe. Next base: position 32,517,398 of record BPTQ01000009.1, read on the forward strand.
CAAGTTTTGAGGTTATTGATCAAGTTTGAAATCCTTCCATAACAAGCAAGTTTGAGAGTCTGAATTTAAGCCTGCTAATTATGGAATAGTCCCAAATGCTTTATATATTACTAGCGATAGAGATAATGGCTAGACTTAAACTAGGTTAATTGTATATTAAACTTGGTATTAATACTTGCATCTCCTTTGGGGCTATAAGACCATTACCATAAATCAAGTTGATATACCACACCAAACAGAAAATATATGTTTCAGCCTCTTTTCACCACCAAATATACGCTTACTCCTAGCTTTCTCGAAGAATATACGTGAGTACTCCGATGAGAATTTTAGGAATCGGTCACATCCGACAGGTGATCGTACTGTTTTCGAACGTTGTACCTTGGGAAACGGACGGAGAATGAGCGACGAATCCGTTTTAAAGGAAACGTGTCAAACATATGCCTCGATCACGTTATTGTATATGGTTTCATCTAATTTTCTGTCCCATTATTTTATTGTGTTTATGTTCATACTTCTAATTACAAATTTATGGTGTTATTGCATTGCATCATAGTGCAAATGGTATTTAAAAAAGTTAATAAAAGCAAGATATGAAACCCGCAAATGGTAAAAAGGCATGATGAATAAGACACAGAATCAAAAGTCGCTATTGTATCCCAAGCCTTATTCAACAAGACAAGATCCATCACATGGTTTAGCTATAAAAACACATTCAAAATTTGCATATCCACCAATGTGGGATAAGTTTCACTTTCATTTTCTTTTTCCAAATTTTCCATTTGTCTTTACCTTGTGTGAGAGAGATAATATTTCATCTACAACACCTAACTCTAATCTTGACACATTATAGTTAGTTGCGAAATTCTAAATAGTTACAAGCCCCCATAAAGTCTTAATTGTACATATATCAGTATCAGTATAACCATGTCCAAGTAAACAAAAATCTCACTGACAGTTTATTTTCTAGTTTTGGTTCCAAAAGTTCTCTCAAGCAAATGATTACATGAAAGTCCATTAGGAGCTTTGTTATTGTTGTCTCGTAAAGAGTAGAGTTAAGGTCCGCACGATGTTGCAAATCGATACAAAACTTCTAGTATGTGACCCATTTTGAGTATACCAAATTAAACAATGCAACATTTGACATGTGTCGAGTTAGATAAGTTTTTAGTTATATTCATGTTTACTAGTTAATTGGAGCTTCGGAGGTATAGGTGTATAACATGATATGACCAAACTTAACATATCTATTTCCAACCGTACGGTTTAATCTTTGCTTCGGAGGTATAACATGATCAGCAACGAAGTGGATGAAGTCCAAGGTGGTTTTGTGCGCGCTGCTACGTTTTGCTCACTTTCTTGTTGTCTAGAAAGTGTTCAGATTAGTTTAAAGGACAAAAGTATCAGTAAGGTACATCATATAATTTGGTTGAACAATACATATGATTTATCGTATTTAATATTACACAAGATGGTGCAATGGAAATACGTCGTTTATATATTCAACAAGGATATCTTCCTAAGCTTATCTAACAATGAGCCTTTCAAAAAATAAATAAATACAAAATGCTTATCTAATAATGAAAGCAATGTTTATGATCACAATTCCATTGAAATATGATTCTATTCAGTCACAAAATGGCAATTCATGAGATAAGTCGACATAGAAACAACAGGAATACAGACGAATAATAAAATTAAAAAAAAAAACAAAAAAAACAAAAAAAAAACAAAAAAAACAAAAACGTAACGTATAATTTGTTCTTTCAGTGATAGGAGCCTTTTGCCCGTTTGTCATTCAAGTATGGGGATCAAAAGCAGAAAGTGCACAGATGTGTTGTTCTTAATATTTATGCTGATTTGCCTTCGGATATGCTCAAAAGCACAAGAAGATTCATCATACAAGGAGATCCCAGTGGGAGTGATTCTAGATATGGGATCATGGGTCGGAAAGATTGTTCATAGCTGCATGACCATGGCATTATCTGACTTTTTTACATCTTTAACAACCACTACAAAACAAGGATAGTTCTCCACAGTAGGGATACACATGGAGAACCACTGCATGCTCTATCGGCAGGTAAATAACGTAATATTTCAGATTATATTTGATATATACTTGAGAAGATAATATATCTCTTACAACTTCCAAGATATAAAGGGTCAAACTAAAGCAAAGTGATACATGCCATATCTAACTGAAGAAAAAATAGAGAGCAAACTATAACTGAAACTAGAATCAGAATGGGTCTAGTGTGAACCCTAAACCTTAATGGTTTATATCCTCTAGTGGTTGGTATGACATTCTAAAAGTCAATCAGATACTAAACTTGAAACCTCGCAAATTTTACGATTTTCTTGTTTTCCTGCCAGGTCTTGATCTATTGGAGAAGCAGAAAGTCAAGCAATCATAGCTTCTGAGTCAGCAACCGAAGCGAAGTTTCTTGCAGTATTAACACTAGTACAATCGACACTTCCGCCTACGACTTTTTCAACACCTTCCTGACGACGGGGCGTAGGCGTCGTTTGTTCCCGACGACAAGGCGTAGCCAACAGTTAGTCGGCTGAGCCTCGTAGGGAAAGTCCTTCCCGACGCCAAAAAATTAACCTTCCCGACGCCAACGTGAGACCCACGTTGTTTTCTGGTTAAAGTTTTTTGTGGTAGAAAACATATGGTGCCGACGACACGTCGTCGGCAACATATTACTAATCATGTAATTAGTTAGCAAAATTAAAACGTAATTAACTTATCCCGTTTATTCCCGACGACCTGTCGTTGATAAAGTGACAAAAAATAACATTTTGCAATACTTTACCTACGGCATGGCATCGGGATCGTATTAAAAATAACATTTTGAAATTTCACTGATCTACCATTAGATTTCCGAGGGGGGTTGTGACAGACCTTTAGCAACGTATATGAAAAATACCAACAATATGTTTCCTGGCACGTTTCTACAAAAAATTTTGTTTTCCCATATTTAAAACCCTTACTAAATCAAATTTAAAATGATAAATAGTATATAAATATGATATATTCAATATCATAAAAGCGCATTACAATATATACAACATCCACACTAGATCATATCTAAATTTGCAAAAGACACTATAACTTCTTAAAATTCTTCAAGCTTATGAACGATATCCACATACGCAACCCTTCATTAGTAGTTTATGTATCTTTGAGTCCCACCTCAAATCAAGATCTTCTAGTCGTCGGTTATCTACAAACAAAGCATAAACATAAATTAGAAACATAGTAAAAAAGGAAGACCAAATTAAGTTAATTATCATCAAATATAACAATAAAAGCCATAGGTAAGTTGAGCAAATGACAAGAAAAAGAAAAAAAAAAAATAACACAAGTCAATGAGCATATCACTTATGTATCCCATAGTATATATATACTAGTTGGATACCCGCGCATAGCGGCGGCGCTAAATATAGTAAATGAATTGCTAACCCAACTCTCCCCCGCAACTCCCTATCCGCTTAGTGAATTTGTTTCACAACACTTTGAATGTATATTTGTTAGTTGTATGAGTTTGTTTGGGTTTCCCGTAGCTTTCCCGTGACATCATTATTCCCACATATAGAAAGACTCTCGCAATCTCTTACCCGTCAAACACTCCCCCCAAAAGTATATGAGTTTGACGAATCAAGTTTGTATTTATTGAAATAAAGGTTAAAGTTGTAAAAAATTGAATCAAAATCAAATAAACCCACTAAAAATGTAAAAAGTAAAACTCATAAAAATCTATCAAAATGGATGTTGAATTAAAGAGCACAAAATTTTAGAAAATATGATGAAATTAGATCATAAAAAAAGTAAATAGATAAAAAGATATTTTACTTTGAAAATAAAGGTGATTTTTTAGTTGATAAGTGACACATGTCACTCCATGAATGAAGCTCCTTATCTTAATTTTTGATGGAGCCCACAACTTAAATGCTTTATATAGTAGTATAGATAATCAAATAGAAAAATAAAAAATAAAAAAGAAAACCAAGTTAGCTATACAAAGAAAACAAACCAACTGTTGGTACATAAAAACAAAGCTATCTATTGAAGTTGCCAAAAAATCAAATAACAATAAAAACTCGATATATACCCGAGGAAGAAAGGAACAGAGGTGGCATGGGTGACAAGGTTGGTGGTAGCGGTGACTGTGTAGGTGGTTAGTACGGTGGTGAGGAGGTGGAGGTACGGTAGCAAGTGTGAAGAAGAACAAGAAGAAGGGTTAGAGTTTGGTTATGGTCACAGAAATTTGAGGGGAAATGTGAGGTCTTGTACTCTTGTTAAAAAGAGATAAAACTTTGGGGTGGGGGTGGGGGGGGGGGGGGGGGGGGGGGAGGACTTTTGGTGAAAAGTTTTAAGTGAAAATGTTTTGGCGGCCAAATTTTGGTGTAAAGGTTTTTGGGTGGAAACTTTTAGGGAAAATAATTTAGGGTAAAGTTGAAATAAAACAAGTATTTTATTAGTCCTAATTTATTTGTGTAGCCTTTTTTTTTTTTTTTTTTTTTTTTTTTTTTTTTTTTTTTTTTTAAATTTTAATTTTAAATATTTTTGTTTATGTGAGTATAATACTTGATAAAGATTATACTCATAAAAATGCAATTAAAACTCAATTCATTTATATTTTTTCCATCAAATATTATATAACAAAAAAATAGTTAATATAAAAGTTGTAAAATAAAGATTTTAAAAAATCAAAAGTTGACAAATAAATTAGGACATAGCGAGTACTATAGAGGTTTTTAGATACACCCTACGTCATAAATAATTGTCCTCGACACAATAAAGGTCTTAGATAACTGCTGTAATTTTCTATGGATTTCTGAGAAATAATATTAAATATTTAAAAAATTAATAAGATTTTTTAGAAATCCCTGGAAAATATCAGCAGTCACCTATGTTAATACAAATAAGCCGTAAAAACGTTTATTTATATTTTACGATCTTCTAATGTTTTGTCGATAACAAACGTAAAATCATTTTAACGAAACAAATAAAATACGTAAATGGTTTGAACTAATAGTTTCTAACATATTCACATTTTCACATAAAACACTAAAACAAGTATAAGTGATTTTATGATTTAATATTACATATGTACAACAACTAGTGTTTACATATTTGGGTAAAATATACACATAACTAGTATGTAGTATATTGGGTAATATAAATAGGTAGAAAACTTAAGTATCATAACCCATTGGGCAAATACATTGAATGTAGTTGGGCAAATACATTGAATGTTTACATATGGTTGTTTTATTAAATGAATGAGTCTAGGTGCTATGGTTATACGTAACATGTTAAACAAACGAGTCTAGGTGATATGGTTATACGTAACGTGTTAAACGACCGAGTCTATGTGCTATGGTAATACGTAACGTGTTAAACGACCAAGTCTAGGTGCTATGGTTATACTTAACGTGTTAAACGACCGAGTCTAAGTGCTATGGTTATACGTAACATGTTAAACGAACGAGTCTAGGTCTTTTACTTCTGTTCAAGATCACACACTGCCTGAGAACGCTTACTTTCCGATATCGGATTTCCATGCATAAAACGGGTCATGTAAAAAAAATGGCGCCAAAATTTCCCACCAAAAAATGGCGCAAAAATTTCCCACCAAAAAAGTGGCGCCAAAACTTCCCACCAACCTGACAATCACATTATATAGTCCTTTTATCTTCACACGAATTTCACAACCTCTTATCCTCAAAACCACTCAACCTCACAACCTCTTATCTTCACACAAATTTCAAAACCTGAGATGGAGCCATATAATCCGTTTATGTGTTCTTGTGAAGCAGGAAATATAAGATTAAGAACATCACATACAAAATATTCATCTGGACGACAAGATTATGCATGTCCTCTGTCGAAGGTGAACAATCATACATTTCTTATTTATGTAAATATACAAATAATTGGGTTGTAATCTCTTATAATTTTCTTATTATGTAACAGCCCAGAAAAAAAGATAATGGGTGCGGATATTTTATGTGGAAAAGTGAATTTGACGAGTACTTAAGAATAATATCTTATGCTTCAACATCTGAAGGTAGTGGATCTGCACTAACAGAATGCTCAAGTTGTAATGCCAAAGATCTTAGGATAAACATGTTGGAATCACAAAAGCAACTGCTAGAGACAAGAGTAAGGATGCTCGAGGCAAGGCTTGAAATGGCAAGGATTCCTGATGACCACGCATGTCAGTCGGATGCAATACTTCGTAAGCTGTTAGGTGACATGGAAAATCTTCGTATGTAGTTGTTGTCGTTGTTGTTCTTGTAGTTGTTGTTATTGTTGTCCTTGATGTTGATGTTGTTGTTGTTGGAATAATATGTATGTAATATGGATTTTTCTGATAAGAACCATATTCATCATAAATTTCGGCGCCATACGTATTAAGAACTTCATTAAAGAGATACATCGATGATAAAACCATTGTCCACTCCCGTTCCGGCGTGTAATCAACCATTGTTATGTGTGTTTTGCGCGAATTGATTATTGGCTTTTTTGTGTCTATTTGTGTTTTGCTGAATTGGGGATGATCGGTTAGGTTAAACTGTAAAAAATAAAATTATATAAGTTTATTTAAAATTAAACACTTTTAAATAATTATACGTAACATGTTCAAATAAAATCAATATTAGTAAGATTATGTACGCAATCCACCCAGTAATTATATGGATTTGACTTTTATGTAGGCAACTTTGCCGACGACATGTCGTTGGCATAATAACCGAATAAAAAATTATTTTATCATTGCCGACGACCTGGCGTCGGCATTGTTAAAACAAAATTGATTAGCATTAATCACACGCTAATCCACCCAGCTATTATATGGATTTATATTCCCGACGACGGGGCATCGGGAATATATGAGCGCCAAAAGATCCCGCCAAAAAATTGCCTGAAAATACAAAGTCAAATTTGACTTTTAAATTGCCGACGACCTGTCGTCGGCATTATCTTAACAAAAAAATTCAACGCATCTCCTCCCTAGTCAAGGGTTTTTTTGTCGTGTAGCGCTGTTGCCGACGTCACAGTGGCGTCGGCATTGTGTTCGTCTCCTGTTCTCCTGATTCTTGTAGTGTAAGAGACGAAGCTAGAGTACCTATTCTTACTTTTTCACCAACTCCATCTTCCAACAAACATCCTTATTTCTTTCAAGTTTCACAAGATCAAACTAGCTTTTGCTGTTGAAATTAAGAGTTATAAACTGACTAGAGGCATCGATTCGGACATTAGTTACATAACCACTTCCTACATCTACCAAAAATCCGTTACAAAATTAATCATGTCAATCATATTAAAGTAAACTGTGGAACAACCGGCCAAGACCCGGTTATATCCGGTTAGACCCGGCCAAGACCCTACTATATCGGGATCCTAGTTAGGATCGATCGTTTTCGTCTTTGCAAGACCCTGATCGGTATCATAAGATCCTACTATTGTGTCATTTTTTTAATAGACGTTGTAAAATTATGTAAATCTACATATTACTATTTATATTATATCACGAAAATGTATGTGAAAATTTTGATTACTAACTTTTTACTACAAGTAGTCTCTTGTTTGTCATATTCTACAAAAATTAGTACATAAACTTGTAGTTTTGTAGCTTATGGTACGATAAAAGTAAGATTGGATTGATCGAAATTTAAGGATTTTGTGGTCAAAGTCGGGATCCTATTAAGATCTTGTCTCGCAATGATCCTACGTAGAATTGAGATTGTTTTTGCTTTGTAGTATCGTAAAATCGTAAGATCCCAAGATGAGGATCGAGATCTTGACAACTATTATGTATTAAAAACATGTGTTTTGGGAAAGTATGCAAATATTCAAGTTTTATTGTCCTTTAAAATAACAGAAATATTAGTCGTGCTAAAAAAGGTCAAAAACTTTTATTTAAAAACAAGATCGTGCTTAGGCTGGGAGATAAGTCCGTGTGTGAGAACCAAGCACGAGGCCGATTCGCCATCAGGCATGAGGACGAGCCAATAAATGAAGATTAGGCTGAAAAAAAGTATAATTTTTACTCAATCTCGTCGGAGATGAAGTTTTGTAAGAGATGTATATGTTAAAATACCTTTTTTATTACAAGAAATCGTGTATTTCAGTAGTTTTGAAATGTTTGGAGTTGTTATGTATTTTGAACATGTGTTTTTAGCCCCAACAACAAACTACTAATTCCTCTTTTAATAACGGGCTTTAATTAAATTTTTATCTAAAACTCTTCTAGCTACTAACTTCTCTTTTGTCAGCATATAACTTGATGCCTCGATGTTAATACATAGTTTAGCAGCATTCAAAAAGAGAGGTGTGTTGCACATTTTGTTTTAGGATTTGCACACATTGTAAAACATAAATCAATAGATTGTCTCATTAAAAAAAGTTTAGTAAGAGAAAAAAAAAAAAAAAAAAAAAAAAAAAAAAAAACAGTTTATTTGTATGTCTTTGGGCCAGGAAATACATTTGTGGTAGTTGTATGATTCAACTTCATTCTCCAAATAGTATCTTGAAGTAACATGGGTCGATAAAAATCAACACACCTATAACTATAATAAGACACCAGTTGCATGACCCGTCCGATTGGCAGGATAGTTTCATAATTTTGGTTTTTGAATACCTTCCATGTACATATCGGGGAAGGTTGAAGTTTTAAATTTATATATCACGCGTAAATGTGAATAACATCTTTATACATATACAAATAATGAAATGCCTGATGAAAATTCAAAAGGACCAAAACAAAGTATATTTTTGAACTTAGGGTGGTCCAGCTTATAAATGTAAAACATGTGTTGATAATTTAGAGTTGACTGGCTCAAACAAAGTCAAGTCATGAGACTAGCCAATGGAATGTAAAATGACATAGAAACTACAGTAATATAGAACGAAAAATAAAATAAAACCTTACCGTATAATTTGTACTTTCAGTGATATATTGTCATTCAAGTATGGAGATCAAAAGCAGGAAGTGCGCAGATGTGTTGTTCTTAATATTTATGCTGATTTGCTTTCAGATATGCTGCTCAAAAGCGCAAGAAGATTCATCTTACCAGGAGATCCCGGTGGGAGTGATTCTAGATATGGGATCATGGGTCGGAAAGATTGTTCATAGCTGCATGACCATGGCACTATCTGACTTTTACACCTCTAACAACCACTACAAAACAAGGATAGTTCTCCACAGTAGGGATACACATGGAGAACCACTGCATGCTCTATCCGCAGGTAAATAACTATTTCAGATTATATTTGATATATGCTTAAGACGATAAAATATCTCTTACAACTTCCAAGATTTAAAGGGTCAAACTAAAGCAAAGTGATACTTGCCATATCTAATTGGAGAAAAAATAGAGAGCAAACTATAACTGAAACTAGAATCAGAATGGGTCTAGTGTGATAGGGATGGCAAAAAAACCCGAACTAACTGAGGCGGGGCAGGGCGTGCTTATCGGGTTACGGGGCGGGTTTGGGGCTTCAACGTTTTAATCGAGTTTGAGGCGGGGAGCAGGGAATAACATCCCCGTCCCGCCCCGAAAAATATATATGCATATACATATAAATCTATATTCACATAGTATTTCGTTAGTTAAGTAATAAAAACATCTTTCTCTAATATATATATATATATATATATATATATATATATATATATATATATATATATATATATATATATATATATATATATATATAGGTCCCATTGTAATCATTCACGTGTGACAATATCTTTGAGGGAGATTGTTAGCGTTCCTATTTTATGAAGATAACGTCTTACGTGTGAATTGGACTAGATACGTAACATAGTTGCACCCGCAGGGACTACTAATGTACACGGGGCAAACTTATGTTGTTATAGGCTTATAAATACCCCTCATGACTCTCCATGAGGGGTGTGAGAAAGTTTGTAGTATTCCATTATATATTTTTTCATATCTAATAAACATCTTTCTTTCACCTTTCTCTCTCTACTTTCTCTCTCTAGAATTCATCATGTTTTTTTATCAACCTAGACCTCCCGAAGATGTTTCTTGATGCTAACATTTATATCCCGTCATACTAATTAACCATATGAAAAATCCTAAAATACCTTTTTATTTTTATTTTTTTGAACGGCACCTAAAATACCTTTTAAACTTGGTTTGGATGCTTTGAGATGGAATATTCAAGCTTTTTAGTGAAATCTAATAATTCAGAAGGCTTTTTGTCGAATAAATTTCTATTTTGTTTTGTTCTAATTTACTTCTGATTAGTTACAAAACATTTTGGTTTGTCAGACTTATGTTTTGTTTTGATTTACTTTAACACTTATGTGACCTTTTGGTTTGTTAGTCTTATTTATATTTTAAAGAATTTATTTTGACTTACTGATTATGTTATGAAGTCTTGAATTCGGGTTTCTTGGTTTAACCAAAACCAAACCGAATTATAATTTGAGGTATGATTTGGTTTTATTCATTTTATTCATTTGAGGCTTGTTGCCCGTTTGCCTGCCATCTATGTAATCCGTTATAAAAGTTTATAATGAAAAGGATCGTTGTTCAAATTTTATAATATGTTTGGTTTGGTTTGGTTTTGGTTTTAACTTTAAAAATTTTCAAACCGAGAAACTCGAATCATACAACTCAAAAATCCAACCAATGAACACCCCTAGTTTAGGAGACAAATGGAAAAGTGCAAAAAAAGTGCAAGCTTTAATAGGCACTTTGGCATCAAGCAAAAAAGTGCAAAAGTAAGCAAGTAGGCAAAACCTCTAATAGACTAGTGAAAAGATAATGTTGGGGCAGCGTGCATGCATGCAAGGATAGGCAAAACTGTAGAGGTGGCAAAATGGACACGGATCACGGTCCAAACGGGCACGGGCTAAAGTGGCAGGCAATAGGAAGCAGGTAGACAAAAATTTGGTTCGATAGTTTAGGGTAAAGGTCGACTGAGTTATTAGATGGAATGGGGAAGGATCGAATTTGGCTTTGATACCATATTAGATATTGTAAAGTGCTAGATCATATTATTAATAATGTCCCCTATAACTTGATAAGAAAGCTAACACAATGGGCTAATCGTAAACCAATAACACTTGGCCTCATAATCCATTCGGCTAATATGACATTCTAAAAGTTAACCAGAAGCTAAACATGAAACGTCGCAAATTTTATGATTTTCTTGTTTCCTGCCAGCTCTTGATCTATTGGAGAAGCAGAAAGTCCAAGCAATCATAGCTTCTGAGTTAGCAACCGAAGCAAAGTTTCTTGCAGTATTAGGGGACGAAGCTAGAGTACCTATTCTTTCTTTTTCACCAACTCCATCTCCCAACAAACATCCTTATTTCCTTCAAGTTTCACAAGATGAAACTACTCAATTTAAAGCCATTGCTGCAATGGCAGAATCGTTTAAATGGAAGAATGTCATTCTCATATGTGAGGACGCTGCAAATGAGATAGAAGTGGCGAAGCTTATGATTAATACTTTACAAGAGAAGAACATTATGGTAACGTATATGAGCCTAATTTCAACCTCTTACAGCAATGGACTAATTCATGAAGAGCTTCACAAGCTTTCAAATATGCAAACAAATATATACATCATGCATGCTTGTCATTCTCTTGCATCCCGTGTTTTATCAAAAGCAAAATATTTAGGATTAATGGATGCGGGATACAAATGGATTATCACGAGTAAAACTATGGACTTTTTTAACTTCATGGATGGTGAAGTTGTTGAGTCTATGCAAGGTTTGGTGGGTTTTAGATCGTATATTCCACAGTCAAGGGAACTTCACAAATTCACATTGAAATGGAAAAAGGAACATCATGCTATAAACCCTTTGATGGAGCTCAAGAAAATAAACCCTTATGGTGTCTGGGCATATGATGCAGTTTCAGGATTAGCAATGGCTATTGAGAGGACACAAACATCTAGCAAAATTCCAAGGGATACATCTCTTATGGATCAGATGTATAGAATCTCATTTCGTGGTTTGGCGGGTACTTTCCAACTTATGAATGGTAGGATGAGTACACAAGTCTTAGAAATAATAAATGTGATAGGTAACAGGGAGCGAAGGGTTGGGTTTTGGACAAAGGGTGATGGTTTTACCAGAAAGATTGATGAGCTAAATTCAATTCCTGATATCATCTGGCCAGGAGGTATCTCAACTAATCCACATAGGATGCTACAAACGAGCAGAAAAACCCTCAGAATCGGCCTTCCAGTGGTAAATAGAACAGGGAGACTTTTTCAAGTGAGTTATGATGATCAAACTAATTCAACAATCGTTTCAGGGTTTTGTGCAGAAGTATTCTGGGCCGCCTTTAATGGATTAGGTCGCGATGTAGCCTTTGAATATATTCCATATAGGGGAAAAGCTAAAGTAGGACAAATTTACAATGACCTTATGGATCAAGTCCATAACGGGGTATGCATATATGAAAATTTAGTATTCTTTGTCGTCGATATACATTGGAAAAGAAGTATAACTTGTAATTTGTTATTATCATTTGCATCAGGAATTTGATGCTGCAATGGGAGATATCACAATCACAGCTAATAGATCTAAATATGTTGACTTCACATTGCCATTTACAGATACCGGCCTCGCAACACTATCTAGAAATGCCAACACAAGCATTTGGGTCTTTATGAAACCACTAAGTTCAGATCTTTGGGTTGTGTCTGCTTGTTTCTTTATTTTGACTGGCATTGTCGTTTGGATACTTGAACATCAAACAAATGAAGAATTTCAAGGTTCAACAGCAGAGCAAATCGGGACAACCTTCTGGTTTGCCTTTTCAACACTTGTTTATGCTCATAGTAAGCTTTAGCACCCTTTTTTTTTTTTTTGCCACAAACACATCTGAGTATAATGGCTAACAGAACTTTAGTAAGAGCTAAACCAATTTAAGTTTCGGTTTTGAAAATTTCAGGGGAGAAGCTGCACAGTAATTTGTCAAGATTTGTAGTCATAGTGTGGTTGTTCGTAGTGCTTGTGCTCGTTTCAAGTTACACTGCAACATTAAGTTCGCTATTAACTGTTGAACAAATTCAGTTAGCATCAATGAGAGGGTCTATTGGATACCAGCATGGTTCCCCTGCACATGAAGCCCTTGTTAAGATCTTGAATTTTAAAACGTTGATTTATTCTTCACCAGGGGAATATGCCGATGCTTTGACACGTGGCAGTAAAAACGGTGGTGTTGATGCAATAGTGGATGAAATTCCTTATATTAAAGAATTTCTTACAATATATCCATCTGGCTACTCGATGGCCGTATCTGAAACTATCACCAATGGTTTTGGCTTTGTGAGTCTCTTCACTATACAACTCTTTAATATTAGCGTTAACATAGATAAGAGGTCAAAGCTGGTCAATCTTTTGAACGGGATGAGAACTAAAATAACCAATATAATAACAAATCCAAGTCTTTTTTCTTGATTAAAATGAGTTAGGAGGGTATATGCATTAAACATACAATGTGGGTCACTTTTGACTAGTGCAACTTCTTTGTTTTTGCTAATCTTTTTCTTTACCTTCACTTTGACCCGCTAAAGATGGAATGTAACTGGAATCGACCAATTCAGCCTTAAATAGGTCGAAATTTGTTGCATGTAACCGGCTTAAGTAAAATATGAAATTTTGACATTGTAGATAAAGTTTATCCTAGTCAAAGGTTAAATATAAAAATGTGCAGGCATTCCCAAAAGGTTCAACGTTGGCTGCTGAGATGTCAATTCAGATTGCCAAATTACGAGAAGACGGGACTTTAAATTCATTGGAGGATAAGTGGTTTAATAAGCAATTAGATTCCGAGACTGCGCCCAAAATTTTAAACCTTGAAGGTTTCCGTGGTCTATTTCTTATCAGTGGGGTTTCAATGGCATCTGCACTTTTCCTATACATGATTTATTTTGTACATGAGAAAGTGCATTCCAAGGACACGATACTGGCGGGAGGAAATCTAGCATTCATCATGAGGTTTCTCATACCTAAATTCGCTAGTCTTGTTTAAAGAATATATCCCAAATTCGAATTACAATGTTCACATATATGTTGTATGAATTTGTATTTGTTATACTGCTGTACTAGTTATCCCCTTACTTTGTTGCCTTGCACATACGCACCCCGATCAGATCAATATGATTAGCATAGGTTACCAAATAGAAAGCTAGTTCCTTTCTAAAAAGTCACTAGATGTTGACATGTGTCCCGTCTAGTTTGTTTTGGGAGGAAGTATTGATGAACAACCGGAGTATTGATAAACATTTGGATTTATTGATAAAACATTTTTTAGTGTATCACTAAATACTGCACATTTGTTACGAACTTCTAACAAATAAATTTTCTTTGAATATCAATCTAAGAGTCGAAAGCGCCTCGTTTGAAATAATTCAGCTACATAAAGCAATTACCTGATAAGTAGCCTCATGCGAAAAACTAAAAGGGAAGTCGTTAAGCAGCTCCGCAGAACACATTTGTCGTTTTAGCCTTCCACATTCTTCTTTATGAACACTCCAATGTGATATCTTAAACATAAGCATTACAAAGACAATTAGCTGTATGAACCAAATTATGGAGTAAACTAGCAGTTAATTCAATATTTAATCATAATTAGGGTTTTAATAAACCTGATCATAAATGGCGCAATAAAATACGGCGCCACAGCCGTCGCAGCGACGGTTAGGTTCGCCGGAGCAACGGCGGCGGCTTCCTTTTCCTGCGCACTCAATTTTAACCGGAAGGTTGTTACACACAGTGACTGTGTGTTCTTTTAAAACATTTGTTCATTTTGTACCCCTCTATTATGTTACACATTGCACTTTTGCCTCCAATTAAAACTTTTATGTTTGCATATTTACGCATAACGTGCTTAAATAGCTTAGTACATTATGTATTCCAATTTAATTTTTTTTTTTTTTTTTTTTTTTTTTTTAATATACAGAAATATTGGTCGTGCTAAAAGAGGTAGAAATTTTTTCCTAAAAACAAGTACGTGCTCGGGCTGGGACATAAGTCTGTGTGCGAGAACCGAGCACAAGGCTGATTCGCCATCAAGCATGAGGCCAAGCCAATAAGCGAAGATTAGGCTGAAAAAGGTCTACTTTTACTCAATCTCGTTGGAGCTGAAGTATTTACGATATGTAAATATGAAGAAATAATTTTTATCATACAAAATAGTGCATTTCAGTAGTTTTTAGCCTGGACAACAAACTAGGGCCGAGCACAGCACAAAAACCGGACCGGACTGATCAAAACCAGACCCAACAGAAAACCGATTTGGCCCAAACACCGGACCGGACCGAAGTGTTCGGTCCATGTCTGGGTCGGTTCGTTCTGGTCCGGTTCGTCGGTCGGTCCGGTCCAACAAAGCATAATGTCCGGTTGTGCGTAAGACCGAACCGGACTGAGGACCGATGGTTAAAGTGGTGGACCGAAGACTGGACCGAAATACATTCGGTCCTGTCCGGTCATTCCGGTTCGGGCCGATTTCTCAGTCCGGTCCGATCCGCGGTTTATAATGTTCAGCCCTACAACAAACTACTAACCTCTCATTCAATAACGCTTTTCTCAAATTCTTATTGTAAAATTCGTTGAGCTACTAACTTCTCCTCTATTGTAATGAGCCCATACAACTAAATTCCAACTTCAAAAATAAAAAAAGAAAAAAATCAAACTTGATCACAATAATGGACCAAGAACCTTCTTCGTAAGTTACCCGCTTCGTCTTCTTCCTTACTTTTGACAACTTACCGTTCAATTCATTAAAAACTCATTTTTTTCTTCTTTGAGGCATTTCGTCGAACAATTTATAGTCATCTTTATAAAAGTATAAATTTAACCTTCGTTAATGCATGATTCTTCGGGAAAATTGCAGGTTTGAGACAAGTGATGAGGAGGAGGTTATTGTGGATGCTGGTTTGCTTAGGTCGTTTTTTAGTGTTTTGAACACCCCTGTTTGGTTGCCGGATTCTGTGTTTGGGGTCGTCGGAAAATTATGTAACCGGTTAAACAAGTTACAGGTCAAAATGTGAATTAACTAATTTTAATGTATACTGCATGTAATCGGACAATTGTGGGTGTGTTACCTTCCATATTACTAGTAAAACACTAGTTGCATGACTTGCCTGATGGGCGGGCTAGTTTCATAATTTTTGTTTCTGAATACCTTCCATGTACATATCGGGGAAGGTTGAAACTCTAAATTTATATATCATACGTAAATGTGAAAAACAATTTTATTAAGATACAAATCATGAAATACCTAATGAAAACCCAAAAGGACCAAAACAAAGTATATTTTTGGACTATAAGCTAATGAGTTGATGAAAGGATCAAAACTTTGTATCCCATCACGAGATAATGTGATCAATTTAGAGATGAACTTACGGTGGTCAGCTTTTAAATGTAAAGCAAGTGTAGATGAAATCCGTAGATCGACGAGATAACGAAATGTGGACAATTTAGAGATTCCGATTTAATGCCTAAAAAAAGCTTTATTTTCTGTTAGTGTTATGCTTTATCCTAACTTGGTCATGGGCTCATTTGATGAAACAAAATGGTGGTTATGATACCGAGGATACTTGAGGTAGTTGAATTGTTTGAAAGGATGCAAAAGGGAGAACTTATTCGCTTAATCCTAAGCTTCAAGTTGTGGTTGTAATTTCTGGAAAGAAGTTTTCAATCAGTTGTGACATTAGTCAATTCATGAGATTAGTCAATAATTTCTGGAACACTTATTTAGAGTTGACCGGCTCAAACAAAGTCAATTCATGAGATTAGTCAGATGGAAAGTGAAATGACATAGACACTACAGGAATATAAGAAGGGGGGGGGGGGGGGGGGGGGGGGGGGGGGGAATAATAATAAAAATAAATAAACAAAACAAAAAAAAAACTTGACGTATAATTTGCACTTTCAGTGATCGGAGCCTTTTGCCCGTTTGTCATTCAAGTATGGAGATCAAAAGCAGAAAGTGCACAGATGTGGTGTTCTTAATATTTATGCTGGTTTGCTTTCAAATATGCTCAAAAGCACAAGAAGATTCGTCATACAAGGAGATACCGGTGGGAGTGATTCTAGATATGGGATCATGGGTCGGAAAGATTGTTCATAGTTGCATGAACATGGCACTATCTCCTTTTACACCTCTAAGAACCACTACAAAACAAGGATAGTTCTCCACAGTAGGGATACACATGGAGAACCACTGCATGCTCTATCGGCAGGTAAATAACGTACTTTTTCATATTATATTTGATACTCTTTCCGTCCCATATTAAATGTCCAGGTTTGAATTTTCAAGTCTTTATTTTACAACTTTGACCTTAAATATTTTTGCTTGTATTATATAGTATTAGATAAAAATAATACGTAGTGGAAATACGTTTAAAATTCAATCTATTCATATATTTTGCATCAAATATTATATAACACAACCAAAAATATTTATGGTCAAAATTAAGAAAGAAAGACTTAGAAAATTCAAACTGGACATTTAATATGAGACGGATGGAGTATATACTTAAGAAGATAAAATAGCTCTTACAACTTCTGATATATATAAAGGGTTAAACAAAAGCAAAGTGACACTTGCCATATCTATGAGTGATTGGTGGGGTGAAGGCGAATAACGCGTTATGCGTCTGTCACCTCAACGCCACATCATCAGTGTACCAATAACAAACCAATCAATAAAATACCCTCCCAGCAAAAAAACCCAATAACACGTTATTCGCCCCACTATTTTCACTTTTATTTTATTTAAAACAAACCACATTTTATTAAAAATTACAATACATAAAACAAAGGGGCATTTACATCTATATCCTTGCAAAACTTCAAAATTACATCAATATCCTTACAAATTTTATTATTATATCAATATCCTTCCAAAGTTTTAAATTTTACATGTATATCCAAAAACACGTTTTCATCATATTAAATAAATTAAATATTGGAAGCTTTTATATGAATAGTTTTATTACCTTTTTACCCTTCTTCTTGTTTAAAAAAACACATAGTATTGAAGGTTTTTGTTGCAGATGTAATCGAATATAAAAACGCAGCCAACATTTGGAAATGATGAAAAGTTAGTAAACCTGTTATGGTGCCCTCTGAATCCTTATTTTGAGCAATACTCAAGTAAATTAAAAAATTAAAATGGTGAAAACCCACATTATGCAATCGAGTGGGACTGCTTGTGTTTGATTATAAAATTCAAATGTTAAAGAAAGACTAAAAGAAGAGATGAAATCAAACCATAGCTTGAAAATAGATTCGTTCTAGTAATAGCAGTAGAGATTTTCAACTAAATAATCTAGCTAATTGAAAAAGGGTAATGAGGTAATTTAACGTGTTGGATAATATTATAAAAAAAAGTATTTATTATTAAATTTATTAAAATATGAAGAAAATGTGTTTTTGGATAATTTTGTGTATTTTTAGTTTTTAGAAAGATATTGAAGTAATTATGAAATTTGAAAGGATATTGATGTAATTGTCAAATTTTACAAGGATATTGATGTAAATCTCCCTAAAATAGAATACAACATTTTGAAAAAAAAAAGTACAATACATACCTAGACTACATATCGCCTCGTTGTCGTTCTAGCTGTTGCCAAAGATGATCCAAAAGATCATGTGGAAGGTTGGTATGCACTTGTTTGTCACATAGCTCCTTCGGTTCTTTGCATGTAAGTCGCATCTTTCGATCCATGTTTGCTGTATATTGGCGACGGGACTAACATATATCTCGTTAAATTCACTTATTTGAAAATTTTGATTTTTTAGTATCCTATTATGCAATATGATGCAACAATAAATAATCCTACGTATTTTGCTCACCTGGTAAGCACGTGCGGGTTGTGCTATAATCCCTCAAAGACCCTGAAGGACACCAAAAACTTGTTTCACATCTTTTCTTGCACTTTAAAATTTAAATTAGGGTGAGATCAATGATCGTATAAGATTTGACAAAAGTACCCCAAGTGGGATAAATACCGCTGGGTAATATCATTTGATGTAGGTTTTACCATTCACCGTAAACGGGTCCTCAGGAGCATGATCGTCAATGAGGTTGTCAAACAAATTCGACCAATATAGAATATTTAGGTCGTTATTTGCACCCGCAATACCAAAAAATGCATGCTAAAAATCCACAAAATCTACACTACCAAGCAATGCATACAATCTACACTACCAAACATACCCGAGAACCCATGATATAGTTTTCGTGTTTTACATATAACCGCATAATATCATTAGGGAGGGTTTTCATATTTCTACGAGTATAAATCCCATATACATTTGGTAAAATTGTCTAAACTAGCACGAATACAATGTTCACTAATATGTAAATATTCATCGAAAGCATCTGGTGTTACCCCGTACGCCAATTGGCGTATAACGCCGTGGATTTCATTGTATGGTGGATACTCATCTTCCCAAGGGCATTTGCCGTAATCTAAATAGGTTCAACATCATAGTTAATTATACCTTCAACTATTTGTAAAATAGTTTCGGCTCATCCGTATCCATCGCCTAAAAATTCCTTTCGGGATATTTTGGATCATCCCCAAAATAATCATTCAGTAGACGATATTCGGAGGCTTCATATTCTCGGGATATATACGGCGGGTGTGTAAACTAGTTGCTTCATCGTCATCGAAGGCTAGAAATTCTTCATGATAATCGTATAAACGTAATAATTCTTCGGCTCGAGTTTCACGGTCAAAAAGATCCATGAAAATTAAAAGTATATGAAATATGGAAGAGTGTATTAAAATGTAAGTGAAAGTGTATATACATTATGATTTGATTGGAATGTTTGAAAAATAGATGTTAAAAGTGGGTATTTATAAGTGAAAATGGGGATTTAATTTATTTTGTGCCCTTTTTTTTACCGTTATTTAACATTTATACATTAAAAAAATAATAATAATAACGAAAGGCGTATGTGAGGCGAACGGCTAAAATCCAGATGGCGAGCGAATGACGGGACGAACAGTGCACTACAACGCGCCCCTCGTCTCTTTTTGGTACCAACGGCGAACGAACACCCCTCCACACCGAGCTCTCAAATTGGAGAAAAAATAAAGAGTGGACTATAACTGAAACTAGAATCAGAACGGGTGTAATGGCCGTATTTATGTCCGAAAAAACGTACCGGAATTGTGCTGGAAAAAGTTAGGTTTTATGGTTGTGATACCAAGTTAAACCAAAGGTATTGTATTGTGAATTGTACATTATATTGTTTAGGTATATATACTAATACTATTGCTTGGAGACCAAGCAACTAACATATAACCTAATGGGTACGACCCATCTATACAATTGGACCGAGCTATCTAATCTAGTTTGGCCTAGTACAAGTTACTAAGACATGAGAGATTATTCACAAGATAGTGGCAATAACAAGTAATCGTATATAGGCGAGTCTTAGACATCTTAGAGTACCTGAATAGTCAAACAGACTACAATATAGCATATTGGTTCATGTACGTCCATGGAGAATATGTCGTTAATCTAAGCAATCATGTTTCTTTGATCACTAAATGTGCCAACTATTGCGAAGTCTAATGAGCTCCAAAATCATCATGAGCCTATAAGCTTGCAATATGCTTTTAAGACAAAAAACACATTAGAAATTAACACTTTAAGAGTTATACCAGAACCTCATAAAACATTAAGGATCGACAATCATCAGGCAAATTCTTCCTGATGCAAAACATTTTATATCGCCTGAGAGGCTTATGAAATAAATAACACATATACATCCAACAACTTCAAGGGCTATACAAGAACCTCATAAACAATTGAGGAGCAACATTCATCTAGCAAACTCGTCCCGACAATATATTATAACGCTTGAGGAGCTTATGAAGCAAACGAAAAAATCTATGCATGAAAGGCTTATGAAAGAAACGACAAAATCAACGCCTGGGAGGCTTATAAAACAAACGACCAATCAACACCTGAGAGGATTATGAAATAAACGACACGCTTGCCTGAAAGGCTTATGAGACACATGACAAACTCATTTCAAAGAAATTGTAACACCTGAAAGGCTTATTAGACACATGACAAAGTCATTTCAAATGATACAATTGGATTAATAAACCTGAAAATCACTACGTATAACGAACAACCTTTTGAAAATTGTCAAAGGCTAGCCTGATACGTAACAGGCCCAAAACCTACATCGACTATTACGTACCACATTTACCAGTTTCCTCATCGACATTTTCCCCGGCGACATATGTCGCTGGGGAATCCGCACTAAACGACAAAAACATATCCTACGTGGCACAAATTCTCGTAGAAAAGTCAGCTAAATTATTGAGAAGTTTTCCCCGGCGACATGTCGCCGGGGATTCAACGGTTATATTTTGACCGAAAATTCCTTCGTACAACGTGGCGGGAACTTTTCCCGCTTACTTTTCCCCAGCGACATATCGCGCGGGGATTCATTTGTTTATTTAAAAATTCGTAATCAGTGTTAATTACCCTTATTATGACGAGACTTTAAAAAAAAAATATTATGCATGTTTCCCCGGCGACATGTCGCCGGGGATTCCGTTTGACTTCGTTGACTTTAATAATAATAATAATAATTCCGTTTGACTTCGTTTGACGTCGTTAACCATAACATAACGACTCATCCGTTGAACGTCTAATGTCCAACCCTAACATATCGACTAATCCGTTTAACGTCTAATGTGTAACCATAACATATCGACTCATCCGTTGATTGTCTAATGTGTAACCGTAACATATCGACTCATCCGTTGAACGTCTAATGTGTAACCATAACATATCGACTCATCCGTTGAACGTCTAATGTCCAACCCTAACATATCGACTCATCCGTTGAACGTCTAATGTGTAACCATAACATATCGACTCATCCGTTGAACGTCTAATGTCCAACCCTAACATATCGACTCATCCGTTGAATGTCTAATGTGTAACCATAACATAACGACTCATCCGTTGAACGTCAAATGTCCAACCCTAACATATCAACTCATCCGTTGAACGTCTAATGTGTAACCATAACATATGGACTCATTCGTTGAACGTCTAATGTGTAACCATAACATAACGACTCATCCGTTCAACGTCTAATGTCTAACCATAACATATCGACTCATCCGTTGAACGTCTAATGTCTAACCCTAACATATCGACTCATCCGTTGAACGTCTAATGTGTAACCATAACATATGGACTCATTCGTTGAACGTCTAATGTGTAACCATAACATATCGACTCATCCGTTGAACGTCTAGTGTGTAACCATAACATAACGACTCATCCGTTCAACGTCTAGTGTCCAACCCTAACATATCAACACACACCTAAAATTTAATGATAATATATTTTTAACCATAACAACACATAACGACTCATCCGTTCAACGTCTAATGTCTAACCATAACATAACGACTCATCCGTTGAACGTCTAATGTCCAACCCTAACATATCGACTCATCCGTTGAACGTCTAATATGTAACCATAACATATCGACTCATCCGTTGAACGTCTAATGTGTAACCATAACATAACGACTCATCCGTTCAACGTCTAATGTCTAACCATAACATATCGACTCATCCGTTGAACGTCTAATGTCTAACCCTAACATATCGACTCATCTGTTGAACGTCTAATGTGTAACCATAACATATGGACTCATCCGTTGAACGTCTAATGTGTAACCATAACATATCGACTCATCCGTTGAACGTCTAATGTGTAACCATAACATAACGACTCATCCGTTCAACGTCTAGTGTCCAACCCTAACATATCAACACACACCTAAAATTTAATGATAATATATTTTTAACCATAACAAACACATAACGACTCATCCGTTCAACATCTAATGTCTAACCATAACATAACGACTCATCCGTTGAACGTCTAATGTCCAACCCTAACATATCGACTCATCCGTTGAACGTCTAATATGTAACCATAACATATCGACTCATCCGTTGAACGTCTAATGTGTAACCATAACATAACGACTCATCCGTTCAACGTCTAATGTTTAACCATAACATATCGACTCATCCGTTCAACGTCTAATGTCCAACCCTAACATATCGACTCATCCGTTGAATGTCTAATGTATAACCATAACATAATGACTCATCCGTTGAACGTCAAATGTCCAACCCTAACATATCGACTCATCCGTTGAACGTCTAATGTGTAACCATAACATATGGACTCATTCGTTGAACGTCTAATGTGTAACCATAACATAACGACTCATCCGTTCAACGTCTAATGTCTAACCATAACATATCGACTCATCCGTTGAACGTCTAATGTCTAACCCTAACATATCGACTCATCCGTTGAACGTCTAATGTGTAACCATAACATATGGACTCATCCGTTGAACGTCTAATGTGGAACCATAACATATCGACTCATCCGTTGAACGTCTAATGTCCAACCCTAACATATCGACTCATCCGTTGAACGTCTAATGTGTAACCATAACATATCGACTCATCCGTTGAACGTCTAATATCGAACCCTAACATATCGACTCATCCGTTAAACGTCTAATGTGTAACCATAAGTTTACGTATAAAATAAAATTAAGTTAATTTTATAAAATAGAATTTGATTTTTTTTATCGCTAAACATTAAAATAAAATATATATATGTTTCCCCAGCGACATGTCGCCGGGGATTCCTTTTGACTTCGTTGACTTTACCGTAACAACCCATGTCATTATTTTTAATGATAAAATAAAATTAAGTTAATTTTCCCCGGCGACATGTCGCCGGGGATACCCACCCCCCAAAAATTTCATTATCGCGCCAATTACGCTAAACGACAAAAAAAGTAACTTTCCCCGGTGACTTGTCGCCGGGGATTGTCGCCGGGGAAACAGTTTTATGATAAAGTAGATCTGGTTCATCTTTCACTGCCGAAAACAAAATAAAAATTATCCTCTCCTCCCTTGGCGATTTTTGCAGCAATTCGAGCACATCCATAAAATCAACCATCACCAACAATTCGAGCACCTCCATCACCACCACCGCATCCACCACTTCAACGTTACCCACCACGACCGGCGTTACACGAGCACACGAAGGAGAACAAGCCGTGTATATATATATTTTTAATTTTGTTAATTATAAGTTTTGTTTTTCTAACCCTCTAATTATTTCTTTACCCTCTTAATGATTTGGTTCGATTATTGGTGGTTTGGTTGTATATATATATATTTTTTAATTTTGTTATTTATAATATGATTTGGTTAAACAAGATTATTATTGTTGTAAGAAGTTGTTAATTAGAAAATTTTGTTAAGTAATTTTTTTTTTGGTTTTGGCAGTCGGCGACAACAGCCAAGAATAAGCGTCGGCTTCATCCTAATGCTATTTTAGGTCAGGTATGTTTACTTAGTTTTTTTGTTATGTTTGTTACACTGTTAGTTTAGTTAGTTATGATGTAAATTAGGAGCGTAATATCGTGGTTGTATTATATTTGTTATTGTACAAGTTGTGATGTTGAATAGTTTGTTTTGCTGATTAGTTTATTTGTTATGTTTGTTATAGTGTTAGTTTAGTTAGTTATAAATTTGTGTGGTACAAGTAGAAAGTAGGCTAATGCCGTAAAATATCTAAAGTAATATCGCGGTTTGTGTTATTATTTTGAGTGTACAAGTTGTGGTGTTAGTTTAGTTATTTAAGATTAGTTAGTTTGTTATGTATGTTTTAGTGTTAGTTTAGTTATTTATGATTAGTTATCAGCTCATTTGGATGAACTTTTTTGAAGTAGAATATCAAGTGAAAGTTGTTAATTAGTATTGGTTTCGACATTTGCTATTGTACAAGTTGATGTGCTGAACTAGTTATATTTTGTGAAAGACAGAACATGTTCCATAGTCATATTTGCATAAACTGGAAATCGCCTGCTGTGCAGGCAGACACTTTCCCCGGCGACATGTCGTTGGGGAAAGTAAAAAATTAAGCATAGTTTCCCCAGCGACATGTCGCTGGGGAAAGTAAAAAATTAACGTTAGTCTTAATTAGGAGTGCTAATTACTTTAGCTTAACCCGAAGTTTCCCCAGCGACATGTCGCTGGGGATAATTTGCCACCGTGGCACTACTTCTTTGACTGAAAAATGAGTGGGACCCACGTCGTCGCCGGGGATTGTCGCTGGGGATACAATCCCTGACGAGGCTTCCCCAGCGACGTGTCGCTTGGGAAAGTGTCAAAATGTCGCTGGGGTACTGTTTTCGTAAAGGATACATGTCTCCAGGGACGGAGCCAGGGGGTGTCCCGTGGGTGCCCGGGACACCTATGAATTTTTGCAAATTAGTGTTAATTTTAAGAAAAAACATCGATTTTTCTCAAATACATCTTAAATGACCCCGGTCCATCGAAATATGTTTTAAGTCTTAGTTAGTTAGTATCTTAAACTCTATTATATTACGGTTAAAAAAAACTTGTGCACCCGATCATATTATTCCTGGCTCCGTCCCTGCATGTCTCGTGTATAACAATTGGCTAGGACATGTTCAATAGACATTAGCCTAGCACACCATGATGCATACATCATACTATACTAGACTGGGGGACTCAGCATTGTTAGACGATAAGTCTTAGGCTTTTTGTATTTAGGCCCGTATGTATTAGGCCTGTATGTATCTTATATGTACACTGAATATTATTAGATGAATACACAGAAGATTATAACGACTTACATGGTATCAAGAGTTTCACAACCGATCCTAAATACACCTGTTTCTGCTTCGCCTTACCGATCACTGTTGCTGTTTCCCTTTTCTGATCGACTGGAGTTTTATTGCTGTTTCCCTTTTGTGATTGACTGGTGTTTAGGGTTACTGTTGGTTTTCACTTGTTCCTGTTGGTTTTGATCGACTGGTGTTATTGCTGTTTAGGGTTTTCACTTGTTTCTGTTGGTTTTGATCGACTGGTGTTTATTGCTGTTTAGGGTTTTCATCGACTGAAGTATCAGTCGTGTGGTTACTGTTGGTTTTCACTTGTTCCTGCCGATCCTAACACAACAGCTTTGGTCGATCACAGGTTTGGTTTATCGACTAAGTTTAGTCGACAGTTTGGTTTGGCTAAGTTTAGCCCCTTTTTTTTTATTATTCGACTACAGCTTGTTTGGTTTATTTAGCTAAGTTTAGTCGACAGTTTGTTTGGTTGTTTTGGCTAAGTTTATTCGACTGAAGTTTGTTTGGTTTATTCGACTGAAGTTTAGTCGACCGTTTGGTTTATTCATTCGACAGTTTGGTTTATTCAGTTTGTTTATTCGACAGTTTGGTTTATTCATTCGACAGTTTTGTTTACTACTCCAATCATGACTAACGACAACCCACCTCCCACACCGGCACTTACCCTATCGGACAAACTAATGGCTATGAATCATTTAACCACGTTTGTTCCTGAAAAATTGGATGTCGATGCGATGAATTATTCCTCGTGGATGTATTACTTTTCCCATCTATGTCATGGCTATGGGATTTTGGATCATCTTGTTGATCCTGTTGCTTCTTCCTCCACTACGCCTTCTACGGATTTAACACCTAAGGATGCGGAATGAACCAAGATCGACTTCATCATCCGGTCTTGGATATTTTCCACGCTTTCTCCATCACTAAGGACACGTCTGGTTGATCTTAACCCTAAAACTGCAAAGGCTGCATGGACATATCTTGCGGCTATTTTTCAAGACAACAAGCGCCCACGTGCTATGCCTTTGAAACCTGAACTTCGCAACTTGAAGCTTGGGGCTTTATCTATTGATGGGTATTTTCAAAAGATTGAATCTATTGTTTCGGTTCTTAATGGTCTTGGTTCCCCTCTTAGCAATGATGATGTTGTTACTTTTGCGCTTGAGGGCTTACCTTCCACATATGAGACCATCTCAACCGTGTCCTCTAAACGTCAACCGACGCTTTCTCGTTCCAATGCTGAGGCTGAGTATCGTGGTGTTGCTAATGCTGTTGTTGAGACATGTTGGATTCGGAATTTACTTCGTGAGCTTCATACTCCGTTATCTTCAGCCACTATTGTGTATTGTGATAACGTGAGTGTTGTGTACTTGTCCTCTAATCCTGTTCAGCATCAGCGGACAAAGCACATTGAGATTGATATTCATTTTGTTCGTGATTTGGTTGCTATTGGTCAAGTTCGAGTTCTACATGTTCCTTCACGGTTTCAGTGCTGATATTTTTACCAAAGGGTTGCCGTCTATCTTGTTTGCTGAGTTTCGTGACAGCTTGAGTGTTCGGTCTCCTCCCGCTCAAACTGCGGGGGAGTGTTAGACGATAAGTCTTAGGCTTTTTGTATTTAGGCCCTTATGTATTAGGCCTGTATGTATCTTATATATACACTCATATGTACCGAATATTATTAGATGAATACACAGAAGATTATAACGACTTACAAGCATGAGTCTGTATATCGACTAAGTCATTTATGAGCCGAGGACACACATACACTCTAAACAAAAAAGCACAGTCAAGTACGTGATACCACAAACATCTGGTAAAAAACGGGGAACATTTACAGGGAATACTAAATAGAGGGAACAAACCATCCCTGCAGGTATGCTCATACGTGATGATATACAATGACGTGACACTCTATCAAATACAGTTCACATATTAAATTCGAAGAAGAACAATCAAGTCATGATCTTGATTTCAGTTTACTAACAACACTTGATTCATACAAAGGACACATAGATGTGTCATCAAGGAAAAGGAAAAACTTGATTGGATATGAGTCTAGCAAACTATAATCTAGGTTTCATACTATACTAGACTGGGGGTCTTGTTAACGTAATATACTAGTCCAAACATATTTGGGGCAGCGTGCATGCATGCATGCATGCAAAAGTAATCAGGTGGTAGGCAATAGGAAGCAGGTAGGCAAAAATTTGGTTTGGTAGTTTAGGGTAAAGGTCGACTGAGTTTTTAAATGGGATGGGGAAGGATAGAATCCGACTTTCATACCATATTAGATGCTGTAAAGTGCTTGATCAAATTATAAATAATACCCCCTGTATATAAATTACATAATATCTCTATAAGAAAGAAAGCTAACACAATTGCCTAATCCTAAGCCAAATAACAATTGGGCCTCATAATCCCTTCGGCTAATATGACATTCTAAAAATTAACCAGATAGTAAACTTGAAACGTCTCAAATTTTACGATTCTATTGTTTTCGTGCCAGCTCTTGATCTATTGGAGAAGCAGAAAGTCCAAGCAATCATAGCTTCTGAGTCAGCAACCGAAGCAAAGTTTCTTGCAGTATTAGGAGACGAAGCTAGAGTACCGATTCTTTCTATTTCACCAACTCCATCTTTCAACAAACATCCTTATTTCCTTCAAATTTCACAAGATGAAACTACTCAATTTAAAGCCATCGCTGCAATGGCAGAATCGTTTAAATGGAAGAATGTCATTCTCATATATGAGGACGCTGTAAATGAGATAGAAGTGATGAGGTTTATAACTAATACCTTACAAGAGAAGAACATTTTTGTAACGTATATGAGCCGAATTTCAACCTCTTCCAGTAATGAACTAGTTCATGAAGAGCTTCACAAAATTTCAGCTATGCAAACAAATATATACATCATGCATGCTTGTCATTCTCTTGCATCCCGTGTTTTATCAAAAGCAAAATATTTAGGATTGATGGATGCGGGATACAAATGGATTATCACGAGTAAAACTATGGACTTCTTTAACTTCATGGATGGTGAAGTTGAGTCTATGCAAGGTGTGGTGGGTTTTAGATCGTATATTCCACAGTCAAGGGATCTTCACAATTTCACATTGAAATGGAGAAAGGAACATCATGCTATGAACCCTTTGATGGAGCTCACGAAAATAAACCCTTATGGTGTCTGGGCATATGATGCAGTTTCAGCACTAGCAATGGCTATTGAGAGGACACAAACATCTAGCAAAATTCCAAGGGATACATTTCTTATGGAACAGATGTTAAGAATCTCATTTCGTGGTTTGGCCGGTACTTTCCAACTTATGAATGGTAGGATGAGTACACAAGTCTTAGAAATAATAAATGTGATAGGTAACAGGGAGCGAAGGGTTGGGTTTTGGACAAAGGGTGTTGGTTTAACCAGAAAGATGGATGAGCTAAATTCAATTCCTGATATCATCTGGCCAGGAGGTATCTCAACTAATCCACATAGGATGTTACAAACGAGCAGAAAAACCCTCAGAATCGGCATTCCATTGAAATCCAGAAAATCGGAACTTTTTCAAGCGAGTTATGATAATCAAACTAATTCACTAATCGTTTCAGGGTTTTGTGAAGAAGTATTCCGGGCCGCCTTTAATGGATTAGGTCGCGATGTAGCCTTTGAATATATTCCATTTACGATTGGCAACGGTACTTACAATGACCTTATGGATCGAGTCCATAACAGGGTATGCATATTATATAAACCAGTATTCTTTGTCATCAATATATATTGGGAAAGAAATATAACTTATAATCTATTATTATCATTTGCATCAGGAATTTGATGCTGCAATTGGAGATATATCAATCAGAGCTAATAGATCTAAATATGTTGACTTCACATTGCCATTTACAGATATTGGCCTCGCAACACTATCAAGAAACACCAAAACAAGCATTTGGATCTTTATGAAACCACTTAGTTCAGATCTTTGGATTGTATCTGCTTGTTTCTTTATTTTAACTGGCATTGTCGTTTGGATACTTGAACATCGGACAAATGAAGAATTTCAAGGTTCAACTGCAGAACAAATCGGGACAACCTTCTGGTTTGCCTTTTCAACACTTGTTTATGCTCATAGTAAGCTCCAGCACACTGTTTTAATTATCTTTTTTTTTAAAGCTAAACCATATTAAGTTTAGGTTATGAAAATTTCAGGGGAGAAGCTGCAGAGTAATTTGTCAAGATTTGTAGTCATAGTGTGGTTGTTCATAGTGCTTGTGCTCGTTTCAAGTTACACTGCAACATTAAGTTCGCTATTAACTGTTGAACAAATTCAGTTAGCATCAAAGAGAGGGTCTATTGGATACCAGTATGGTTCCCAGGTACAGGGAGCCCTTAGGAACTTGAATTTTATAGACGCCAGGTTGAAGTCATTATCTTCACCAGGAGAATATGCTGATGCTTTGACACGTGGCAGTAAAAACGGTGGTGTTGATGCCATTGTTGATGAAATTCCTTATATTAAGGAATTTCTTGCACAATATCCATCTGGCTACTCGATGACCGTATCTGAAACTATCTCCAATGGTTTTGGCTTTGTGAGTCTCTTCACTATACAATTCTTTAATATTAGCATTAACATGGGTAAGAGGTCAAAGCAGGCCAATCTTTTGAACGGGATGAGAACTATATTAGCTAATATAATAACAAATCCAAGTCTATTTTCTTGATTAAATGCATTAGGAGGGTTTATGCATTAAACATACAATGTGGGTCACTTTTGACCCGCGCAACCACTTTGTTTAAGCTAATCTGTTTCTTTACCTTCAGTTTGACCCGCTAAAGATAGAATGTAACTGGAATTGACCCGTTCAATCTTAAATAGGTCGAAATTTGAGCTAATGTGTTTAAGTTAAATTTGTTTCCTTACCTTTAGTTTGTTGCATGTAACTGGCTTAAGTTAAATATGAAAATTTGACATTGTAGATAAAGTCTATCCTAATCAAATCTTAGCTATAAAAATGTGCAGGCATTCCCAAAAGGTTCAAAGTTGGCCCCTGAGATGTCAATTCAGATTGCCAAATTACGAGAAGACAGGACTTTAAAGTCATTGGAGGATAAATGGTTTAATAAACAATTAGATTCTGCGACTGCACCCAAAATTTTAAACCTTGAAGGTTTCCGTGGTCTATTTCTTATCAGTGGGGTTTCCATGGCATCTGCACTTTTCCTATACACGCTTTATTTTGTACATGAGAAAGTGCATTCCAAGGACACGATGCTGGCGGAAGGAAAGCTAGCATTCATCATGAGGTTTCTCATACCTAGATTCGCTAGTGTTGTATAAAGAATATGGCCCAATTTCGAATTACAGCGTTCACATATATCTTGTATGAATTTGTATTTGTTGTACTGCTGTACTAGTTATCCCCTTACTTTGTTGGGTTGCACATACGCACCCCGATCACATCAATATGGTTAGCATAGGTTACCAACTTATGAGAATTTGGCTGCTATGGAGGAGGATCAAATAGAAAGCTGGTTCCTTTCTAAAAAGTCGCCAGGTGTTGACATGTGTCCTATCTAGTTTGTTTTGGGCAGAAGTATTGATGAATAGCTGGAGTATCGATGAACATTTGGATTTATTTATGCACATTTTGTATTGATGAACATATTCTAGTGATGAACATTTTGTACTGGTGAGTATTGATGAACATTTTATATTGATGAATATTCCTGCAAACTATTGATGAACATAAAAAAAAACTGATGAACTTTTTATATTCATGACCGTAACACACATTTTTTTATTCTTTAATGAACATAACAAACATTTTTGTTTTTCTAATAAACAATTTTGTTTCCTTAACATTCTTTGATGAACACCTTCAATGTAAAATCTATAAACAATTTACTTGATAAACAATTTTGGAGTCGTGACCTTAGATGCCGGGCTTTTGATGATCTATCCCCCATGCTTAATCAGTCTTGTTAAATGCCTTTCGATCAAAACAGGTTTTTATCTTCTAGTGTGTTTGGAACAGAAAACACAAGTGCAGGAAAGGGTGTTTGGGACAGCAATTTTGTAACATAAAAACAGAAACAAATAGGCTATATATTAAACTCGTATTGAATGATGAATTGTTTACAGACTTTGATCCTATTTATACTACATGAATACCTATGAACAAGGGGTA
Source organism: Chrysanthemum seticuspe (assembly GCA_019973895.1). Lineage (NCBI taxonomy): Eukaryota > Viridiplantae > Streptophyta > Magnoliopsida > Asterales > Asteraceae > Chrysanthemum > Chrysanthemum seticuspe. Next base: position 32,549,356 of record BPTQ01000009.1, read on the forward strand.
TACCGATTCTATAAAAGTAATCGACACAACCTAATCTAAACGTTACAACCTGTAACCGTCATACCCTAACTAACTATACGACCCATATTGAGTAATCCCATAACCCAAGTGTTTACAGGCTTTACATATTACAGAACATAAAAAAATAAATACTATTTGGTCCTTAAACTATATTAACTAACTAATTATATCATTAGTTCCAACATTTCCCCCCCTAATGATACAATCAGGTGGTTCTTGATCTTCGAGAGGCTTCACTTCAAATGATGTGTCTTCACAGCAATGGTGCACCAATTATTATTTCATCATCTTCGTATTGAGCTAAGTTAGCCTCCTCTTTCTTCATACATTCATGTTTGAAGTGTTCAAATTTATTGCACTTGATACATTTTATATTTCTCTTGTCCTCCTGCTTCCATTTGGTGCATTCGTATGCAAAGTGACCGAAATCACCACATTGATAGCATCTTAGTTCTTTCTTGCTTTGTTCTCCTAGACTTGTACCTCTTCCGCGTCCTCTTTCTCCTTTGCTAAAATTTCTTCCTTGACCCCTACCATAGCTTTGATTACTTGCACTTGCCATTAGAAGTTTGCTTTGGTAATCTTCTTGCGGTTCATCTTGACTCTTGAGGCGTTCTTCATAAGCAGTTAGTCTTCCAATAGCTTCTTCAAACTTCATTTTGTAAATTTCATTTTGTCAATTTCTGAATATTGCTCGATGGACGCCACTATTGGTAGAAACTTCTTTGGAACGAAGTTCAACAACTTTCCTACTAGTACATTGTCTTTAAGATTAGAACCAAGACTTTTACACTTGCCTCGTATGCTTCCCAATTTTCCCGCAAAGTCGTTCACGGTTTCGTTGGTCTTCATTTTTAACGTCTCCAATTCGCTTCTTAAAGTTTGTATGCGTGCATTCTGAACTCGGTCTGCTCCTATATATCGTACTTTAATTGATTCCCATACTTCCTTCGTAGTCTCATACTGTGCAACTTGCATTAGAATATCTTCCGGCAATGTTGTGAGGATCATTGCTTTTGTTGTATGCATCTTTCTTTTATCTACTTTTTCTGTATCTTCAAGCATTTCCCAAAGTCCATAGGCATTCAATATTGTCTCCATCATAATTGCCCATGTTGTGTAGTTTGTTTCGTTTAATTTTGGACATTGAAGTGCTATGTTTTTGTCACGAGTTGGTGTAGATGATTCTCCTTCCTTCATACTTTGTTGCTTACTGTCTTGCGTTCTTTCTTGCTTACTATCTTGCTGTGATTTCTTGCTTTCTTGTGATCACGAAGCGTGATCAGCCTTACTGCTTACTTTCTTGCTTTTGATCGTATGATCAGTTTCGTACTTTTGAAACACTAAGGTTTCTTCTTTCGTGAAAACACTGGGTTTGTTTTCTCTTGCCGAAACACTAAGGTTTCCTCTTGCCTGAAACACTAAGATTTCTCTTGCCTGAAAACACTAGGTTTTCTCTTGCCTGAAACACTAAGGTTTCTCCTTTCCTTCTTTCTCTTGATTCCCAGATCGTCTTGCTCTGATGCCACTCTTGTTAAATGCCTTTCGATCAAAACTGGTTTTTATCTTCTGGTGTGTTTGGAACAGAAAACACAAGTGCAGAAAAGGGTGTTTGGGACAGCAATTTTGTAACAGAAAAACAGAAACAAATATGCTATATAACTAGAATTTATACACTAATTGAACTTGTATTGAATGATGAATTGTTTACGGACTTTGATCCTATTTATACTACATGAATTGGCACCTATGAATAAAGGGTATACCGATTCTATCTAAACGTTACAACCTGTAACCGTCATACCCTAACTAACTAAACGACCCATATTGACCCAGCCCATAACCCAAGTGTTTACATGCTTTACATATTACAGAACATAAAAACAATAAATACTATTTGGTCCTTAGACTATATTAACTAACTAATTATATCATTAGTTCCAACAATCAGCTCTCTAATGTCGATATATCCCAGAATCTTCCCGATAGCTGGTATTAGTGTCTAGGACTCCAGGGTGTGGTCAGAGGAACGGGACCCATCATTATTTCTATTTCCAGCAGGGAACACCGCCCCATACACGCGGCAAAAGCCAGGTTTTTTTTTCCTTTGCGGGACTCCCGGAACATTTTAGAGAGAGAAAAATGAGTTTTGGTAGAGAGATTTTATTTATTAGTTGTTGTGAGTGGTTTTGTGTGTCTTTGAGTATTTTTAAATGATAAAAAGTATAAAAAGTTGAGTTGAGGATAGAGAAGGTGTTGACATGGTTGAGGAATTAAGGAAATGTTTTTTTTATGATGTGAAGTTGATGTGGCGAGGGAAAACCCTCAACCCTTAGCAACCCAATCAAAAAGGAACATTTTCAGTTATATAAAATCTCTCTTCGCTTCATATGTTGCATATGTAAAATAGCAACCAGGTGTATTATTGATTGTGTTTTGGTGTATTATTGATTGTGTTTGTTAATTACATAATAAAGATTGCGTATCTATGACAAATACACAGCTTAATTAACAAGCAAATCAAACCCTAAACCTAATGGTGTTATTTATGCTCAGATAATCATAAGCATAATCTATATATCTGATAATTGTGACTTCAGACTTCACAATAATCTTTTAATTGGTTCCAAAACGCAAATCCAAACACCCTCTAAAAGTAACAAGCCAACCACTTCACGGGAGAACTAGGGACCGTAACTAATAAACATGGAGAACAAAAACGCCATATCTTAATTTGGAAAACCAAAAGTAAAAAAGCAATTAAAATACCTAGGTAGTGTATGCACAGTCATCCATAGTTTCAGGGATCAACTGTTTAGCAGAAGCGAGTTGAATGGCCTGATATATGCTCAATGGCTGTAATTAAAGTAGTAGTTATGGCTATCGTTCATGTGAAGTAATGTCCATGGGTTTTCAGAAACAATTACGAGATAAGTATACATTACCCAATGAAGAAACAGCGCAACAGGAGAATCTAACGGATGCCTCTCCATTCATAATAGTCATTCCAACTACTCAATGCTTGTTTAATATAGACAAAGGCCCTGCATATCGCGTTTGTGAATTTCATCTCTAAGAAGCAATTTTACCTCATTTAAAAATACAGATGTTAGAAGATTTGTAAGTATACCTCTACTTGGGAGACTCCAACCCTTATCAGACCTTCCAATCAAATGAATAAGACGATGAGATGTCATCTGTAGACTGTAATTTAATCCAACTTGTAGCTTCGTAATAAATTAACTACATAAGCTAAGGACAGCCATAGCACTAAAATAAATGCGTCATTTCCCCTTTTTTCTTTGACAAAGTTCCAACTTCCAACCCAAAGTATTTACGTTGCCACTATAACGCATATTTCAGACATTTGAATAATAGTAATAAACAATCAAAATCAAGTATATCGTGTATGAAGCTAGTCATTGCATCTTTTTCGGGACGGAAAAAAGAGCAGATAAGAACCTTGAATGATCCAACGAAGTACCTGAATCCCCACAACTACATCCACAGATCCAGATTCCTACACGGTGGATCCCTAACCTCTCCAAAAACGAACACCTAGTCTCCACCTTTCCGCACACCTACAACATATCAACCATTTAACCAATTATGAGAACATTCTGGTTTCGTGGCCAAAGCTTAACTCCCAAAAATCAGATTTACCACTACTTGTTACGAATTTCTAACAAATAAATTTTCTTTGAATATCAATCTAAGAGTCGAAAGCTGGCCCGTTTGATATGATTCAACTACATAAAACGATCACCTGATAAGTAGCCTCCCTCGAGAAACTAAAAGGGAAGTCAGATAGCAGCTCCACAGAACACATTTATCGTTTCAGTATTCCACATTCTTCTTTATGAGCACTCCAATGTGATATCTTAAAAAAAATAAGCACACAATCAGTTATAAGCATCAAAATAAGATAACCAAATACTGAATTAGTCATACACGTATACAGAACAACTTTTTTAGATGAACACACTCATGAAACAGTTACTTAATACTCTTCTATGTGAACACTCCAATGTGATATATCATGCAAACTAATTACCGAATGATTAGTTACAAGCATCAAGTTATGATAATCAGCTAATCACATAGCACAATCTCACAAAACGCATAGCCGTTGCAGGACAAATAAGATTAATCAACTAACTATAGTCAACAGTTCGGACATTTGTAGCATTACAACGGCCAGCTTCTATTTAAAGTTACTAACAAAATCGCACCACAACCACCATACCGCGTTTGCGGCGCACTCAATACTCACTACTGTAGTCATTAATTAGTTACTGTATAAACATTATGCATTTCTACTGGATACATACATTTTTACGCGAACACGATTAGTTACAACTAACGAGCCATCAAATTGGACATTTGCTGCATTACAACAACCAGCTTCTACTTAACGGTTACTTCGCTTACTACGTAAACCACCACAATACGAACAAAACCCGGCTATATGGAGTAAATTAATTAGCAGTTAATTCAGTATTTAATCATAGTTAGGGTTTTAATTAATAAACCTGATCATAAACGGAGCAATAAAATACGGCGCCGCAACCGTCGCATCGGCGGTTAGGTTCGCCGGAACACCGCCGGCGGCTTCCTTTTCCGGCACACTCCATTTTTACCGATGTTATTACACACACTCACACAGTGACTGTGTGTTTTTTTAAGAAAAACATTGTTCATTTTGTATCCCTCTAATTAGGTTCATTTTTCAATTTTGCTTGAAAGCGGGAAAAGAAAATGAAAACGTTTGTTTTTTCCTCTTATGTCTGCAAGTTAGATGAAATGAAAAAAATGCGATTGTTTTTTTCTTTTTATATCTGCAAGCCGAAAGAGTAATTGAAAGAAGTGTGTTTGTTTAGATACAGACATAAGAGGTAAAAGTGGTTTTTTTTTTTCCTCATTAATTTTGTAGAATATTTTTTTGTCTCACTATCACTTCTTATATTTTAAAGACTTTAAGATCAACCTCTTTTCTCACTGACTAACTACCGTCAACCATGAGGAGGTGGAGCCAATAAATGGGAATTGGGCTGAAGAAAGTCATGTTTTGTCGAGGTCAACTCAACAGGGATATATATGAAATACCTTTTATTATACGAAACCGTGTATTTCAGTTGTTTTGAAATGTTTGGAGTCGTTATGCATTCTAAACAGGTGTTTTTAGCCTAGTACTTATGAACAACAAAGTACCAACTACTAACTTCTCCTTATATAACCAGCCCTTTTTAAATTTTTATGGTAAACTTAATCTAATTATGCCTTTGTCAGCTTGATTTTAATACATTGTTAGCACTAGTAGTCATTTAAAAACACCCACCCCCGAATAGCAAATGATACAATGACTTAGTTAACATGTTTTAATATATAGTACAATGCCAAAGAAAATCATAAAAAAATACGTAATAATTTTAGGGAAGTGATTTGTACACCATTTTTTTTTGCCATCTATCACTAAATTACATCAGTGATGCACACAGTACAACACTGCTATGCATGATTTAGTGGTGGATGGAAAAAATAAATGATGTACAAATCACTTCCCTTTTAAAATATATTAACCCTAAGGGGGGGGGGGGGGGGGGGGGGTTGGGATCCATAAAGATCATGTTTTTTTCAAAGATCAAATGGTATGATCTCCACCATTCATTCCATTGCATCCAATGGCTCTACTTAGATCTAAAAATTACACTTGATGGACATTTTTGTCAATTATAAAAAAGCCAAAATTTTCTTCTTTTCCACCACTCATTCACAGATCGATAAAAAACCAAGGCTCCACAAAGTATCTTATCCAAACACACAGACACACACATAAACACATACATAATCAGCTCATCAAAAATCAAATTCATTAATTAAATTCGTCATTCATCATCAAATTTATTCGAAAATCGTTCGGCTACTGTCAATTTGATCACGACATGTTCGTAATCGAACACAATAATGTAAATCACAGCTTGAAATTCATGAAAATTATCAAACATATGGATAGTGAAGATATTGAACAAGTTTAGAGTGTTGAAGAATGTCTAGAAGGTATGAAGGTAGAAGATGTTGGTTCAGATTTTTAAAGAAGGCCTCGAGGTATGAGTTTAATGAAGTTCATATTGTTGAAAAATCAGATGTAGATGGTGAAAACAAGGTGTTAAACCTGTTAAAGGTAAATCACGTGATTAACATATAGTTATGTTTATGAATGTGTTATCATGAAGTATATGGCGAAATCACATGTGATTCTGTTTGTATTATAAATGAGTAATTGATGCAGATGTTTAGAGTTTTAGACTTGAACCTGTAAGTGTCACATCACATGTGATTTGAACCTGAAATTCTCATAATACAGTAAAACCTCTATAAATTAATACTCGATAAATTAATAACCTCGATAAAATTAATAAATTGTCCAGTCCCAACTTAGGACCAGTACAAATTTGGACCCCAATCGATAAAATAATAAGATAATATTTTTTTTGAAACCCAGTGTATATATATTAGTCCCAACGAAACTATAATCTAATAATTACTAAAAATTTCATATATATGTATATATATGTGTGTGTGTAAGAGAGATATACACTCCAAAACCCTAAGATTGTTAGTAAAAAATGAATCCATAGTCACTTGTTTTTTTGTTGAACTTCAAATCTATATTAAGTTTATCTTAAAATCTCCTTATTGCACTAAAGAGTTGGTGCGTTGTCTTCTCGTATTGCAACAAAAAGTGTTAATTTTATTTTCATAAAATGTGAATGTTAATTGGAACTTGTTTTTCAAATTATTTCGTCTCTAATGAGTATACATTGTAACTAGCTAGTATATTAGACTTGAAAATTTAATGGTCATACGTAAAACCTCTTTAAATTAATAAATTATTAATTTATCGATATAATAATATCTCGCTAAATTAATAAAATATCCCGATTCCAACACTATTAATTTATAGAGGTTTTACTGTACATGTTATTGAACCAGCAAGTATAAGTAAATCACATGTGATTTTGCATGAAATCACATGTGATTCTGAATGGAACCACATGTGATTCTGTTTTGGGCCGAAGTGGTAATGAAATGCAACTATGAAAATTTTGGAGACATCATTTACTTTGATGAAACTTTCAAAACTAACAATAAGTTTAGACTATTTGACTTTTATAATTAAGTAAAAATCACATGTGGTTTAGCCTAAATCACATATGATTTTTGATAAATCACATGTGATTTAGGCTAAATCACAAGTGACGTAAGCTAAATCACGTGTGATTTATCACGAATCACGTGTGCTTTATCCCAAATCACTTGTGATTTAGCACAAATGATGTTTTTTTTATTAGGTATATATTTGTTTACTAAGACCATGTGTTCTTGTATGCTTTTAGGTAAAATATGGTATTTGTTCCATTCGCTGCACTAGATAACAATAGAAAGAGTGTGGCAATTATTGCGGGAAGGCTTAAAAGTGAATACATTGAATCATATATTTGGGTGCTGGAGTCGTTTATGACAATATTCTACAAGCAACCTAGACTAGTGGTAACCTATCATGATGCGATGAAGAGAATGTGGAGTGAAAGCCAATACGCGTACCAAAAAGACTTGCCCACTAGGTCAAAGACAATAGCTATGAATAAACCGATAATTCATTTTTACTTTACAAACATTTTTTATGTTTTATTTCATTTTATATATTTCTGTATTGTTAACTTAGTTTTACTGAGAAGTTGATTGTTACTTGAGATAAAACTGTGTTCTATGAATTCATACTTGAATAAAAGCCTTAGTTGAAATATAAATTTCACTTTATATATTAAGCTGTTTTGTTATAGTTACAAATTTGTTAAACAAATGTTACAAATATTAAGAAATTAAACAAAAGTATGTGATAATCATGCCAAATCACCTTTGATTTGTGCCAAATCACCTATGATTCACATAACTATTACTTAAAAAGTGACATCAAATAACAATTAAGAGAATTTATTTAAAGCAGTCATTTCTCGAAAGTTGGTAACGTAATCAAATCTGTTCGTAGCACAATTACATATATGCTACAAATTAACAAAATAGATATCATATTTCCATTGAGTACAAATACACTAAATCATTTTCCATAACTACACGCAACTTTTCATATACCGACAAAATTTGAAAAGTCAATCCACAATCCAAATGCTACTTGCAGTAGAACACAAAAGACCTTAGAAAAACAAACAAAAGTAGAAAATAGTTCGTTACTACAACTGCCCATCAAACTTCCTATCCCCAAACGCGTTCCTTGCTAGTCGTTATCGTGTTTAGATTTCTTCTACGATATTTGTTTGGTCCGATTTTGTTGAGACACTTTAGAAACTGCAACACATGCGTAAAACATTTAATATTGTTAGATCAAATAATCATAAGAGAGCGTATCCATGAAAGGAACAAAGGAACAAAAAACTTCGTTACTTTGTTCCTTTGTTCCTTTGCTTCAATGTTATTTTGTTCCTTTGCTTCAATGTTATTTTGTCACCAAATCACATGTGATTGAGTGTTATGTTTACCTGACCAGTGTTATATTTACCTTAATCACATGTGATTCGGTGTAATTTTTACATGAATCACATGTGATTTATACATGTAAGCTATTTATTTTTTCATGTGGTGTTTTGTTAAGGCATGAAAGTTACAGTTACATTGAGACTCTAAATAGATTAGTGGTGTGTATTTGTAGTAAAAAAATTGGTTTGATTGATAGACAAGTTAAATGAGTTTACGAACAGAACTACCTTTATCAACCTCAATAGCTTTGGCCTTAAAAAACAGCAATGTTTTCACAAGTGTACTGAGTTCAGCATCATCTTTTACTACACAAAAACGAGAATTAATGAACACAATCACAATAGCAGACCAAACATAGTAAATAGATAGATTTAAAAAAAATCTTTAAAATAATCCCAAATCTCATACTATGATTTCAGCTCAAAATTTTTCCAATTCTTGTCATGTTTCTGGTACTTAATTTCTTGATCTTCTGTGAATGTAAGGTAGATTACTATTGTGATATTACTTTTATCTGAAATCAGGCCTAGACTTAAACCAATAACTTCTAAATCTTGATCGATAGTTAAAATATTATCTACATTGATAGAATTGAGTTCATTCTGTTGCAGACATGCAGCTTTGCATATGATAAAATCTTTCTTCCTAGACCGGTATATACCTTATATACATAGGTCCAAAGTAGTAGTCTTTACTACCACTACAATGGTTATACAGATGGAAGCACAATTGAAGTGCATGTCTCCAGTCAACCATTGTAATGCACCAATTTTTCATGCATCAGTCCATGATTCTTTAGTTATCAAGCAGCAAATGTCATAAATGACATACCATAGGACCCTATGTATGTCCCTTCCTTTTGTTATAACCAACCAACACCAATCTGACTTATTGCTATTTCTCAAATCAATGTATCAGATAATTTGTACTTGCTAAAGAGGATGTTAACAAAATAAAGCTTAAGAGGATGTTAAGATGGTTGAGTATACTAAAACACTTTTGGTTGGCGTCAAACTGGGTCTAGTCACCCCTTCACCAAGACGCCTTTTGACCAACTTCTAAAACTTTTTACTACAATAATTATCTTAGATAAAACATGACTACAAAAAGATATAAATACATTTTCAACTTCTTTTTCTTTTTGCGTAAAGTGATTTAGAAGGTCGTATGCCTTAAGAATATATATTAGGCAACTTACGAGCCATTTGTGATTTGACCCATTCCTTTTTTACCAGTTTTTATTTTACCTACTACTAAAATAAAACATAGACCAAATCAACCTGTACATATTATTGGGTCACAAATTCAACCACCTCCATAAGCAACCAGAAAAAAAAAAAAAAAGCTAGCATTTCGAGACAAAAGACATGTTCTTGTTACAGCACGAAAATTTGTGAGTAAGCACAATATTTTAACTATCGATCCCAGTGGTCTAGTTTCTTGGACAATTGATCTCAGCAACACACTTGTACTCAGTAATTCTATTTATTTTGATTTAAAACACATTTAGAGATATAAAGTCGCACAAAAAAGAACTCATTACAATCAAGATGTTTTTCATTTAGCATAGCATAGTCAAACAAATAGTAAAAAGAAATCATAAGAGTCATTTACCACAAGTAAGTAGTACAAATTATACACACCATAGAAGCAAAGTTAAATTGGTGATTAGATCATTCTTAATAATCATATAATGAGATATACTAATTGACTAACTTAACTGCTTATACATCATCAATGAATATAAGCCCTAAATTATCAAAAACATAAATAAAACTTCAATTAACATCAAAATCGGCATAATATATACAATAATCAAAAAACACATCAATATCAATTTAAAACTTTTACCAGAAACGTTCTTATCCTTCACGATTTCACTTCTAATTTTGATCCTTGTTATGATATAATCGGATACATGTGATGATTTTGGGGGATTTGCCAGAGTTTGTTGTGAGTAGGTTTGTGTGTTAACTGAAGAGTAAATGAGAGGGGAATATGTAATGATCTGGTGCCCGGGCTACGGGTGCCGCACCGGGTATCAACTCTATTTGGAATTCCACTTGTCGGACAGGTGGAATCCTTGGCAGATCGTCGGGAAACACATCCGGAAATTCTCTAATGACGGGTACATCATTGAGGTGTCTTTCACTCTTCTCCTCACTTTTCTTTTCAGAAATTCGAGCCAAGAAAAGACAATTTCCTCTATCGATGTACTTCTGAGCCTTAATACAAGAGATGATGCTCAACCGGGAAGGACTTCCACAGTCGCTCCGATCTCCTTGTATGCTCAGAACTTTTCTGCCATACGGTAAACGCACAATCTTCTCATCACAGATGATGTGTGCACCGTTCTTCGACAACCAATCCATTCCGATAATGACGTCAAAACTTCCTAAGGTAACCGGCAATAAGTCTATACTAAACGGGAGGTATAGGAAACTTAAGGTACAACCTCGGACTACGGTGTCTATCTTCTCTCTATTCCCATTAGCTAACTCCACGTCGTAACTAAACCCTAGGGGTGTTTGGGAGATTCCTAGTAATGGCATAAAATTGGTGGATACGAAACTCATATCCGCACCAGTATCAAACAGTATGGAAGCATAGCGATTATTGAGAAGGAACGTACCCGTAACTACGTTAGGGTCCTCACCAGCTTCCTTCCCAATAGCGTAAACACGCGTTGTTCTCATGTCTCTCTGCTGATTCCTAGCACCATAGTTTCCCTGGTTTTCCACAACCTCACGCTTCATAGGGTTTAAGCCATTATTTCCTACACCTCGGTTAGCAAATCCTCCTACATTACCGGGATTTCCTCTCATCCACGGCTCTCGGCACTCATTCTTAAAGTGTCCCTTCTTTCCACATCCAAAACAGGTGACAGTGGCCTTCCAGTTCGCTCTTTGTGCAGTTTGAGCTGCAGCAAGTGGACGAGACCTATAGTCTTTGGCCATGTGTCCTACCTTAGAGCACTTCCTACACACATTCGGGCATAGTCCATGGTGGTGTCGGTTACAACGACCACACATAGGCCTACTACCTTCATAACCTTTCCTTTCTCCATTTCCTATGGCGAACACCCTGGCTGTCTCATGTCGTTTGTTGCCATTCCCTTTAACAACTTCATTCCTCTTCCTCTTATCACTCCTATCATTCTTACTCTAGTCTCCTATATCTAGCACATAAGAGTCCATCAAACGTTGAGCCACAATAATTGCCTCATGCAAATTAACTGGCTTCGCGGCGATGACTTCATTTCGAGTAGCTATAGGCAATCCATCAGTATACCTCTCAATCTTAAGCTCTTCAGTGCGAACCATATCAGGGCAAAGCAACGATAACTCTTGGAAACGACGAGTATAAGTCGCCATGTCAGTACCCTTAACCTTATGGTTCCAGAACTCACTCTCTAACTTCTTAACTTCATTCCTAGGACAGTAAGTCTTGATCATGAGAGTCTTAAACTGAGTCCAAGTCATACTATAAGCTACATCAATTCCTACTGATCTGTGATAGTTGTTCCACCAGGTTAACGCTTCGTCCTTCAAGGTATATGTTGCATACTTAACCTTACAATCCTCCTCACAGTTACTAACGGCAAACACAGATTCAGTTTCCTCCAACCACCTAGTTAGGTAAACTACTCCCTCAGTTCCTCCGAACTCAATGGGACCACAGAATCGGAACTCCTTGTAGGTACAACCTCGAGTTCGATTCAGCATTAGGGTTCCACTAGAGGTGTTAGAGAGATTAGTCTCAGCTAGCAGTTCAGCGACACGCTGCGCCACTAACTGGTCAACATGGGCTGGGTTCACAGGTGGAGGGTTTTGTGGAACAGGACCATTCTCAGCACGGTCGTTCACATTCGGGTTTTCTACAGCTTGGTTATCAGGGTTCGGGTTCTCAACAGGTGGAGTGGTCGGGGTCGGACGACGACCTCGGCGAACAGGGGCAACCCTAGCATCAGGAGCTGCTTGGCTGTTCCTAAGCGGGTTTCGTCTTGTTGCCATCATTCTGAAGGCAAGAAGAACAGTTTCATATGTTCACAATTCACGCTCTAAAGGCAGAGTTGGGTTCCAAGGATCACTAAATAACGCTCAAATTCATAATCAAGGTCAACAAGGATAACGCTATACCAAAACGAAACAATCGGATACCGAATCATAACTAAAGGATGCACGTTCTAATAACCATAACTTATAGGTTTCAAAAGTGGAAATACATGGAAGGATACTGATAACGCTACACGCGTCGTTCGGGGTCAAAGGAACTTCCTTTTCAACGAGCAAGTTTTCAACACCCTAGGCAGTGAACCTAATCGTTGTAGTGTAGTATTAGGGTAAGCCACGGGAATTGATATCGTTCTCTAGGGGAATAGGAATGCTAGTGAGGAGTTACTACGCTAAGGTTGGGGTTGAGGAAGATTATTTTTTTTTTTATCTTTTTTATGTTTTTTTTAGGAAATGGAAAAGTACGAATCTCGGGGTTTGGATTTGGGGGGTTGTTATTTCTACCGATTACTCTACTATCAAATTATCTAATTAACTAAGGTGAGGGTAGTCTATGTCTAATTATTGTGTGCTCGTATGATGATTTAAAGATGTGTTTACTTAGGTTTTATTACTCCTAAATTATCTCCTATTGATGGTTGAATTGTCACGTCCTTATTCTTAATTGCGTTGTGTGTCTAAGGTCGTAGGGTATGCATTTATCCCTAACTCTTTGAAACTACCAAAGGGTCTCGTCTACAAAATCTCTAGGATTTATAAACTCTAACTCTAAGGTACTCTTTGGATGGTTTAGCCTACAACTACTCTAGGTGTTATAGTCTAAGGTTCACAAAGATTAATCAAGCATTAACTACACAACGAATGACCTATCGCATTACTACATCATTAACAATTAAGATAAGAGACAACCAATCAATATTCAATAGTTAAGTTTCATATTCCCCAAGCAAACACACAAGTAAATTAGCCAGACATGGAGAACATGCAAGCATACACACAAATAATTGAAGACATAATTGAACTAATGAAGTAAAACACTTATCTTGGTGTATACTGTACAAGACAGCCTTGGTTCGGTTTAGGTTTTTACTCCAAAAGACTACACACTGAAAACTAAAAAATTTGGATTCTATATATAAGATTACATTCGCGACGGCGTCACCCTCTAATTTGTGAAGCCATCGGGTCGCCGTCATTAGGGTTTCGTCTTGGCCACGTTAGTCTTGCGACGGCGTCACCTTATGCTTGTGACGCTGTCCTCTTCAGCCTCTGACGCCGTCTGGATCAAATCTAGGCCATCTGAGTTACGACGACCTACTCTTTTAAAGCCTGACACCGTCACTTGAAAATAAGCAATTTGGCTACTGTATCGTCACAACATGTGCTCCAACGGCGTCGCAGATAACACCTGACGCCGTCCCCTTGTGTTTCAGCAGCTTGAATGTCTCGATTCTTGACTTTGGCCATTTTCTTCGTATATTCGCGCCTTTTCGTCCAAATAAGTGCCATTCCAGCAATTTGCCTTCAAGAGACCTAAAAAGTGAAAATGAACGATATTAAGTAATAACGGATACAAAAGTGATCAAATAAGGGCTTAAACGACCCCTTAAAAAGGTACATTTTAAAACCTTATCAAATATCCCTACACTTGGTATTTGCTTGTCCTCAAGCAAATGTGCTTTTGGCCAATTAATTTATAATTTAGGGGTCATGAAACATTGGTTTAGAACAATCCACAACACATATAAGCCCACGCAAAAGTCATAACAAGCACATAAATTACATACTAGCACCTCACATGGGGTGTTTGGGTACTCACATCTCTCGGGTGTATATGAAATATAACAAGCTGGAAATGGAAGATAAACACTCATTAACCGGTCCTAGTACATAGATTACCATAGGCTTGAGAATAGATCAAACCTCCATCGCTTTGGCGTAAGCACCTAGGAAAGACTATCAAAGAGGTCTTTTAAAGGGTTGTAATGTTAGGCTTACGGTAGGGAAACAAAGGGTTTGGTGGGATAGGCTATTTAGTGGTGGGATAGGCTATTTAGTGGTGGCAAGTCAAAAATCTTTATGTTACAGGCATGCGAAGAATGGCGTTGCTAAGCCAAGACTCGACACTTTAGACTCTAGATAACTGAAACAAACAAACATAAATTAAAGATAGATGTAGGATGGTAGCCCGTTTTTTTTTTTTTTTTTTTTTTTTTTTTTTTTTTTTTTTTTCAACACTCTATTTTTATTCTTTTTCTTTTTTTCTATATATTTTTTTTCGATTTTTTTTTCATACACTTTTACTCTACCATCCTCTACGATAACATCAAATGATAGGGATTTATAGGCACATCCCTACACTTAAGTTTTTATTACTCTAACACTAATTTGACCCGAATTGAAAAGATCAAAACACTTGGAGTACATTATTACGCAAATAAAGGGAATTTGAATTTAACGTTCCCTTCCCGTCATTTCATAAACTTTAACTTTTCCCATGAGTCCCAATCGTCCCAAAACTGTGTACAAAGGATATAACTCGACTTAGCAACTTATGCAAGAAACTAGATAATTGAACTAAGGGTTTTAGGGTGATAACAATAATACACTAAAAGTGAGTGCATACAAGGTAGGCTAAGGCGATTTAGGTGTACATTTGGGGGTGGGGTGTAAACAATGCTCTTCATTGATATTTCGGAAAACCGAAACATCACGAGAACCGCGAAAAGGATAGGCTCTGAGGGGTTAACTAGGGGTATCGTGTACTAAAGATGAGTACAACGCAAAGGTGTGGGGGAAATTACTCAACCGATGTGGAAGAAGTAATTATATTACGGGTATCAAACAAGGGTTATCCTAATGCCTCTTATCATTTAGTTATTCCTAACTACACAAGTGTAGTCTTACTAGCGATCTCGGGATGCATCACAAAACAAATTCTAGAATCTATTATACTACCGGTTCACACACTAAGCATTAAAGATGAATGCTTTAATTCCTACTAATCTAAGGGCGATCCTCACATTTTGGGTGGAACTTAAGTGGTAAAGGGTTTTTGTGCTAGTCATATAACTTCCTATCCATGAGACGCTTTCGTTAAGACTAATGGCCCACTCCTATATGTCAGGAAAAACTTTAAATTTGGTGCCAAAATTACCCTAACCGACATTTTTTCATGGTTTATTACACAAATGCAATTGGACAAAGCAAATATTCAAGGATAAGCATAGTTTCAAAGTTCCCGTTTTATTTTCCCTCCCTACACTTAAACTGAACATTGTCCCCAATGTTCCCCGAAAGTATCAAAGTTATGATAATGGAAGGTAATAAAAGATGAAAGAAACTATTACTCCCCTGATTAGCTCGGTAGGATCCGTGTAAAGTGGTGGTTACATCTTTCTTCAAGAAGAACGTTTGCGTGAAAAGCTCCTTCTCATCTTATGTATCTTCTTCTTGATTAATTAAACCTGCACACTTGAAGAAAACAAACAAAACCTTCGCGTAAAATCGGCGGTAATAATATATATAGGATTCTACTAAACTAGGATATAATGCTTGTGGAATGGATGTTTACAAAATTTCTGGAAAATTAAGACCTAGAAAATTCCAAAAAATTATAAGTAGCTCAGAAAACGAGAAAAAGTAATCAGTTGTTTTTGCTCCTTCCTGACGCCGTCAGGTTATCCTGATAAAAACTGGTATGCGATTTTCTGAAAAAATTCTGGAAAATTTATATCTTTTAGAATCTGGAAAAATTCATGCAAAACATCCATTATGACTCGATACAATCATTTGAATCACACATATATATCTTTTTCAATAATCGTAATTCTCATGTTCATGTTCTTTTTGAAAACGTGTGTAATCCTCCCTACACTTATCCCTTTTGTAAAATACATTTATATGTAATTAAGACGAGGTTAATGACAAAATAAATTATTTTCACAAATTAAAACATGAGAACATACAATAATGAAAAGATATATGACACATAAATAAAAATGAAAAACAAATACACATGGGTTGCCTCCCAAGAAGCGCTTATTTTTTTTCGAGTCACGAGCTTGACTCTACCCTTATTTAACGGATAAAGGGGAGGTTTTCCCTACACTTAAGCTTAAGTGCGGGTGATAGTAGCGATACACACCCTTAGAGTGGAAATTTGCTACGTGAGGAGAGGGTGATGGGTGATTTATATGCTCAAAGGAGTGTGCTCCATTCATTATAACCTTACCTAAGTCTATTTGTGTAGCGGGTGAATCAAATCTCTCCTAAAAATGGATCATCTTCTATCAACTTCAAAAGATTCTTAGTTAAGGATCCATCTTGACCTAATAAACCCGGTTTAAACCCATAATGTTTCTTGTTATCAACCATGAATGGGTGATATAAGTGTGTAAGGTCATGGGTTACTCCTATATTAGATTCCACTCTACATGGCCTAGAGTCTACCACCTTTATCAAGCAACTACCCGGATTATTTATTTTGATGGGTGGATTGGGGCCTAATTCAATTCCAAGATTCATGTTAATACAAATAAACCGTAAAAACGTTTATTAATATTTTGCGATCTCTTTGTGTTTTGTTGATAACATATATAATGTTGTCTTAAGTATAATTATAAGGATACATGTTATTTTTGTAAAGCATTTACATATAATCTTTTAAATACAAAAATGTAGTAATTAAAGCATTTGTTGTAATAGTTAATTAGGATTGGTAAATATCACAACCCATGGATCTTAACCCATACCCAAAGAGACTTGATACAATGTATACTTAGATACATTGAATCTAGATATAACCCATGGACCAACCCATGACCCATAACCAAAAAACCCATGGGCAAAGAGGAGCGTTCCACGGATCCCTAGCTTTGTGCTAGCCGGATCCCAAGTGGAAGGGATCCGTGGGATCCGTGGGAAAAGTGAGGAAATTTGCCTATAAATAGGGAGCCATTTCTTCATTCTAACTCACCCCTCTTCTTACTAAATCTCTCATACACTCTCATTCTCTTCTAACATATAGATCACTAGATCTAGAGAGTTGTTCTTCTTTTCTTTCTATTTGTGATCCTCATATAGGTCCTTCTCTAAGGCGAGATCACGAGCATTCTACAAGTCATCCAAGCAAGGGGTCCTTGATTGATTTGTCACTCCGCAAGATTTCTGTAGCGAAGATCTTGTATTTGATTATTTCACATATTTGTTGTGTAATAGTTGTGTTGGTTTGGTCCACCGTGCTACGGACTCGGTATCTAGCTTTGTACCGGATAGAGTGTAAGCAACGTTGTGAAGGCTTCTCCGCCAAGTGAAGGAGTTTGTTGACATAGTGCTTGAACTCTTGAGTAGGTGACTCGGGGAGTGGAGTAGGGCAAGGAAGGTGTCCTTGTAGCCGAACCACTATAAATCGGTTGTGTCATTTCTATCCCTTATCTTTACTTATTTACTTACATTATCATTAGATCTATACGTTCTCAACATCCATACGATTTCACATAATATCGGATCTAAAGTTTTTAAAACTAACTTAAAATCGGCAAAACTATTCAACCCCCCCCCCCCTTCTAGTTTTCCACAATTGGCATCAAGAGCTAAGTTTATAAAAGTTTTAAAATAAAATTGTATTTTAAAAACTTTTCGATCACTATGGGTTCTGAAAATTATAAGGAAGGGCAATCTATGCAACGACCACCACTACTTGAAACTAATGGTTTTATATATTGGAAAAATAGATTCGAAACATATGTGAAGTCTAAAGATATTGATCTTTGGTATATTATTGTTGAAGGTGATTTTGAGGCTACCTCAAATGATGATAAGGGAAATTTAGTTAACATACCTCATGATAAACTAAATGATGAAATGAAGAAAAAGCTTTCGAAAAATAGTGAAGCAAAAATGGTTTTATACAATGCTTTACCGAAAAAGGAATTTGAAAGAATTTCATTACTCAAAACCTCTAAAGAAATTTGGAATTCTTTAGTTGTAACTCATCAAGGCAACGAACAAGTTAAAAATAATAAAATTGATTTATTTGTTCAACAATATGAACAATTTTCAATATCGGATGAGGAAACTATAGATCATTCATTTGCTAACTTTAATACTATTATTACATCTTTACAAGCACTTGATGAATCTTTCTCTAGCCGTAACCATGTTAGGAGATATCTAAGGGCATTTCCATCGAAGTGGAGATCTAAGGTGACGGCGATCGAAGAGTCAAAAGATTTGACAACTCTCACCCTCGATGAACTCATAGGAAATCTAAAAGTCTACGAGCTTGTTCTTGCTAAAGACTCCGAAGCCTTTAAGGTAAAAGAGAAACATAAATCTCTTGCCTTAAAAGCCAAAAAGGCTTCAAGTGATGAAGAAAACTCTTCCTCGGGTAGTGACGACGAGGAGTATGCTATGACGGTAAGGGACTTTAAAAAGTTCTTTAGAAGAAAGGGAAGATACGTCAAACAACCATATGACGATAAGAAAGGGTTTCAAAAAAGCAAAGAGGACGAGAAGCCAAAGGATGATCGTACTTGCTTTAAATGTTGGGACCCAAACCACTTTATTAGTAAGTGTCCCAAACGGGATGATCAAAAGGCGTTCGTGAGCGGCACGTGGGGAATGAGCGACGAGGAGGACGAAGAAATTTGTCTCATGGAAAATGACGAGGTATGTCACGAATACTATAGTAGTTCATCACTTGATGACGACTCATTGCATAATGAATATGATAAACTATGCAACATTAGCTTAAAACTAATCAACAAAAACAAGCTTTTAAAGAGTCAAAACCAACGTTTAGATAAAGAAGTCATAGAATTAAAAGCAAAACTAAAACGTTTAGAAAAAGGCAAAATAGCAAGTGGTGAATGTGAACTTTGTGTTCAACTTCAAACACTAGTTGATCATTTAGATTCTAAAATTGCTAGAATGAGTACAAACACCTTAGATACAATACTCGATGGTGTTAAAACCGGCAACAACCAAAAGGGTCTAGGTATTCAACAACTTGATCCATCAACTAGCGAAAGTAAAGAAACAAAATTTGTTAAAGAACTAGAAAAACCAGCCACTGTTGTGGCGGATCCCACGGATCCCCTAAAAAGGGAACCGGCTAGTATACAAACTGGGATCCGTGGATCTGCTGTGACAACTAGTGGTAATAACATAGCTTCTTCATCTAGAAATGAGTTTGTTATCGTCAATAGGAAGAAACTAACTCATATCACTACTAGACATCCACCTCCAAAATATAATCCTACTTTTGCAAGAAACAAAACACCATCTTTTCAAAAACATAACGCATCTAGGAGACCTAATAACGTTTATCCGAGAAGTAACCATCAAATGGGATGGAACCCTAATATGCAAAATGGTTTTTCCTTTTAAAACTTTGCTCCATGGAATGCATACTCATCTTAACCATACATGTCCAACATGAATGGAATGTTTAACACTAATGGACCCATGAACAAATGGGGACCAAACTTTTGAGTTTATCATTGTTTTAGGTGTGCTTAAAGGTCGACCTAGCCCCGATGAATGGGTCAAGGATAGCGGGTGCACGAGGCACATGACCGGCAATAGGAATCTATTCTCCACTTATGAATCCGTAAATGGAGGTAATGTGGTGTTTGGAAATAGCAAAAGTAGAATCATCGGTAAAGGTACGGTTTCTAACAAATCTCTAACCATTGACGATGTGTGTCATGTAGAAAACCTAAACTTTAACCTCTTAAGTATAGGACAAATATGTGATAAAAAGTGCAATGTACTTTTTACCGAAACCGGTAGTAAGATACTTAAAAATGGCATAACCATAGGAAGAGGAATTAGGAAACATGGAGTCTATGTCATTAAAATCGGTAATGAACCTAATGACAAACTATGTCTTACCTCTATGGATGATACTTCGACCTTATGGCATCGAAGATTGGGTCACGCCAACATGCGACTCCTTCAATCGCTATCATCCAAAGATCTAGTAAGAGATCTACCTAAGTTAAAATATGAACATTATTTTTGTAATGCTTGTAATGTAGGTAAACAAGCTCATTCGAGTCATAAAGCTAAAAACATGGTGTCCACAACTAGGTGTCTAGAATTACTACATATGGATTTATTTGGTCCATCCTCTATCCAAAGTTATGGAGGCAACTACTACACTTTGGTAATAGTGGATGACTACTCTAGGTATACATGGACAAAATTTTAAAGAACAAAACGGAAACCTTTAATTATTTTGAAATATTAAGCAAAAAGATCCAAAGACAACTAGGAAGTCCTATAGTGTCTATTAGGACGGATCATGGTAGGGAATTCGATAATGAAGTGCAATTTGGAGTCTTTTGTGACGCTAATGGTATTACTCACAACTTCTCGGCTCCACGCACTCCACAATCGAATGGGGTAGTAGAAAGAAAGAATAGAACCCTTCAAGAAATGAGTAGAACCATGCTTAACGAACAATCCATACCTCAAAAATTTTGGTGTAATGCCGTTGATACTTCAACGTACATACTCAATCGAGTCTTAATTAGAGTCATTTTAGGTAAAACTCCATATGAGTTACTCCGAGGCAAAAAGCCTACTTTAAATCATTTTAGAGTCTTTGGAAGCAAATGCTTCATTCTTAACACTAAAGATTACCTTACAAAATTTGATCCTAAATCAACCGAAGGTATCTTTCTAGGTTACTCGCCAAATAGCAAAGCTTACGTCATATTAAACAAAGAAACAATGAAGGTAGAAGAGTCATTAAACATAAAATTTGATGAAAGTCCACCCAAACCCTCTCCACCTCTTGTCGATGACGAGATCATAGAAAGTGAAGCTATTGTAATTAAGAAAAAGATAAATGAAGAAGAAGAACCTTTAATTGGTGAAATCACAAACATTAAAGAGTCCAAAGATCACCCCGTAGATAAGGTCATAGGAAAGCTAAACGAACGAACATTAAGGTCTTAAGTTCAAAACCAAAGTAGCTTATTTTGTTTTGTTTCACTATAGAACCTAAGAACACACAAGAAGCCATAAAAGATGAAAGTTGGGTAATGGCTATGCAAGAAGAATTAAATCAATTTGTTTCTAATGATGTTTGGACACTTGTCCCTCCACCTAGTAATCAAACCATAATAGGAACAAAATGGGTGTATAAAAACAAATTAGATGCAAACGGAGTAGTATCTAGGAACAAGGCTAGACTCGTTGCCCAAGGGTATAATCAACAAGAAGGAATAGACATTGATGAGACCTATGCCCCCGTGGCTAGATTAGAGTCTATAAGAATACTTCTTGCGTATGCTTGTGCTAATGATCTAAAGCTTTATCAAATGGATGTCAAAAGCGCTTTTCTAAATGGTTTTATTAATGAAGAAGTATATGTAGCTCAACCTCCGGGCTTCATTGATTTTGAAAAACCCAAACACGTTTATAAATTAAAGAAAGCCCTTTATGGTCTTAAACAAGCTCCAAAAGCTTGGTATGATAGACTCAAGTCCTTTTTAATTAAACATAACTATACCATGGGGTTAGTTGACAACACACTTTTTACTAAGAAAAGAGAGTCACACATAATCATAGTACAAATATACGTAGATGATATTATATTCGGATCCACTTGTCAAGACATGTGTGATGATTTCTCTAAAATCATGCATGACGAGTTCGAGATGAGTATGATGGGAGAACTTAGTTTCTTTCTTGGTCTACAAATTAAACAAGTAGAAGATGGTATCTTCTTCAATCAATCTAAATACATCAAGGAGATGTTAAAGAAATTTGGTCTAGAAGAGTCGAAACCAATTAGGACACCCATGTCATCCGACACCAAACTCACAAAAGATGAAGACGGCGAATCCGTAGATAATACTAAATATCGTGGCATGATAGGTAGTCTTCTCTACCTTACGGCAAGTAGGCCGGATATCATGTTTAGTGTTTGCTTATGTGCTAGGTTTCAAGAAGACCCCAAAACTTCACACCTAGAAGCCGTAAAAAGAATATTTAGATACATTAAGGGAACAACACAATTAGGATTATGGTATCCTAAGGGCACGGGTGTAGAAACAATTGTATATGCAGATTCTGACCATGCAGGTGATTACGTTGATAGAAAAAGTACAAGTGGGGTGTGTACTTTCATGGGATGTTGTTTAACATCATTGTTTTCTAAGAAACAAACGGCTCTAGCAATATCAACAACCGAAGCCGAGTACGTCTCCGCCGGCAAAGCATGCCAACAAGCACTATGGATGAAACAAGCGTTAGTAGACTACGACATTCATCTAAGAGACATAGCCATTCTATGTGACAACAAAGGTGCCATCGACTTAAGCAAGAATCCGGTATTGCATTCTCGCACCAAGCACATAGAGA
Organism: Chrysanthemum seticuspe; assembly: GCA_019973895.1. Taxonomy (NCBI): domain Eukaryota; kingdom Viridiplantae; phylum Streptophyta; class Magnoliopsida; order Asterales; family Asteraceae; genus Chrysanthemum; species Chrysanthemum seticuspe. The sequence continues at coordinate 32,572,326 of BPTQ01000009.1, forward strand.
TTCGTCATCACTTCTTAAGAGACAATGTTCAAAAGGGGAACATTTCTATTGAGAAGGTAGCATCCGAAGATAACATAGCCGACGTCCTCACCAAACCGTTGAAGCGGGAACAATTCAACCTACTTCGTCTTGGTCTTGGTTTAATGGAACACACGTCGTAATTTATTTTGACTCTACAAGGTATGTAAACACTAGCCTTCTTCCTTCTGAGTCTAGGATCTCTATTTCACGAACAACTCACAAACAATACGGGAATTTTCAAAACCCAAAGATAAGTTCTTTTTTTCACTTATAGCTTTCTTATTTTTTCATATACACATTTTCAAAGAAAACCTACTTTCAAAATGTTTTCTAAAAGGATGATACCTTCCCGTATCAATTTCACAAAAGCAATTTCTCACGTCTAGGACAAATCGCTTTTTCATTATTAATTCAAAGTAAAAACCCGTTTTCATTGCATCTCATGTCTTTTGAATGCTAAAGGGGACACATAACTAATATGTGTTTTCGGGTACATTCATTTAAGCTACAATGAATTAGGAGCATTGACAACACAAGATTACGTACTTATGTACTAAATATGTGTTTTCGGGTTATCTCAATAGGATACTTTTTATACTTCTAGTTTAGTTTTTATTCCTTTTTAGGGGTCGAGATAACCGCAACTCCAAATGGTTTGCATATAGGCACACAATAGGCAAAAATGTTTCCAAAAGAAAAATTTTGTGCTGCCTGAAACACCAGACCCACGGATCCCAGCCTTCATGCTGGACGGATCCCTCAAGGGAAGGATCCGTGGGAACCGTGGAATAGAAGCTGATTTTACCTTCTTATTTTTTCACTTTGGATGAAAAATCCACATTTGGTTTCATTTTTGGGAGTATGCCATTTAATGCTTGTGTTCTCATGATCACATGCCTTGAATTCATATCTAATCATTAGATTTTAATCCACATTTTGGGTCAAGCATTCATTACAATGCTTTGTTTTTCTCTATATATAGAACTCCCAAAATGCTTGCATAATCCATCTCATCCTCAAATACACAATACACCATGTCATCCAAAAACCCTCTAGATGAATCACCTAGTACAAACAAACATCTTCATGATACCCAAACCTTTGTACTATCACCATCCAAAATACCACAATCCAACTCTAGGATATCCGCACGGATTAGTATACGATCGTGTTGTTTAGCAAAACCAACCTCAAATGATTCATCCTCAACAAATAACTCACCACAAGATGCTTCAATCATAGCACCTCCTTCTTCACCACAAAGTACACCAACTTCATCACCATCTAAAATCACTCTTTTGGAACTCCTTAAGACTCCAACAAGATCTACCCAACCTAAAGAAAAAGAACTAGTCTTTTCAACACCCCCCACATCACCAAATACTATCTTTCAAGATCTTGAAACATCACCACCATTAGCTCCCATCACATTGCAAGAACATCTAGGTTCTTTTCCACCACCATTTACAAACATTCCGGATATTGATCCATATTTTCCTATTTTTCCACCACAACTTCCGCATAACTCAAATCAAAACAACCCGGAAAACTTCCGCACTCATTACCCACATCATTTACATTGTGAACATTGCCAATCCACTAGGGAAATTGCAATAGAAGTTAGGGAAGAAATGCGTTTCATACTCAACCTCATCCTTGATCGCATCAATACCATTACTCATCAAAACCTCCATCCATAACCTTAAGCAAGCATGGAAGGAATCACTACTACTATTTTTCACTTTTAGTATTATTATTTTTTTGTCATTTTCAAGAACAAGTCTTGTTCTTATTTTTACATGCTTGTAAGTGGCTTAACTACCACTACAATTTGTCGTTTTATTACAAGGCCATGTTTACATACCTTGGCTCCCTATCTTGATTCTCGACAACCACAAGATCATTTAAGCATGTTACTAACCTTTCTTTTTGTAGGATTTTTTTTTCTTCTCTTGACGCCCCAAACTAGGGGGAGCTACCGTCAAGGGGGAGTAAGAAATACGTAGACTACTTTTTCTTCCAAGGGTTAACTTTTTGTTTCGACAAAAAGGGGGAGAAGAAGTAAAACTTAGGAGCTTTCAAAACTTACATCTATTCTTAAGTTTTACTCATCATAACATTATATTTTGTCATCAACAAAAAGGGGGAGATTGTTAATACAAATAAACCGTAAAAACGTTTATTAATATTTTGCGATCTCTTTGTATTTTGTTGATAACATATATAATGTTGTCTTAAGTATAATTATAAGGATACATGTTATTTTTGTAAAGCATTTACATATAATCTTTTAAATATAAAAATGTAGTAATTAAAGCATTTGTTGTAATAGTTAATTAGGATGGGTAAATATCACAGCCCATGGATCTTAACCCATACCCAAAGAGACTTGATACAATGTATACTTAGATACATTGAATCTAGATATAACCCATGGACCAACCCATGACCCATAACCAAAAAACCCATGGGCAAAGAGGAGCGTTCCACGGATCCCTAGCTTTGTGCTAGCCGGATCCCAAGTGGAAGGGATCCGTGGGATCCGTGGGAAAAGTGAGGAAATTTGCCTATAAATAGGGAGCCATTTCTTCATTCTAACTCACCCCTCTTCTTACTAAATCTCTCATACACTCTCATTCTCTTCTAACATATAGATCACTAGATCTAGAGAGTTGTTCTTCTTTTCTTTCTATTTGTGATCCTCATATAGGTCCTTCTCTAAGGCGAGATCACGAGCATTCTACAAGTCATCCAAGCAAGGGGTCCTTGATTGATTTGTCACTCCACAAGATTTCTGTAGCGAAGATCTTGTATTTGATTATTTCACATATTTGTTGTGTAATAGTTGTGTTGGTTTGGTCCACCGTGCTACGGACTCGGTATCTAGCTTTGTACCGGATAAAGTGTAAGCAACGTTGTGAAGGCTTCTCCGCCAAGTGAAGGAGTTTGTTGACATAGTGCTTGAACTCTCGAGTAGGTGACTCGGGGAGTGGAGTAGGGCAAGGAAGGTGTCCTTGTAGCCGAACCACTATAGATCGGTTGTGTCATTTCTATCCCTTATCTTTACTTATTTACTTACATTATCATTAGATCTATACGTTCTCAACATCCATACGATTTCACATAATATCGGATCTAAATTTTTTAAAACTAACTTAAAATCGGCAAAACTATTCAACCCCCCCCCCCTCTAGTTTTCCACAATTCACATCTAAAGACGGAAAATTGGGTAAGGTTTTTGGTTGAGGCTCCGTTTCATCAAAATTAGGACTAAGAGAGAGGTCATGACAACAAGCATCTAAACCTACATTCTCTAGTGGCGTTTGGTCCAAAGGTTCTATATCAATCGGGGTTCCTATAGTCTCTTCTACTTCTCCCGGGTAAGTTATAGGCGGTGTGTGTTCCTCAAGTGATGGTAGGGCTTGTGGGCTTGGAGTTTCCACCTCATTCTCCATTACATCTAGATCTCCTAGAAGTTCATCATGTGTTTTAGTATGATCTAACCCAAATACACTCCTAAGCATCTCAAATCCTTCTTTAGCCATTTCAAATTCTTGGTTCGATTCATAAGAATTATTCTCAAAAATTTGATCACTATGTTCTATTTGCCTAAAGGATTCCTCACGCGTGTCATATGTTTTGGTAAAATCTATCCCACACATGCAAATAGGTAGTTCAACTATAACCATCTCACAATCTTGTTCGAGTTTAGGTTCCATGTTCTTAAAAACTAGGTCTTTTTGATCATGGTGCCTAAGATCATTCAACTGATGGTTTATGCTTAGGAGGCTTTTCTCAAAATATTTCCAGATGGTCTCACTAAAAGGAGTTGATTCTAACAATGATCGTTGAATAGAAGCCACATAAGCACAAAATTTATCAAATCCATCCAACCTTACACCCGTCTCCTTTTGGATATCTCTAAGATCACTCACAAATTCATTAGAACAATAAAAAGCAATCCAATCTGCGAAATTCAATTGTTCCTCATTTGTTAATGATTCAAATGCAACTTCACTTGCCATAGCGACAAATGAAAAGGGTTTTACGAACACAAACACAAAGAAGGGGGATAGACTACGAGGAAGCTAAAAATGGGAAAAAAATGCTTACTTAATAGGAATCAAGCAAGGAAACCTAAACGAGGTGGACTCCTAACTAGCTATTCTATTCCCCGGCAGTGGCGCCAAAAACTTGATAACGCTACACGCGTCGTTCGGGGTCAAAGGAACTTCCTTTTCATCGAGCAAGTTTTTCAACACCCTAGGCAGTGAACCTAATCGTTGTAGTGTAGTATTAGGGTAAGCCACGGGAATTGATATCGTTCTCTAGGGGAATAGGAATGCTAGTGAGGAGTTACTACGCTAAGGTTGGGGTTGAGGAAGATTATTTTTTTTTTATCTTTTTTATGTTTTTTTTAGGAAATGGAAAAGTACGAATCTCGGGGTTTGGATTTGGGGGGTTGGTATTTCTACCGATTACTCTAGTATCAAATTATCTAATTAACTAAGGTGAGGGTAGTCTATGTCTAATTATTGTGTGCTCGTATGATGATTTAAAGATGTGTTTACTTAGGTTTTATTACTCCTAAATTATCTCCTATTGATGGTTGAATTGTCACGTCCTTATTCTTAATTGCGTTGTGTGTCTAAGGTCATAGGGTATGCGTTTATCCCTAACTCTTTGAAACTACCAAAGGTTCTCGTCTACAAAATCTCTAGGATTTATAAACTCTAACTCTAAGGTACTCTTTGGATGGTTTAGCCTACAACTACTCTAGGTGTTATAGTCTAAGGTTCACAAAGATTAATCAAGCATTAACTACACAACGAATGACCTATCACATTACTAGATCATTATAAATTAAGATAAGAGACAACCAATCAATATTGAATAGTTAAGTTTCATATTCCCTAACCAAACACACAAGTAAATTAGCCAGACATGGAGAACATGCAAGCATAGACACAAATAATTGAAGACATAATTGAATTAATGAAGTAAAACACTTATCTTGGTGTAAGATAGGGTTTAGAACCCTAAAATACTGTACAAGACAGCCTTGGTTCGGTTTAGGTTTTTACTCCAAAAGACTACACACTGAAAACTAAAAAATTCGGATTCTATATATAAGATTACATTCGCGACGGCGTCACCATCTAATTTGTGACGCCGTCGGGTCGCCGTCATTAGGGTTTCATCTTGGCCACGTTAGTCTTGCGACGGCGTCACCTTATGCTTGTGACGCCGTCCTCTTCAGCCTCTGACGCTGTCTGAATCAAATCTAGGCCGTCTGAGTTACGACGACCTACTCTTTTAAAGCCTGACACCGTCACTTGAAAATAAGCAATTTGGCTACTGTATCGTCACAACATGTGCTCCGACGGCGTCACAGATAACACCTGACGCCGTCCCCTTGTGTTTCAGTAGCTTGAATATCTCGATTCTTGACTTTCGCCATTTTCTTCGTATATTCGCGCCTTTTCGTCCAAATAAGTGCCATTCCAGCAATTTGCCTTCAAGAGACCTAAAAAGTGAAAAGGAACGATATTAAGTAATAACGGATACAAAAGTGATCAAATAAGGGCTTAAACGACCCCTTAAAAAGGTACATTTTAAAACCTTATCAGATACGAAGAAATCAAAAACGATCCTAACGACGATACTACTAAGACAACTAGGATAGATCTACATCTCGAACCAAGTACTACTTAGTTTCAAGATGGTACACTGCCATGAATCTAATGCTATCTAGCCACGTCTACGAATACCACTAACTGATCTCCTAACCTCGTCCATCACTCTCCCAAGGTATGAGATCTCAAGACGCTGAGAGCTGCGATCTCTCCTAAGATCTGCAACTTCTCTCTCCAGCGTGCCGACCCTGCGCTGAAGCGCCTGGTCTGCCTCTCGAGCTGTCGCGAGCCCTCTCCGCAGGTCTACTACCTGGTCGAAGAGCTCCAACGTACCCTCGATCAAGATCGTAACCCTCCTAACTACCGCATCCATATCAGCTCTCAAATCCTCTATACTAGTCCTAGATACTCCAACCAACCGATCCGTCAGCTGACTAAGCCTAGTACCCTGTGATGTAATCCTCTCCCACATCAGAACCGTCTCACCATACTCCTCGGGCTCTGAAGTAATCTCCGATGGTACCTCAGATCCTAACGGGCTACCTATATAAGGTGAGTAAGGTGGTGAGTCAATGTCTAAAGGCTGTCCAAGGGACTCAGGCTCAGGCAAAGGAGAACCTGGTCTGGGAGAATGTGCAGGACTCTGCAATGGAGGAGTACCCCCTTCTGGGATATCCTCATCATCCTCATACTGCTCCTCAATCTCATGCTCCTCTTCGACCTCATGCTCTTACTCGCCCTCATCCATAGAGGGAGAGTCCATGAGTCGGAGTCTCTGTGCAGGTAAATCCTGAGGTGGTACACTAGGAGATCTAGGTCTCCTAAGACATGGTGATGCTGCTAAATGGATATGTGATGATGGTGGTCTCATGGACATGCAGGCAGTGCTATAAGCAAGCCTAGGAGTCTGGGCTCGTGCTAAGACCTAATGTAAAGTGAGCTGCCTAGATGAGCTAGGACGATCTGATGATGATGAACTAGTGTGACGGGCAATCTCATAAGGATCACCCTGCGCAACCGTCATGAGAGTCAATGCTGGTGAACTAGCAACAGCAAGGACCTCCTCAGACACATCAAAAGCTAGTGAAGGCATGGTCTGTGACAATGGCATTCGAAACAACTAGTTTTAATAAGCGCATCAACTCAACCAAAACATATATCACATAATGAAAGCTTTAAAAGTGTAGGTACCGCATTACTCAAAATATGCCTTTAACTAAAACACATAAGTTCCGTTCTATCACATAATCCCATATCAAATCAATCGAGTTCAAAATCCAAAAATCATAATATACCGTTTACTCAAATCCAATACCGTAGTATCTCGATAACCATATCTCACTTACCCAAAATCAATAATCATATCTCCAAATCATAACGTTTCCATAATCAGTTCACAATATCCCGTAACAGTTCATCTCATAATTCAAATCGCAGTTCATACCATAATAATTTAAGAAGCTTCGGCTTGGCAAGCGGGCGTGCGTCGGTCGAGGATCAATTTTCTCAAAATGTGGTTATAGTTTAGGGTTTATAAAATACCTAATTCTCTATAACCTTGAGCTCTGATACCAATCTGTTACACCCCCAAAATCTTAGTACAACGGAAGACTTAATCAAGTTTTCGAGGCGTTACTATTGGATTGGTATCGCACACAAGTATAGCAAAAAGATAGTCATTTAATATTCAAAACCAATCCCAAATTTAGTTATTCAAAACATTTAATCCAAAAGTGTAAATATTAGGCCCAACACATGTTTTAATAAAGTAGGTCCCCAAAGTTTATCAGAGTCAGAAATGATCCTTGATCTTAGGGTTTTCGTAGGAACTCATTAGGAATTTAACTTAGGGGTTTCGTAGGAACTCATTAGGAATTTAACTTGATCTTCAAGTTCGATCATCCTACGGTCGGAAGATTGTGAGTCAATGGGAGGCAAGGAGATTGCCTTAACGGTTTTGGGCAACTCACGGGGGTCATTCAAACTTTCGTTGTCATAGAGAGCAAGGTCCTCTATTATACCCCATGATTCTTCCGCGGTGAGATCACTAAGTTTTCCACCGGCCGCTTGGTCAATGGATCGCTTAGTGGGGAAGTTGACATGATCATAAAAGATTTGGACTTGGAGCCAAATATCAATGCCGTGATGAGGGACTTTATGAAGTAAGTCCTTGAATCGATTCCATGCTTCGTAGAGAGATTCACCTTGACGTTGTTGGAACATCAAGATGTCATTCCTAAGTTTAGTGGTTCTCCCCGGTGGGAAAAATTGAGCAAGGAAACGAGAGGTGAGATCATCCCAACTTGAGATGGAGCCGGCGGGAAGTCGCTCAAGCCAATTACTAGCTTGGTCCCGTAGAGAGAATTGGAAGAAACGCAGATGCGTGGTCTCCCGAGTAGTAGCATCAAGGTCGATGGAATCGACAATTTTAAGGAAATCCCTTAGATGCTAATTTGGATCTTCGGAACGAAGTCCATGGAATGCACATCCGTTTTGCACCAACCGGATGGTGTCGGATCGCAGGGCCGTAGTTTGGGCTTGGTCGGGAAGCTCAATGGTGTTCCTATAGCCTAGGTGGCTTGGTCTCGAGTATTCACCAAGAGTACGGGCTCTTGGCGGGTCATTTGGTGGTAGGTTGATGAATGGCGGTTGGTTATCACCTTCCATGATGAAAAGTGATGGTGTTACGAACAAAGGTCATGAAGAAGGGGGATAGACTACGAGGAAGCTAAAAATGAGAAAAATTTACTTGATAGGAATCAAGAAAAGAAACCTAAACGAGGTGGACTACTAACTAGCTATTCTATTCCCCGGCAGCGGCGCCAAAAATTTGATAACGCTACACACGTCGTTCGGGGTCAAAGGAACTTCCTTTTCTTCGAGCAAGTTTTATAACACCCTAGGTAGTGAACCTAATCGTTGTAGTGTAGTATTAGGGTAACCCACGGGTATTGATATCGTTCTCTAGGGGAATACGAATGCTAGTGAGAAGTTACTACGCTAAGGTTGGGGGTTGAGGAAGATTATTTTTTATCTTTTTTATGTTTTTTTTAAGAAATGGAAAGGTACGAATCTCGGGGTTTGGATTTGGGGGTTGGTATTTCTACTGATTACTTCTACTTATCTAATTATCTAAACTAATGGGTAGTCTATGTCTAATTATTGTGTGTTCGTATGATAGTTTAAAGATGTGTTTACTTTGGTTTTATTACTCCTTAATTATCTCCTATTGGTGGTTGAATTGTCACGTCCTTATTCTTAATCGCGTTGTGTGTCTAAAGTCGTAGGGTATGCGTTTATCCCTAACTCTTTGAACTTACCAAAGGGTCTCGTCTACAAAACCCACTAGGGATTATAAACTCTAACTCTAAGGCCTCTTTGGATGGTTTAGCCTACAACCGCTCTAAGTGCTATAGCCTAAGGGTCACAAAGATTAATCAAGCATTAATTACACAACGAATGACCTATCGCATTACTAGATCATTAACAATTAAGATAAGAGACAACCAATCAATATTCAATAACTAAGTTTCATATTCCCTAAGCAAACACACAAGTAAATAAGCCGGACATGGAGAACATGCAAGCATACACACAAATAATCAAAGACATAATTGAATTAATGAAATAAAACACTTATCTTTTTGTAAGATAGGGTTTGGAACCCTAAAATACTGTACAAGACAGCCTTGGTTCGGTTTAGGTTTTTACTCCAAAAGACTACACACAAATACTGAAAAATTCGGATTCTATATATAAGATTACATGTGCGACGGCGTCACCTTATGTTTTGTGACGCCGTCGGGTCGCCGTCATTAGGGTTTCGTCTTGGCCACGTTAGTCTTGCGACGGCGTCACCTTGTGCTTGTGACGCCGTCCTCTTTAGCTTCTGACGCCGTCTGGATCAAATCTAGGCCGTCTGAGTTGCGACGGCCTACTCTTTTAAAGCCTGACACCGTCACTTGAAAATATGAAATTTGGCTTCTGTGTCGTCACAAAATGCTCCGACGGCGTCGCAGTTAAGCAGTGACGCCGTCACCTTGTATTTTAGCAGCTTGAATGTCTCGATTCTTGACTCTGGCCATTTTCTTCGTATATCTGCGCCTTTTCGTCCAAATAAGTGCCATTACAGCAATTTGCCTTCAAGAGACCTAAAAAGTGAAAAGGAACGATATTAAGTAATAACGGATACAAAAGTGATCAAATAAGGGCTTAAACGACCACTCAAAAAGGTACATTTTAAAACCTTATCAAATATTCCTACACTTGGTATTTGCTTGTCCTCAAGCAAATGTGCTTTTAGCCAATTAATTTATAAGTTAGGGGTCATGAAGCACTGGTTTAAAACAGTCCACAACACATATAAGCCCCGCAAAAGTCATAACAAGCACGGAAATTACATACTAGCACCTCACATGGGGTGTTTGGATACTCACATCTCTCTCGGGTGTATATGAAATATAACAAGTTGGAAATGGAAGATTAAACACTCATTAACCGGTCCTAGTACATAGATTACCATAGGCTTGAGAATAGATCAAACCTCCATCGCTTTGGCGTAAGCACCTAGGAAAGACTATCAAAGAGGTCTTTAAAGGGTTGTAATGTTAGGCTTACGGTAGGGAAACAAAGGGTTTGGTGGGATAGGCTATTTAGTGGTGGTAAGTCAAAAATATTTTTAGCCTACAACCGCTCTAAGTGCTATAGCCTAAGGGTCACAAAGATTAATCAAGCATTAATTACACAACGAATGACCTATCGCATTACTAGATCATTAACAATTAAGATAAGAGACAACCAATCAATATTCAATAACTAAGTTTCATATTCCCTAAGCAAACACACAAGTAAATAAGCCGGACATGGAGAACATGCAAGCATACACACAAATAATCAAAGACATAATTGAATTAATGAAGTAAAACACTTATCTTTTTGTAAGATAGGGTTTGGAACCCTAAAATACTGTACAAGACAGCCTTGGTTCGGTTTAGGTTTTTACTCCAAAAGACTACACACAAATACTGAAAAATTCGGATTCTATATATAAGATTACATGTGCGACGGCGTCACCTTATGTTTTGTGACGCCGTCGGGTCGCCGTCATTAGGGTTTCGTCTTGGCCACGTTAGTCTTGCGACGGCGTCACCTTTTGCTTGTGACGCCGTCCTCTTTAGCTTCTGACGCCGTCTGGATCAAATCTAGGCCGTCTGAGTTGCGACGGCCTACTCTTTTAAAGCCTGACACCGTCACTTGAAAATATGAAATTTGGCTTCTGTGTCGTCACAAAATGCTCCGACGGCGTCGCAGTTAAGCAGTGACGCCGTCACCTTGTATTTTAGCAGCTTGAATGTCTCGATTCTTGACTCTGGCCATTTTCTTCGTATATCTGCGCCTTTTCGTCCAAATAAGTGCCATTACAGCAATTTGCCTTCAAGAGACCTAAAAAGTGAAAAGGAACGATATTAAGTAATAACGGATACAAAAGTGATCAAATAAGGGCTTAAACGACCCCTCAAAAAGGTACATTTTAAAACCTTATCAAATATCCCTACACTTGGTATTTGCTTGTCCTCAAGCAAATGTGCTTTTAGCCAATTAATTTATAAGTTAGGGGTCATGAAGCACTGGTTTAAAACAGTCCACAACACATATAAGCCCCGCAAAAGTCATAACAAGCACGGAAATTACATACTAGCACCTCACATGGGGTGTTTGGATACTCACATCTCTCTCGGGTGTATATGAAATATAACAAGTTGGAAATGGAAGATTAAACACTCATTAACCGGTCCTAGTACATAGATTACCATAGGCTTGAGAATAGATCAAACCTCCATCGCTTTGGCGTAAGCACCTAGGAAAGACTATCAAAGAGATCTTTAAAGGGTTGTAATGTTAGGCTTACGGTAGGGAAACAAAGGGTTTGGTGGGATAGGCTATTTAGTGGTGGTAAGTCAAAAATATTTTTTGTTACAAGCATACGAAGAATGGCGTTGCTAAGCCAAGACTCGACACTCTAGACTCTAGCTAACTGAAACAAACAAACATAAATTTAAAGGATAGATGTAGGATGGTAGCCCGTCTGTGGTTTTTTTTTTTTTTTTTTTTTTTTTTTTTTTTTTTTTTTTTTTTTTTTTAGCACTCAATATATTTTTTTTCTTTTCTCTTTTTCTATTTTTTTTTCGATTTTTTTTATCATACACTTTTACTCTACCATCCTCTACGGTAACATCAAAATGATAGGGATTTATAGGCACATCCCTACACTTGATTTTTTATTTCTCTAACACTAATTTGACCCGAATTGAAAAGATCAAAACACTTGGGGTATGTTATTACACAAATAAAGGAATTTAATCCCTTCCAATCATTTTATAAACTTTAACTTTTTCCCATGAGTCCCAATCGTCCCAAAACTGTGTACAAAGGATATGACTCGACTTAGCAACTCATGCAAGCAACTAGATAATTGAACTAAGGGTTTGGGGTGATAACAAAAATGCACTAAAAGTGAGTGCATACAGGGTAGGCTAAGGCGATTTGGGTGTATATTTGGGGGTGGGGTGTAAACAATGCTCTTCATTGATATTCCGGAAAAACCGAAAAATCACGAGAACCGCGAAAAGGATAGGCTCTGAGGGGTTAACTAGGGGCATCGTGTACTAAAGATGAGTACAACGCAAAGGGTGTGGGGGAATTACTCAACCGATGTGGAAGAAGTAATTATATTACGGGTATCAAACAAGGGTTATCCTAATGCCTCTTATCATTTAGTTATTCCTAACTACACAAGTGTAGTCTTACTAGCGATCTCGGGATGCATCACAAAACAAGTTCTAGAATCTAATATACTACCGGTTCACACTCTAAGCATTAAAGATGAATGCTTTAATTCCTACTAATCTAAGGGTGATCCTCACATTTTGGGTGGAATTTAGGTGGTAAAGGGTTTTTGTGCTAGTCATGCAACTTCCTATCCGTGAGACGCTTTTGTTAAGACTAATGGCCCACTCCTATAAGTCATAGAAAATTTCAAATTTGGTGCTAAAATTACCCTAACCGACATTTTCTCTTGGTTTATTACACAAATACAATTGGACAAAGCAAATAATCAAGGATAAGTATAGTTTCAAAGTTCCCGTTTTATTTTCCCTCCCTACACTTAAACTGAACATTGTCCCCAATGTTCTCCGAAAGTATCAAAGTTATGATAATGGAAGGTAATTAAAAACGAAAGAAACTAGTACTCCCCTGATTAGCTCGGTAGGATCCGTGTGTGAAGTAGTGGTTAAATCCTTTCCAAGAAGAATGTGTGCGTGAAAAGCTCCTTCCAATCTTTTGTTTCTTCTTCTTGATAAATAAAACCTGCACATTCAAAGAAACCAACGAAACCTTCGCGTAAAATCGGCGGTAATAATATATATAAGACTCTACTAAACTAAGATATAATGCTTGTGGAATGGATGTTTACAAAATTTCTGGAAAATTAAGACATGGAAAATTCCAAAAATTCATAAGTAGCTCAGAAAACGAGAAAAAAAATAATCGGTTGCTTTTACTCCTTCCTGACGCCGTCAGGTTATCCTGACAAAAACTGGTCTGCGATTTTCTGGAAAAAATTATGGAAAATTTACATCTTTAGAATCTGGAAAAATTTCTGCAAAACATCCATTATGACTCGATACAAGCATTTGACTCGAACAAACACACAAATATATCTTTTAATGAATTGCTATTCTCATGTTTACGTTACTTTTGAAAACGTGTGTAATCCTCCCTACACTTATCCTTTATGTAAAATACCTTTATATGCAATTAAGACGAGGTTAAAAACAAAATAAAGCATTTTTACAAATTTAAACATGAGAATAAACAACCAATAAAAGATATACGACACTAACAAGCAAACAATTAAGCATGGGTTGCCTCCCACGAAGCGATTTTCTTTATTTAAGAGTCTTGTAGCTAGACTCGTAGTCGTGCCCTTACGTGACTTCATTACCGCCATGTTCTTTCTCATGACAGTCTCTATTGGGGGATTCCATGTTGTAGAAGTGTCCTATGATGCACTTCTCTAAGAGTTCATCCTCTCCCCAATCGGTCCTATATTTCGGTCCTAGGTTCAAGCAATCCTTATAGAATCCGAAAATCTTAGCCATAACATAATCTACTCCTTTTTCTTTATCCTCCTCATTCCTATAATAGACCGATAGTTTAAGTTCCTTTTCATCATTAGAGAGTGATGAAAACTTCTCAATCTTAAACGGCATTTGGTAAGCTATGTTATCGGTCTCATCTTTAAATCGCACTATTCCTAACGAGGGGTCATAGGTCATCCCGGTGCTTTCTATGAAAGGTTTTCCTAGAATAACATGGGAAAAGCTAGGATCTATGGTCGTGCTAATATCATCCACAATTATGAAGTCCGTAGGAAACGTGAAACTACCTACTGATCTGCGCAAAACAGTCAAGTCTAAAAGACTTAAAACTGCTCAGACACAAATGCAATGAAGTCCTGGAGAATAGATTGAATTCCCGGGTCGTTATGTCCCATGGAGACTCAATGGTGTGTTAAACACTTGATCAGACGATAGAATGACCACTAATGATAGCGATCAGAAAGGATTTGAATGGATAATTACACTACTGAAAAAGGTTATAAATAAAAGCGACTTAAATGCAAATTAAGAAAATTAAAAAGTTAAAATCTATTAAATAAACGCTATCACTATTTTTAAAGTGATGAACGTTTAAAACCAAAAACGTACGTTTAAATTAAAAACTACGTGAACGTACAAAATAAAACGTGAAACTTATACAATAAAAATCCTAAAAATATGAAAAATACATTTTTACAATCCTAATAATAAAAGAAAATATTTAGAAAAAGAAAATTATTTTTACAACTATTTATGTAATTATTATTAATTAAAAACTATTTTAAACTATTTAATAATACTCTAAAATAAAAGAAAATATGAAATAAGACTAGAAAAATAAAATTAAGACTTAGAAAAATCTAAAATATGATAAAACTAATTTTAAAACAGAAAATATATTTTTTAGACTTTTTATATATTTATTACTAATTTAAAACTATTTAAAACTAATTAAAATGCTAGAAAATACAAATTTAACTAAGAAAAATATGGAAAAATACTTTTTAGGCTTTATACATTTATCTAAACTTAAGAAAAATGAAAAATTATTTTTTAGAACCTTTTCTTAATTATTTGTATTAAATGCTATTTAAAAGTGCTTAAAAACTAATTTAAATTAAGAAAAATAGTAAACAAGCTTGAAAAAATCTGAAAAATTCAAGAAAACTCTAAAATAATATATAGAAGCTATGAAAAATAGAAAAACAAGGGGTTGTGTGGAAGGATTTGAAACTGATGTGGAATGAGCTTAAAAATAAGCACTTCCAATAAGCAAATGAGGTCCAAAAGCTACCAAACTGATAATGAAGCTCTATTAAGCTAAAAGAACTGAAATGGAACAAGAATCAACAAGCTACAGCTACTGAATATAAGCTAGTACAGATTTGAGTATATGAGATTAATGTGCTAAAACAGTGAAGGGGGCACCAAATTTGAGCTTAAAAACAAGCACCTAAATAAGCTGAAACAGAAAACCAAAAACTGGGACTAACACTAGACTTGGGTGAGAGCTTATAAACCAAGATTTAGACCTAGAGGAGCTCAAGTGAGCCCTTTACAAGCTCTGCAAAAACTCCATAAAACCTGTGCAGGCAACAGTGCCCTGCACAGGGCAGTTAACACAATTTGGACAAGCTCTTTTGAGCTTGTAGAAAAAATCACAAAAATCTACTAAAATAGCCATAAGATATTAGACCAGGGGAAGTTTTTAAAACAACAAGACTTATTGAAATTGACTCAGATTTGAGTTCATGAAAATTCCTCTTAGATAGGCTCAAAACAAGATTTTGCCAAATTGACTTTTGAAGTAAAACTGAAAGTTTGACTTTTGTGAAGTTTGCAACTGAATTTAATGACTGAAATGGATGTAATATGTTAAAATGAAACTAAAACAAGTAAGTTCTAAGATTTCCAAACACAAAACAATTGATTGTCTTGCCAAAATCACAACAGTTAAAGAATTGAGGACAGTTAAGTTGGATTTTGACTTTGAGAGCTTTCATGCACAAAAGTAAGACAGCTATGGATATATTAGGACTAAGCAAACTTAAGACAACCAGAGTTAAACACCAAACAAGCCTCTAGGACAGATATAGCTGTAAATCCAAACACACCTTAAAACTTTTATAAAGAGATTAAAACTGAACTAAACTCTTACTAAGCTAACATTTTTGATCAAACCAGGTTTAAATGATCATAATAGAACTATATTAACAGGTTTACATTAATGGTGATCACAAATACACAGACAACCACAAAATTCAAAATTTCACTTGAAATGAAAATTAGATACTTACTGTCAAATGAACAACTGATGTCTAAGGCTAAACCAGGATCAAAACTAACCTATTCTAGCTTAATCTCACCCCATATCACCTACTGCATCACCCAACATCATCACCAAAACCATTCTTGACCATTTCTTTGACTTCTGTTGACCATGAAGCAAAATTTATTGAAACTGACTTTTGAGCTTTCAAAAAGACTTTAAATAGCTTATATAAGCTTAGTTAAGTTTAGAAATAAGCTTCTAAGAGCTTGTGCATAATACTTGTAAACTGAAATTTGCACAGTTAACTTAAAATTTGAAACTAATAACAGAACTTGGAATTGCTTAATCAAAACACATTACACTGAAGGTTTAACTTAAATATGGTTCACAGGAACTGAAATTACATCATTTAGATATGAACTACAACATTTTAACAAAAAACGACATTAAGGTAAAAACTATAAAACTAGTAGACTCCCTTTTTGCATCCTTTTTCCTTCTTTTTATAATCCCATCACTTTTCCTCTCTCCTCTGAATCTTTCCCAACAATCCTAGCCATTGGATGGCCTAGAATTAATCTCCACCATTTAAACTTGATTTTGGCGCCAATTTTCTTGTCTGCCCATTGGAGGTTGAGTGAAGGGGTAGGGGGGCATTTAATGATGTTTGGAAGTTAGTTGGAGGTGAGGGAATAGGGGAGAGTGATTGGAGAGGAGGGGGGATGGGTTTAGCTAAGTTTCAGGGAAGCAGGTTGAGAGTGATGACTTTGGCGGGCTTGCGGAAATTGACCAGGATTTGACCAACAGGGTTAATAATAGGGGGGTTCATAATTCCAAATGACAGGGGTCCAAAGATAGGGCAGGGGTCAAAATTGCTTTATAAAGGGTTAAATATATAAGGACCTTTTGTGTAACTTCTGAAATTGCAAGGACCATTACTGCCAATTCTGCCAAGATGCTCCAAGGACTAAAAGTGATAATCTTCAAAAGTTCAGGGACCAAAATTGCCATTTCCCAATTATCCAGGGGCCATTTCTGCCAAATTTGAAACTTGAAGGACCATTTTTGTAATTTTCTCAAACTTTTGAAATTTTTCACCAAAGGACTAAATTTGACAAGTTATGATTTAAAAAGGACCTTTGGTGACTTTTCTTTTGAAATTTTGACTCAGGGACTATTTTTGACAATTTTAGAAACTTGGGGGACTAAAACTGCAATTTTTGCAAATTTGATATGTTTTTCATCTGATTTTGATATTTTAGCATTTAAAACACATAAAACACTGATTTGTGATATTTTGATCATTTTGATGTGTTTCTGAGTGTTTTCAGATGATTTTGCAGTTTATATTGTACAAAAATGATGAGTATTTAGACACTCATCAATCCCCCACACTGAGATATTGCTAGTCCCTAGCAATGATTTGAGAAAACATAATGGATTTTAATCTCTTTACCAAAAGCCATTACTTCTGGAGTAGCCAAATGTTTTAGTTCAAGTAAGAACCATGGTACACCGATAACCATGTGATTTTGAGCAAACCACCAGCTTTCAACGGATTTGATTTTGTCTTTACCAGAAGCCGTACCCTTCTGGACTAGCCAACTCTTAGATAAATTATCAATATTATCTTTGGTGAGCTGATTACCAATTATGGTTTTTCCACTGCCTTTACCACAAGCCATAACCTTGCGGGCTAGCCAACTCTTCACTTTTTAGGATATGGTGAGTTGAGAACCATACAATTTTAGGCAAATTGCAAGCCGTAAACGGATTTGATATATCTTTACCAAGAGCCGTTTGCTCCTGGATTAGCCAATCCTTTTGTCTATCAAACATGGCGGACTGATAACCAATCTGAGTAAGTGTAGAACACTTACTCCAAAAAAAAAATTTTGGCCAAAAACGGGGGAATTGGGTAGATAATATATGAAATTCGTGAGAATTCCCGCCAAAAACGGGGGAATTGGGTAGATAATATATGAAATTCGTGAGAATTCCCCCCCACACTTAGAAATGAATATTGCCCTCAATATTCAAAGTACCGGCGGTTATGCCGAAACAAAGAACGTAAAAGGGAAATACTACGGCCATTATTTAGAAAGGATTTTTTTTTTTTTTTTTTTTTTTTTTTTTTTTTTTTTTTTTTTTTATAACATGTGGGGCATCACCCCCACACTTAGGTGGTAGAAAGGGGGTAAGAAGTCAGAAATATGGGTGAAAACCCATATGGTGTGTGCTACTGTTTTTGATTTCCGAGTCGCTAGCTTGACTCGACCCCGCATTAATTGGTTCATGGGGAAGCAAAGTGGACGAAACAATCTCCATCGGACTTTCATTCAAGATGTTTGGATAAACATTGAAGTACGTGAAAGTTCCACACCGATGAGATAAAGAGAGACAGAGACAGACCCGGCTCACAGATTGTACATGAAAATGCCGGGGTCAAAGATAGTGTCCTCACTCCCAAAGGAGTGAAGAAGAGAAGAAGACACATCATATGTGAGGAATGGAAGGAAGATGTTTATAACAATTAGGATCCATTCGTCATCCTCAAATGTAGACATGTCGGGAGGAAGGGTGAAGGTAGTATCATCAATAAGCAAACTCTTATGATAGAGTAAACCTTCCTCCGAGCCAATATCATCCTCAAGATCAAAATGGAAATGATCATATTCCGGAGGAGATATGTCATGAGAGAGTTCACCGGAGAACTCTTCATGAAGAGAATCATTGGAAAAAGCCTCAAGCTCGGGCTTGTCCAATGTAGAGTCACTATCCACAACGGGGATAGGAGATGAAGCTGACTTAGCACAAAATGATTCGATCTTAGAAACGAGGAGATTTATATTGAACAATTGTTCACGAAGTATCTCGTCCTCAATTTCCAGATCATCAGAATTTCTCACTTCTTCTAAACTAACTAGCTCAGAAGGTAGCTCCTCGACATAATCGATGTCTCCATAGGATAAAGAATCGTCAAACGAAGTACAATCGTCATCAGAATCGGAGAACATATCAACATGATCATATGGAATGTCAAGAGGAGGAGAAGAATCATCATTAAGAAGCTCATCACACATATTACCGGAGATAACCTCGGACTCACTTGGGTTTGGAACAAGGCTCTCAACACTTGACAATTCCATTTCTGGAATAGTGCTAGAAGGCTCGTCCCCCATTATGAGAGAGTCTTTGGAAGCAATAAAAGGTAAGATAGGTGTGATAGCAATAGACTGAGGGAGTTGAGAAATGATATCTTTCAAAGGAATAACACTCTCCTCGTCGTCCTCATAGTATTCCCTCATTTGAATACTATCCTCATCATCATCGTCATCATATCGGATTCTTATGTTCATCTGCTGAAGCTTACACACCATTCGTTTCATTTGTAGTTTCTTTCGAATGCGTATTTCTTCAGAACTTTGAGGAAGATTACACTCCTCGTGATCAGTGAAATGCTGTGAAGGCTCAGAAGTCTGATGACTGATGGAATACTGTGGGGGTTGGAAATTGTCAGAACCGGGAGAATTGGAATTTTGAAAATTTTGATTCATCGGTTGACATTCAAAAGTCTCATGAGGACCCCCGCAATTCTCACAACAGAGAGAATTGGGAAAATAACTTTCACCAAAGTTCTGATTGTAACACGGTTCCGGCTCATATACAAGCGGGACCCGTGATGGACAATCAAAACCGTAATGAGAATCATTCCCACAATACTCGCATGAGTAGGATTCGTATTGGGGCTGTGGAGGTAGGTAGGAAAAATCGGGTGTATCATTTGAAATGGGATCGGGATTACCGACAAACTTGTCTCCGAAACCCACATTGGTACATCGCCGACAATTTCCACCGTTAAATGGACCTCCACACCAGGAACATGTCAAATACCATGACATAGAGAATTAAACAGATAAGAGGGATAAGAGATGAAGAATTAAACGAATTAGAGGATAAAGGATGGAGAATTAAACAGGTTTGAGGATAAAGAAATGTAGAATTAAACAGATTGGAGGATA
Organism: Chrysanthemum seticuspe; assembly: GCA_019973895.1. Classification (NCBI taxonomy): domain Eukaryota; kingdom Viridiplantae; phylum Streptophyta; class Magnoliopsida; order Asterales; family Asteraceae; genus Chrysanthemum; species Chrysanthemum seticuspe. Next base: position 32,592,439 of record BPTQ01000009.1, read on the forward strand.
AAGGATGGATATTTTTGGATTTTTGAAAAACATGATATAAAAACAAAGAATGAAAATATTTTTGGCGTTTTTAACACTTTAGGAAAAGTGTTAATGAACTTTTTGGATTTTTTGAAAACTTTACAAAAAAAACTTTTTACAAATGATGGGGTATGTGCAAGAGTGGATCTGAAAAAGGCTAAACACACGCTAAAGCCTCCCCGGCAGCGGCGCCAAAATTTTGATCTGCGCAAAACAGTCAAGTCTAAAAGACTTAAAACTGCTCAGACACAAATGCAATGAAGTCCTGGAGAATAGATTGAATTCCCGGGTCGTTATGTCCCACGGAGACTCAATGGTGTGTTAAACACTTGATCAGACGATAGAATGACCACTAATGATAGCGATCAGAAAGGATTTGAATGGATAATTACACTACTGAAAAAGGTTATAAATAAAAGCGACTTAAATGCAAATTAAGAAAATTAAAAAGTTAAAATCTATTAAATAAACGCTATCACTATTTTTAAAGTGATGAACGTTTAAAACCAAAAACGTACGTTTAAATTAAAAACTACGTGAACGTACAAAATAAAACGTGAAACTTATACAATATAAATCCTAAAAATATGAAAAATACATTTTTACAATCCTAATAATAAAAGAAAATATTTAGAAAAAGAAAATTATTTTTACAACTATTTATGTAATTATTATTAATTAAAAACTATTTTAAACTATTTAATAATACTCTAAAATAAAAGAAAATATGGAATAAGACTAGAAAAATAAAATTAAGACTTAGAAAAATCTAAAATATGATAAAACTAATTTTAAAACAGAAAATATATTTTTTAGACTTTTTATATATTTATTACTAATTTAAAACTATTTAAAACTAATTAAAATGCTAGAAAATACAAATTTAACTAAGAAAAACATGGAAAAATACTTTTTAGGCTTTATACATTTATCTAAACTTAAGAAAAATGAAAAATTATTTTTTAGAACCTTTTCTTAATTATTTGTATTAAATGCTATTTAAAAGTGCTTAAAAACTAATTTAAATTAAGAAAAATAGTAAACAAGCTTGAAAAAATCTGAAAAATTCAAGAAAACTCTAAAATAATATATAGACGCTATGAAAAATAGAAAAACAAGGGGTTGTGTGGAAGGATTTGAAACTGATGTGGAATGAGCTTAAAAATAAGCACTTCCAATAAGCAAATGAGGTCCAAAAGCTACCAAACTGATAATGAAGCTCTATTAAGCTAAAAGAACTGAAATGGAACAAGAATCAACAAGCTACAGCTACTGAATATAAGCTAGTACAGATTTGAGTATATGAGATTAATGTGCTAAAACAGTGAAGGGGGCACCAAATTTGAGCTTAAAAACAAGCACCTAAATAAGCTGAAACAGAAAACCAAAAACTGGGACTAACACTAGACTTGGGTGAGAGCTTATAAACCAAGATTTAGACCTAGAGGAGCTCAAGTGAGCCCTTTACAAGCTCTGCAAAAACTCCATAAAACCTGTGCAGGCAACAGTGCCCTGCACAGGGCAGTTAACACAATTTGGACAAGCTCTTTTGAGCTTGTAGAAAAAATCACAAAAATCTACTAAAATAGCCATAAGATATTAGACCAGGGGAAGTTTTTAAAACAACAAGACTTATTGAAATTGACTCAGATTTGAGTTCATGAAAATTCCTCTTAGATAGGCTCAAAACAAGATTTTGCCAAATTGACTTTTGAAGTAAAACTGAAAGTTTGACTTTTGTGAAGTTTGCAACTGAATTTAATGACTGAAATGGATGTAATATGTTAAAATGAAACTAAAACAAGTAAGTTCTAAGATTTCCAAACACAAAACAATTGATTGTCTTGCCAAAATCACAACAGTTAAAGAATTGAGGACAGTTAAGTTGGATTTTGACTTTGAGAGCTTTCATGCACAAAAGTAAGACAGCTATGGATATATTAGGACTAAGCAAACTTAAGACAACCAGAGTTAAACACCAAACAAGCCTCTAGGACAGATATAGCTGTAAATCCAAACACACCTTAAAACTTTTATAAAGAGATTAAAACTGAACTAAACTCTTACTAAGCTAACATTTTTGATCAAACCAGGTTTAAATGATCATAATAGAACTATATTAACAGGTTTACATTAATGGTGATCACAAATACACAGACAACCACAAAATTCAAAATTTCACTTGAAATGAAAATTAGATACTTACTGTCAAATGAACAACTGATGTCTAAGGCTAAACCAGGATCAAAACTAACCTATTCTAGCTTAATCTCACCCCATATCACCTACTGCATCACCCAACATCATCACCAAAACCATTCTTGACCATTTCTTTGACTTCTGTTGACCATGAAGCAAAATTTATTGAAACTGACTTTTGAGCTTTCAAAAAGACTTTAAATAGCTTATATAAGCTTAGTTAAGTTTAGAAATAAGCTTCTAAGAGCTTGTGCATAATACTTGTAAACTGAAATTTGCACAGTTAACTTAAAATTTGAAACTAATAACAGAACTTGGAATTGCTTAATCAAAACACATTACACTGAAGGTTTAACTTAAATATGGTTCACAGGAACTGAAATTACATCATTTAGATATGAACTACAACATTTTAACAAAAAACGACATTAAGGTAAAAACTATAAAACTAGTAGACTCCCTTTTTGCATCCTTTTTCCTTCTTTTTATAATCCCATCACTTTTCCTCTCTCCTCTGAATCTTTCCCAACAATCCTAGCCATTGGATGGCCTAGAATTAATCTCCACCATTTAAACTTGATTTTGGCGCCAATTTTCTTGTCTGCCCATTGGAGGTTGAGTGAAGGGGTAGGGGGGGCATTTAATGATGTTTGGAAGTTAGTTGGAGGTGAGGGAACAGGGGAGAGTGATTGGAGAGGAGGGGGGATGGGTTTAGCTAAGTTTCAGGGAAGCAGGTTGAGAGTGATGACTTTGGCGGGCTTGAGGAAATTGACCAGGATTTGACCAACAGGGTTAATAATAGGGGGGTTCATAATTCCAAATGACAGGGGTCCAAAGATAGGGCAGGGGTCAAAATTGGTTTATAAAGGGTTAAATATATAGGGACCTTTTGTGTAACTTCTGAAATTGCAAGGACCATTACTGCCAATTCTGCCAAGATGCTCCAAGGACTAAAAGTGATAATCTTCAAAAGTTCAGGGACCAAAATTGCCATTTCCCAATTATCCAGGGGCCATTTCTGCCAAATTTGAAACTTGAAGGACCATTTTAGTAATTTTCTCAAACTTTTGAAATTTTTCACCAAAGGACTAAATTTGACAAGTTATGATTTAAAAAGGACCTTTGGTGACTTTTCTTTTGAAATTTTGACTCAAGGACTATTTTTGACAATTTTAGAAACTTGGGGGACTAAAACTGCAATTTTTGCAAATTTGATATGTTTTTTATCTGATTTTGATATTTTAGCATTTAAAACACATAAAACACTGATTTGTGATATTTTGATCATTTTGATGTGTTTCTGAGTGTTTTCAGATTATTTTGCAGTTTATATTGTACAAAAATGATGAGTATTTAGACACTCATCACCTACATTAACGGGTAATCCCTTAACGCTACCAAGAAAATTGCAACTAACACTAGGATCATCGGGGTCTTGCCTAGTTGGAATAGGCTTCTTCACTACCCAATTGTAGTAGGTGCTATTCATTATGTTGATTGGGGATTTGCGATCAATGTAGGTCTTTGCCACGAAAAGGTGTCCTATGCAACATGGTATGTTAAGATTCCAAGGGTTCCCAAACTTGATTCTAGGGCTTTTCCTAACATACATGTGACGGAGGTCACGTAATAAGTGAGGGTGGCGAGATAGCTCTTATTCCGTAGGAAACTTATTGAAATAGTCATTGTCTACTTCATCTACTTCCTCGGTTGTTTCATTAGTCTCACGTGTATGGTCCTCTTCGTCATTTGTTCTATTAGGTTTCACTAAGGCGATGGTATTGATGAATTGAACATGCTTAGATAACTTACTTGGGTCCTTAATCTCTACACCGGAAGGCTCGGGAGTTGAGATAGCATTAACCTTCCTATCACTATTGGTCATGGCTTTCAAAAGGTTATCTATCTTCCTATCCATTTCGGCTTGTTGTTGGTTAAAGCGGTCCGAGAGTTTAGCTATTTGGGCTTCTTGGGATGCAACTAGGTTTTGCAACATCCCCTCGATGTTTTGTTGGTTAGGACCGTGAGGTGGGGGCCATGAAAAATCATTGGAAGTGAATTCTTTGGTTTGTCCCCAATAGAAGTCGGGCTTGCGCTTCCATGCTTCTCGGGTTTCATTGAAATTCCTAGGTCCGGGTATCGTTGGGAATCTTCCTCCCGTTCCATTAATACGCGAGGATGCGTAGTCAACGGAAGCATGTTCAGGGGATTGGGTGCAAGTGCGCGTGTTATGAGGATCATAAAACGGCTCACACGAGGAAGAAACTTTGTTCACATGGCGTGAAGACTTAGGGTTTTCGTAGGAACTCATTAGGAATTTAACTTGATCTTCAAGTTCGATCATCCTACGGTCGGAAGATTGTGAGTCAATGGGAGGCAAGGAGATTGCCTTAACAGTTTTGGGCAACTCACGGGGGTCATTCAAACTTTCGTTGTCATAGAGAGCAAGGTCCTCTATTATACCCCATGATTCTTCCGCGGTGAGATCACTAAGTTTTCCACCGGCCGCTTGGTCAATGGATCGCTTAGTGGGGAAGTTGACATGATCATAAAAGATTTGGACTTGGAGCCAAATATCAATGCCGTGATGAGGGACTTTATGAAGTAAGTCCTTGAATCGAGTCCATGCTTCGTAGAGAGATTCACCTTGACGTTGTTGGAACATCAAGATGTCATTCCTAAGTTTAGTGGTTCTCCCCGGTGGGAAAAATTGAGCAAGGAAACGAGAGGTGAGATCATCCCAACTTGAGATGGAGCCGGCGGGAAGTCGCTCAATCCAATTACTAGCTTGGTCCCGTAGAGAGAATTGGAAGAAACGCAGATGCGTGGTCTCCCGAGTAGTAGCATCAAGGTCGATGGAATCGACAATTTTAAGGAAATCCCTTAGATGCTAATTTGGATCTTCGGAACGAAGTCCATGGAATGCACATCCGTTTTGCACCAACCGGATGGTGTCGGATCGCAGGGCCGTAGTTTGGGCTTGGTCGGGAAGCTCAATGGTGTTCCTAAAGCCTAGGTGGCTTGGTCTCGAGTATTCACCAAGAGTACGGGCTCTTGGCGGGTCATTTGGTGGTAGGTTGATGAATGGTGGTTGGTTATCACCTTCCATGATGAAAAGTGATGGTGTTACGAACAAAGGTCACGAAGAAGGGGGATAGACTACGAGGAAGCTAAAAATGAGAAAAATTTACTTGATAGGAATCAAGAAAAGAAACCTAAACGAGGTGGACTACTAACTAGCTATTCTATTCCCCGGCAGCGGCGCCAAAAATTTGATAACGCTACACGTGTCGTTCGGGGTCAAAGGAACTTCCTTTTCTTCGAGCAAGTTTTATAACACCCTAGGCAGTGAACCTAATCGTTGTAGTGTAGTATTAGGGTAAGCCACGGGTATTGATATCGTTCTCTAGGGGAATAGGAATGCTAGTGAGAAGTTACTACGCTAAGGTTGGGGGTTGAGGAAGATTATTTTTTATCTTTTTTATGTTTTTTTTAGGAAATGGAAAGGTACGAATCTCGGGGTTTGGATTTGGGGGTTGGTATTTCTACCGATTATTTCTACTTATCTAATTATCTAAACTAATGGGTAGTCTATGTCTAATTATTGTGTGTTCGTATGATAGTTTAAAGATGTGTTTACTTTGGTTCTATTACTCCTTAATTATCTCCTATTGGTGGTTGAATTGTCACGTCCTTATTCTTAATCGCATTGTGTGTCTAAAGTCGTAGGGTATGCGTTTATCCCTAACTCTTTGAACTTACCAAAGGGTCTCGTCTACAAAACCCACTAGGGATTATAAACTCTAACTCTAAGGCCTCTTTGGATGGTTTAGCCTACAACCGCTCTAAGTGCTATAGCCTAAGGGTCACAAAGATTAATCAAGCATTAATTACACAACGAATGACCTATCGCATTACTAGATCATTAACAATTAAGATAAGAGACAACCAATCAATATTCAATAACTAAGTTTCATATTCCCTAAGCAAACACACAAGTAAATTAGCCGGACATGGAGAACATGCAAGCATACACACAAATAATCAAAGACATAATTGAATTAATGAAGTAAAACACTTATCTTGTTGTAAGATAGGGTTTGGAACCCTTAAATACTGTACAAGACAGCCTTGGTTCGGTTTAGGTTTTTACTCCAAAAGACTACACACAAATACTGAAAAATTCGGATTCTATATATAAGATTACATGTGCGACGGCGTCACCTTATGTTTTGTGACGCCGTCGGGTCGCCGTCATTAGGGTTTCGTCTTGGCCACGTTAGTCTTGCGACGGCGTCACCTTGTGCTTGTGACGCCGTCCTCTTTAGCTTCTGACGCCGTCTGGATCAAATCTAGGCCGTCTGAGTTGCGACGGCCTACTCTTTTAAAGCCTGACACCGTCACTTGAAAATATGAAATTTGGCTTCTGTGTCGTCACAAAATGCTCCGACGGCGTCGCAGTTAAGCAGTGATGCCGTCACCTTGTCTTTTAGCAGCTTGAATGTCTCGATTTCGTGACTTTGGCCATTTTCTTCGTATATCCGCGCCTTTTCGTCCAAATAAGTGCCATTACAGCAATTTGCCTTCAAGAGACCTAAAAGTGAAAAGGAACGATATTAAGTAATAACGGATACAAAAGTGATCAAATAAGGGCTTAAACGACCCCTAAAAAATGTACATTTTAAAAGCTTATCAAACGTAGATAAAAGTGGGGCTGTGAAACTCACCTCAAGCAATCAATGCACAAATAAACACTAGCAGAAGATAATAGAAATCACGGCACAACAACTATCGACTCGACACAACCTATTAATGTAGACCAAACTTAATATATATATCTCTCGAAATCAACGTTATCTACCCCAATGTATTCCATTTCGTTATTTCCAAAAATGTCTTGTTTCACCATTTAATCCTAGTGTTTGGTATTCCTCATCTGGATGTATCGACTCAATATGATGCTATGAATGCACTCAAACAACCAATATATAACTCAATGCAACACAATGAGACCTCTAGACGATAAGCTCCATAGTCCAATAAGTTTCGGAATAAATAGTAGACATTATCGAATTCGTCAACTCGATAAACTCATTTATTTACTCGTGTCGCTTATTATCCCATAAATCAATCGTATCCTAAAGAGTCATAAGGATAATTCACCCATTAATAAGGTTACCCAACATACCTAGCGGGCTCTTATTAGATTCGTCAACCCAATAAGTCCGCTACCCACGTGGATCAACACTATTAATGCTAGGTTATCCGTAACCCATGCACACAACCTAAGTACATAAATACTTGAAGATAATATTAAATGCCCATAATTGGCATTTATCGATAAACGTGTACTCGAAACATTAATTACTCATTTATTATAAAACATTTCCATTTTAGTCGTTAGTTTCCATTTAAAAATAGTAAATAACAAGATAAGTCTTGTTATCGATATTTTGGTACAAAAGCCCATTTATTATTTATATTTCATAGTCTATTAGCATTTTTCACATATATATATATATATATATATATATATATATATATATATATATATATATATCGTCAAATTCCAATATTAATCTCATATCGTTATTCGTTTCGAGTCCACAAGCACGAGTCATGACTTCTCGGCTTTTAATCAATCAATAGTCCAAATTATACTAAAGTCCATGTTACGGCTTTGTCGGAGTCAACTATTGACTAAAAAGTCAAAGTAACACCGACGTAGCTCAAAGTTGACAATATATATATCATGTCCAATTTAAATGTCATAATAGCGCAATTCAATCCCAAACCAACTCAAAACAATCTCGCCAACCAATCAATCAACCAAATATACCCGAAACCAATGTTATGACCCTAAAGGTCATGACACGGTCACGGTTAAGACCACGTGAACCAAACAAGCTCTAGAAGCTTTTCGGCTCCACGCGTCTCATCCAAACCTCAACTACATCAACCAACAAGCTACCAAAACGACCCGACCCGGACCCCGTGGCCCAAGTGGGTCACGTACGCAACCCAAAGGCCACGTACGTGCCTTATGTGGCTCGTACACCATACCAAATCCAACCAAACATCACCCAAATCAATTCCACAATATCCAAATACAATCATTCAAGCTCCAATCATTAACCAAACACAAAACCCATCATCTATTCTAACCAAAAATATGAAACTAGACCTAAAATGCATAAACCCATCAAATTGATACACCACATGCTTACCAAACACTAACTACTTGTTTATTTAGATGTTAATTAGACTTAATTCCATGTTTCACCCAAAAGCCCTAAAAATTATCATAGGGTCGAAACCCTAATAAGCCATACGTGGCTTTTTATAGCTTAAATAAGCTCTACCCATGTTCCATTTACCTTATTCAAGCACGAATTGCAAAACCCACTTGAAACCCTAAAAATACGAATCTTAATCTTTAGATTTGAAGGTGTTAATGAAGGTTTTAGTGAGAGTATTACATATGGTTGGAAAGAGGATGAGAAGAGCTACAATATGGTGGTGGAGGTGTAGCACCACTCGCCAGAATTTGGCCGGAGGTAGCCGGACAAGGTGGCGGCCAAGGGTGGTGGTGGTGGTGGTTAAGGTTTTTATTTGGTGGAAGAGAGAGAGAGTAGAGAGAGAAGGGAGGAGTGTGCGTGTTTGTAGTGAGAGAAATAAAAGAGATGAATGAGGTGGTGATGGGGTATTTATATTTTGGAGTAGGGACTTAAAAATAAATAGAATGGGAGGAGGGGGTGGCCGGCCAAGGTGAAAAAGGAGGGGTCGTGGTCGCCATTTTTCGTAAAACATCCCGTTTACCAATTCCCGAGCTCATATATTGTCCCCCCGAGTGTCCCACGACGTTCATTCAACTTTCTAACATCGTTATTTATGTTTTTCCACGAGTTTTGACTATTTATTTGTCAATTTTCGAGTTACGGTCTAAAAGTTACAATATTTGTCGTTTTAGGCTTTTCTAGTGCCGAATCGAATAGTGCCTACCAAATAGAGTTAAAACTCATACGATAACTCATTTAATAGTGAAATAAACCGTAAAAACCAATAGACGATATAAAATCAAGTCATGGTTTATAAAATAGTGATAAAGGCAAAGCTCGGTTTAGTTTAACGTAATGCGGTTACCTAAAATAGACTCCCTAAATTGCTAGTTGTCACATAATTTCCCCCAAAGTGGACAACCATTGAACTCCCAACACCATTTCACACCCCCCCCCCCAAAGGTAATACCATAGCATTAGTAGTAAATTTCACACCCAGCAAGGTCCATGTAAAGTTTGGGCATATAGTATCACACATCAATGTTCTTCCCTCAGCTACAGAGATTTGCAATGGACATGTCTTTCTGATCTCACATCCCAACTTCTTAGCTGTACCAATGTCTAAGAAATTGTGTGTGCCTCCTGAATCTACCAAAATATGTAACTCAGACTTCCTTACATACCCACTAACTCTCATTGTTTGGTAACTGTACACCCCTGATATGGCATTCAATGAAATCTGTGGGATCACTTCTTGATCTAAGGGTTGTAATGGTTGCCAAATAGGTTCTTCTTCCCAACATTCCTTCCCCATTTCCTCATTAACAACTTGTTCCTCTTCTACAATCTCAGCACTAACCTCCAATGAATACACCTGACCACTGCACTTATGGCCTGGTGTATATTATCATCACAGTAAAAACACAAATTCTTAGCTCTTTTCTCTTCCAATTCTTTTTGAGTTAAATGTTTTCTAAATGGTGCAGATTGTGAAGTTGAAGTTTTGGTTCTCCAATTAGCATTAGGGGCTGGTAAAGCTAATGGTTTGGGACTGTTGATCACATTGTTGTTAGAGTAATTGTATCTAGGTGTAGGTAACAATGGTGGTCTAGTTTTCTATTTAACAGCATTCAATTGAGATTCTTGTAGCCTACACAATCCATACAATTCAGCTAGATTCTAAGGCTTAAACATTCTAACAGCCAATTCAATCTCACTTTGTAAACCAGCACAGAAAAAACTCATTGATTGCTCTTCTGTCAAGTCTACTCTACACAACAATCTATCATAAGCATCAATATATTGATTCACTAAGCCTGTTTGTTTCAACTTCTTAATATCAGCCAAAGGATCATCATATTGAACCCCAAATCTTGCTAAAATTGCTTCTCTATACACAGGCCAAGTAACATTATCATTCAAAAGCCTCATTAACTGTCTATGCCACATCAATGCAATATCATAAAGATGTATAGAGATCAGATTTACATTGTTCTCATCAGACACATTATCCACTCCAAAGAATTGTTCACACTTAAACATCCAGTTTCTCACATCATCACCACCAAACTTAGGGAATTCAATCTTAGTAGATCTGATAAACTGCATGTTTTGCCTCTGATTATCCCCAAGATCCCTAACCACCAATGCCCGATTCTCAGTGACAGTTGCATCTCTCATTTCTGCCCTCAGTTTTTCCATCTCTTCCCTCATAAGCCTAGCTATAGTGTCCCTTAAGCCATCTTCTTCACCATTACTGTGATTGGTACTGGAACGAGTTTGACTAGGCATGATTGTTGGTACAGAATCAAGAACAGAATAGAAAGTAACTGATTGTAACAAACTGTAACTGATTAACAAAACGGTTTCAAGAAACAGGGAGAATGGAGCATTATGTGTTTGTGAGTGAAAATTTCAAGAAATGAATGTGAATGGTGGTTCTTGGTGGATGAATGTGGTATTTATAGATGATCAGAAAATTGTAACAGAATTTGGGAACGGATGAATCTAGCCAGAAAAGTAGCTCTGATACCACTTGTAATGATCTTTCTAGAAATCACAGATTGAAATGAAGAAAGATCATGATAACAACAGGAATTCTCAATGTTGAAGATAGAACTCGAATTAAAATCAAAGGGATTTGTATTTAGAAAGATGAATTGTACAAGATAGAGTTGGATTACAATTGATTAGCTAAATGTAAAATGAACTAGATGAATGTATTTATACAGAGATGATAATGTGAATTGTTGGCAGGAAATGTAGTTAAGCTGTTGACTTTCCTTGACTTTGACTTTATTTGACTTTCTCATTTGTACCCATAACAAAATATAGAACAAGGATGATGATATAGGGATGATGATAATGGGACACCAATGAGGGGTTGTTGTGAGAAAGAGAATATGTTGTGAGTGATAAATGAGATATGTGCCAATCACATGATCTATCAAGTCTTATGATATGATTATTTTGCCCCTCCGTGTATATCTTGTTAAAGTTCCTTCTTTAATCTGAGCCATTAAATGAAAGGGAATAGAGGGTGAGGATCATGTCATTTGATCTTTGAAAAAAAATTGATCTACAATGAACCAAACTCTTAACCCTTAGGCTGCCTCCAATAGTATCGATCGAGTGAATGTGGCGATCGATTGACACTCGATCGTCTTGCTGTGGATCATGTCGATCGTCACAACTCACGCCCAAATCAATCGCATGGCCGATCGAGTTAGGCTGCACACTTTAAACAAAAAACTTGTATCCGTTGCATATGAAAAAAAAAGAATCCTACCGTTAAAATTCATTATTTTAAATGTTTTTGGCTTAAAAAAAAAAAAAAAAAAAAACCTACTAAACTACCCTATAAATACACAACATATTTACACACTAAACTCACAAATCTCATTTCACACATTCTCTATATTCTTTCCACACTATGAGTTTTAATTCTTACGAGCTATTCATTGCTGATTCGTCGTCGGATGATGAAAATGAAGTTAGTACCGAGTTTATGATGTTTGCGGAAGAGTGTTGGGAGGCTTTTCAAGCGTCACAAAAACTCTCACGAAACACTGTTACTAGGGATCGTTTGGGTGCTCATAACCGTTTAGTGGATGCTTACTTCAGCGAGACCCCAAGATACGGCGATATAGCATTCCATGATCGTTTCCGTATGAGCCGACGACTATTCACACAAATTTTCCGAGATATAACCGATCATTCACCTTATTTCCAACAAACTCCTAATTGTACAGGCGTACTTGGTATTTCTCCATTGATGAAGTGTACTTCGTCAATCCGTCAATTGGCATACGAAGTCAATGCTGATGCTCTAGACGAATACGTGCAAATGGGTGCGTCAACAATTCGTGAGTCTCTCGAAATTTTTGTGAGGCCATAATGGAGTTATATGGTGCAGAGTATTTGCGAAAGCCGACGGTTAGTGACATTGACAAACTCTATGCTCATCACTACGAAAGTCATGGGTTTCCTGGGATGATAGGAAGCATCGATTGCACAGATTGGCCGTGGGAGAATTGCCCACATGCTTTAAAAGCTCAATTTTGTAGGGGTGATCACGGGCAGAATCCTTTCATTTTATTGGAAGCGATCGCTTCCCAAGATTTATGGATTTGGCATGCGTTCTTTGGTGTCGCCGGGATGAATAACGACGTAAATGTTTTACGTGCATCGCCTCTTTTCAATGATCTCAAAACGGGGAGAGCACCGGATGTGGAATTCGTTGCTAACGGCGTGCCTTATAAACGCTGATATTATCTTGCTGATGGGATATATCCGGAATACTCGGTTATTATGAAGTCCATTAAAAATCCAGGGACGAATGATCACAAACGAATATTGTATAAGACGATGCACGAAGCAGCAAGAAAAGATGTGGAATGTGCTTTTGGTGTACTAAAGAAGAAGTGGCTAATGATTAAACATCCGGCTAGAGGGTTTGACAAAGAGCGTCTATCGCATATAATGTACACATGCATCATATTACATAATATGATAACTCAGGACGAAGAGCGGCAATATCTCCCGTATTCTTTCCAGCAGAGCAGCACCGTTCTTATGATCCCATAAGAACGCATGTGGAATCGTTGGAAATTACCATGGAGATATGCAACAGAACAACTCATCTTAGCCTCAAAGCCGATTTGGTGGAAGACATTTGGCATCGTCATAATCAAAACTAGTTTAGTCGTTGTATTGTCGTAATGTTTTAATTTTATTTGAATTATTATGTAACGTTTTAATTATTAATGAAAATTTATTTTGTGTTAAAAATGTTTAAAAAAAAAAAAAAAAAAGAAGATCTTGATCGCCCGTCCTTACTGGGACACCCAATCGTCTGAAGGTCGCTGGAGAGAGAAAGCTGACGTAGCAGTGAAAAGTAAGGGGATTGAATCCTCTTACTGGAGGCAGCCTTATAATTAAGTCAAGGGAACTTAGAGAGTTGTTTTTATTGAGCTTTTGGTGTCCATTGAGATGAGAATACTGGTGGTTGAAAATCTACAAATAAATGGGTGGGCCTATTTTTCATAAGCCCAAAAGACCGGAAGTTATCAAAAATAAATTTAACCGACATTTTCGGATTTTTTTTCATTTTACTGCACGCACACTCTGTTTCGGTTCCAAGAACATCATGACAAACATTAAAAGTGGAGCATCATAATCAGCACCATCCTTATCAGAACCTATTTGAAACAAGGAATTATGTTAGTAAATCTAAAACCACCCCAACTCCTCCTGTTAAATGGCTCAAAAAATGGTACACTACTATCCTTTTTTTCATAATGCACACCAACTGTTTGATTAAATGTCTTTAATGCATTAGGTTGTTTTTGGAGAAAAAAATGAAGATGTTTATTATAAGTGTGTATGTGTTTAGTTTTGCTCATTAGTTGGGGTGTTTGTTTCGGCTTATGGCTTATTTCGTTTTGGGCTTATGTTTTATAACCTCATGATTGGTGCAAAACCGTCAAGTTTTCTCACGCAGGCTAGCCACTTGTGAATGACCAGCCGTAAGGAACTTAAAACAGCTCAAACACCAATTGCAATTTAGATCAGGAGAATACAGTGGATTCCCGGGTCGTTAAGTCCCACGGAGGATGACTGGTGTTTAACACAATCAGATGTCGAATAACCACTAAGGATAGTGATCAGTAAGGATATTGATGGAAAATTACCTAAAGAAAAGATCTACAAATTACAGCGACTTAAATGCAAATTAAAAGAAATTAAAAAGTTAAATTCTATTAAATAAACGCTATCACTATTTTTAAACTGATGTTTTTTTTTTTATGTTTTTATAAAACTTAATTTAAAACTACGTGACGTACAAATAAAAACGTGAAACTTACACAATATTAATCTTAAAAATATGAAAATGATATTTTTACAAACCTAATGATATAAGAAACTTTTAAGAAAAAGAAAATTATTTTTATAACTAATTAATTAATTATTATTAATTAAAAACTATTTTTAACTATTTAATAATAACCTAAATTACAAGAAAATAGGAAATAAAGCTAGAAAAATAAAATTAAGACTTGGAAAAATCTAAAATAACAAAAGAGAATTTTCAAAACTATTTTTATATTTTTCTGATTATTTTTCTATTTTTTATGAATTTTAAACTATTAAAAACTAATTAAATTACTTAAAATTACAAAATAAACTATGAAAAATCTGGAAAATTACTTTTTTTACTTTTTATATTTATCTAAACTTAATAAAATTGAAAAATTATTTTTTTGGACTTTTTCTGATTTAATTGTATTAAAAGCTATTTAAAATTACCTAAAAACTGTTTTTAATTAAGAAAAATAGTAAAATGTTATGAAAAATTATGAAAATTTCAGGAAAAGTCTAATTTAATATCTAGAATCTAAGAAAAATAGAAAAACATGGTGTTGTTTGGAAGAATTTGAAACTGCTATAGTAAGTGCTTATGAAATAAGCACTTGATTAAGCTAAAGTGTAGCCAATGGAAACCAAACCAACACAGAAGCTATATTATGATAAAACTACTCTAATGCAACTTAAAACAACAAGCTATGGACCACAGAATCACAAGCTCAACAGATTTGATGAAAAGAGCTTTAAGCTAAAAACAGATTCTGGGTAGCTACTTTGGGCACAAGCACAAGCCACACATTAAGCTAGAACTGAAAACTACAAATTGGAACTTGTCCTAGACCTGGTTGAGATTAAGTACACCAAAAACTAGACCTAGGGAAGCTTTTATGAGCTCTGGACAAGCTATGCAAAAAGCTGAGAAATACTCAGCTTTGACTGAGCTTTGGAGCAGGGCACTTAAGCCCTGTTTGATGAGCTTGTTTGAAGCTTAAGAAAAATTACTAAAATTTAACAAAAATGACAACAAGGAAATAGACCAAGTGAACTTTTTAAATCCACAATTTCAATTGATTTGGCCTAGAAATAAGCACATGAAAAATCTCTCTAGCTGGGCTCAAATTGGATTTTTTCAATATTTTTGACTTTTGACAGTTGAGAAGTTTTGACTTTTTCCAACTTTGAGATTGATTTATGGACTGATTATGTTGAAATAAGCTATGATAAGCTGATCTTAAGCTAAAGTAACAAGTTACAAGCAGATTTGATGAGTTTCACACTATAGGATTATAACAGTGAACTATTAAGTGAAATCACAAAGTATTTTGACTTTTATACAAACAAATACTGGTTTTTCTTGTTGAAGTGAGATATTAGATGCTAAAGTGACATGAAACTAGCACAAGCAATATCATAAGCAACCTATGGCTCAGTGAAACTAATCAATCCAAACACCCCTTAATGAGGCAGTTTTGAGAATTTAACTGAGTAAACTATGATCTAGCATGTAATATTGATTAAACTGAGTGTATTTAACCTAAATATTACTTAATTGACAGATTAAAACTAGTCTAGCTCACAAAAACAGATTATGCTACAACTATTGAAAATCACTTACAAAATGGATCTTTAGCCACAGTGACTTGAAACTGAACACAGGATCAACCAACCTATTCTAGATCATGAAACAACCTAATATAAGTCCAAATCCAAGCTCTGCATCACCTGTAACCATTTCCATGCCTGTTTAACCAAATCCTTCTTCTCATTTGACTTTTGTTGACCACCATGGAACTTGATTGAAATTGTTTTCCCAAGCTTACAAAAAGCTATATTGAGCTTAAATAAGCCTGTTTAAGTTTAAATGAAGCTTATTGAAGCTTAAACATAAGACTTAGACATTGGATTTTGCAACAGTGAACCAGAATTTATGAAACTAAATGGAAACTTTGATTTAAGGTTCAAGATGAAATTAAAATAACTAAACAACTTAGTTTAAGTATCATAAAGCTTGAGATTACAAATTTTAGAGCTAATTAAGACATTTGAAAATAAAACGACATACATGAATTTTTAAAAGCTAACTACTATTCTTCTCTTTGCTTCTCTGCCTCTTTTATGCATCAATTAGCTTCCACGTGGCCTCATGAGCAAATCCCACCTCATATCTTGGCCAATGGGAGAGTTTTGAGCCTTTTCACATTTTTGGCGGGAAAGCAATGTTTGACTTGTAGAGCTCTGTTTTATCAACTAGGGGGGGGTGGCATTTAATGTGGTGGTAAAAGTTGGTAGTGGTGATGATGAGGGGGAAGAAAGGTGAGGTGACTGGAGAGGAGCAGGCAAGTTGGTTTGCAGGCAACACATGGGAGAGATAAACAGTGTGGGCGCGTTTTGCTTGAGGTTTGACTTATTTGACCAGGGGGTTCAAAAAGGGAAGTGACAGGGGTCACAATGGTTTAAAGGCAGGGGGTCAATTCTATTTTGACAAGGCTAGCTTTGATATTGACAAGGACTAAATTGTACTTTCTGAATTCTTGAAGGACCAAACTGCCAATACTCCAAAGTTGTCATAAGGACTGAATTTGACAAACTTTAATAGTGCAAGGACTATTTTTGACATTTTCAAATTTTCAAAGGACCAAACTTGACAATTTTGAAAGTTCAGGGACCTAAGTTGTAAATTTGTAATTTTAAGTTTCAAGGACCAATTTTGACAACTTAGGAATCCCTAGGGACTCAAAATGATATTTTTCTTTATTTGGATTTACCAGGGACTGTTTTTGACAACTTTTGAAACTTGGGGGACTAAAACTGCCAATTATGCAAACTTGATATGTTTTTCACCAGATTTTGATATTTTTGCATTTAAAACACATAAAACACTTATTTGTGATATTTTTATCATTTTGATGCATTTCTGAGTGTTTTCAGATGTTTTTGCAGTCTAATTTGTACAAAAATGATGAGTATTTACACACTCATCAATCCCCCACACTAAACTATTGCTAGTCCCTAGCAATCTTTTGAGAAAAACTTAATGGATTTGAATCTCTTTACCAAAAGCCATTACTTCTGGAGTAGCCAAATGTTTCAGTTCAAGTAAGAACCATGGTACACCGATAACCATGTGATTTTGAGCAAACCACCAGCTTTCAACGGATTTGATTTTGTCTTTACCAGAAGCCGTTTGCTCTGGACTAGCCAACTCTTAGATAAATTATCAATATTATCTTTGGTGAGCTGATTACCAATTATGGTTTTCCAACTGCCTTTACCACAAGCCATAAACTTGCGGGCTAGCCAACTCTTCACTTTTAAGGATATGGTGAGCTGAATACCATACAATTTTGGGCAAATTGCAAGCCGTCAACGGATTTGAGATATCTTTACCAAGAGCCGTTTGCTCCTGGATTAGCCAATCCTTTTGTTTTTTAGACAAGGCGGACTGATAACCAAATGAGTAAGTGCAAAACACTTACTCCAAAAAAAAAATTTTGGCCAAAAATGGGGGAATTGGGCGGTATAATTACATGATAAAATTCGTGAGAATTCCCCCCCACACTTAGAAATGAATATTGCCCTCAATATTCAAAGTACCGGATGTTATGCCAAAACATAGAACGTAAAAGGGAAATACTAAGGCCATTATTTAGCAAGGATTTTTTTTTTTTTTTTTTTTTTTTTTTTTTTTTTTGAAACTTTTATATATACACAACATGTGGGGCAACTCCCCCACACTAGGGTGGTAGAAAGTAGAAAGAAGAAGCTAAACTGTCAAGTTTTGTCACACAAGCTAGCCACTTGTGAATGGCTAACCGTAACAAACTTCAGACAGCTCAGAAATATGGGTGACAACCCATATGGCATGCTACTGTTTTTGATTACCGAGTCGCTAGCTTGACTCGATCCCCGCATTCATTGGTTCATGGGGAAAGTTTGTAGATCTGGGACAATCACAGGAGGAATGTCCTCTCCAAAGTAGTGCTTCAATCGATGACCATTCACTTTAAAGCTTGGACCATCGGGTTGAGATAACTCAATGGTGCCATAAGGATAAACCTTAGTGATAGTGAATGGACCAGACCAACGGGACTTAAGCTTTCCCGAGAAAATCTTCAATCTAGAATTGAAAAGAAGGACTCGATCACCAACGTTGAAAACGCGGTTCTTGATTTTAGAGTCATGAATCTTCTTTGTCTTTTCTTTATAGATCAAAGAGTTCTCGTATGCTTGATCACGGAGTTCATTTAATTCATTCATTTGAACTTTCCGATGATCACCAGCTGTCTGAATATCGAAGTTGGCATGCTTCAAGGCCCAGTATGCCTTATGCTCTAGCTCAACCGGCAGATGACACGCCTTCCCGTATACAAGCTTGTATGGAGTACACCCGATGGGTGTTTTATAAGCTGTACGGAAGGCCCAGAGTGCGTCATCTAGCTTATCCGAACAAGAGGCACGGTTTTCGCCAACCGTCCTCTCCAGAATTCTTTTAATTCCCCGGTTGGAAACTTCCACTTGCCCACTAGTTTGGAGGTGGTACGCAGTAGAGAGACGGTGAGTTACACCATACTTCTGCATGACTCTTTCAAACTGGTCATTGCAGAAATGCGTACCACGATCACTGATTATGGCTCGTGGAGTTCCAAACCTAGCAAAGAGAGATTTCAAGAATTTCACAACAACTCGGGCATCATTGGTATGCAAAGCCTTAGCTTCAACCCATTTTGACAGATAGTCAACGGCCATGAGTATGTATTTGTTACCGCGAGAAGAAGGAAATGGCCCCATAAAGTCAATGCCCCAGATGTCAAAAATCTCACACACTTGAATGGCGTTTTGTGGCATTTCATTCCTTTGTGAGATATTCCCGTGACGTTGACAAGCGTCACAGGTTTTGACGAATTCATGGGCATCCTTGTAGATTGTGGGCCAATAGAATCCGGAATCAAACACCTTCTTGGCGGTGTAGTTGGGGCTATGATGTCCCCCAGTAGGTCCAGCATGGCAAGCTTTGAGAATGTCAATAGCTTCCTGACCATATACACATCGCCTGATGACTTGATCCGCGCAAATTTTAAACAAGTAGGGGTCATCCCAGAAGTAATGTTTAACATCCTTGAAGAATTTGTTCTTCTGTTGGGACGACATCCCTTTCACTATGAAGTTACCCGCATGGTAATTTGCGAAGTCAGCAAACCATGGGGTAGAAGAGTCTCCACGAAAAGAAACCGCGTTGAGTGTTTCGAGAGGAAATGTTTCATTTATTTCCTTTTTCTCGAAAACATCTTGGTGAGGGTTCTCTAATCGGGACAGATGATCAGCAGCCAGGTTCTCAGCTCCTTTTTTATCACGTATAATGATATCAAATTCCTGGAGGAGGAGAACCCAACAGAGCAATCTCGGCTTTGCATCTTGTTTTGCAAAGAGATATTTAAGAGCCGAGTGATCCGTATACACTACGCATTTGGTCAAGATGAGGTATGGCCGAAATTTCTCAAACGCATACACCACAGCTAATAATTCTTTTTCTGTAGTGGTGTAGTGGGTTTGAGCTTCAGTCATAGTTTTACTCGCGTAGTGGATAGGCTGAAAATGCTTGGTTTTGCGTTGCCCCAAGACTGCACCGATAGCAAAATCACTTGCATCGCACATGAGCTCAAAGGGTAAATCCCAGTCGGGGGCAACTAGAATGGGTGCTTCCGTAAGCTTTTTCTTTAGTGTTTCAAAAGCTTCGATGCACTCAGGAGAGAAGATAAAAGGAGCTTCTTTTTCAAGAAGATGGGTCATAGGCCGAGCGATTTTAGAAAAATCCTGTATGAATCTACGATAAAACCCGGCATGACCAAGGAAACTCCTAATACCTTTGACGGTAGTAGGATGAGGCAGTTTAGCAATCACATCAATTTTTGCTCTATCGACCTCAATCCCATTTTTGGAAATCTTATGGCCAAGGACTATGCCTTCTTTGACCATAAAGTGACTCTTCTCCCAATTTAGACAGAGATTGGTGTCTTCACACCTTTTTAGCATTTTGTCCAAATGGGAGAGACATGTCTGAAATGAATCCCCAATGACTGAGAAGTCATCCATAAACACCTCCATTGTTTCCCCGATCATGTCGTGGAATATGGCCATCATACATCGTTGGAACGTGCCAGGAGCATTACATAAACCAAAAGGCATACGTTTGTAGGCAAAAGTTCCGTATGGGCAGGTGAATGTGGTCTTGTCTTGATCCTGTGGATCAATGGGGATCTAAAAGTAACCCGAGAAACCATCAAGGAAACAATAGTATTCGTTTCCTGCTAATCTCTCAAGCATCTGATCCATGAAGGGTAGAGGAAAATGGTCTTTACGGGTGGCGTCGTTCAACTTACGATAGTCAATACACACACGCCATCCCGTAACCAATCGAGTTGGAATTAACTCGTTTTCTTCATTCGTGACAACAGTTATGCCACCCTTTTTTGGAACACAGTGAATTGGGCTAACCCAAGGACTATCTGAGATTGGGTAAATCAATCCTGCATCAAGAAGTTTGATAACCTCCTGTTTGATAACATCATGGATTTTTGGATTCACCCTTCTCTGATGTTGAACTGATGGTTTGAAGTCATCCTCCATCAAGATTTTGTGAGTACAAAATTCAGGGTTGATACCCTTAATGTCGGAGAGTTTCCAAGCAATTGCTTGCTTGTGTGACTTCAAGACCTTTATGAGAGCAGTCTTTTCATCTTTACTCAAATCTCGAGCAATAATGACGGGTAATTTATCATCACCCTCAAGAAATGCATACTCAAGCTGAGGCGGTAAGTCCTTAAGTTCGACTTCAGGAAATTCTTCAGTTTTCTCAACTGACTTGACTTCCTTGTTATGAAGGTTGACGGGAGGGAGTGGAGGAGAAGTGTCCTGATTTAACAACTTCTCAAGAATAAGAATATCTCCCTCCGGATTAATCTCATGGTGATTAATCTCTTCTGGAATTGCATCACTAGGGTGAGGGGTTGATGAATGATCATCTTTAAGCATTCTCTCAATGAGAAGTATGTCCCCCTCGATGTCAATTGGAGCGTGATCAATTTCCCATGGAACAGAATCACTAGCCAAGTATGCTTCAATCTCTTCCAAGATGAAGTCGCTTCCCTCAAACGGAGTGAGAGAAGGAGTAGAATTGGCTATGATAGGTTGAGAAGATGTGGTGGGATCCCCACTCACAGAATTATGAGAATAACCAAGAACTTCTTGAGAGTACTCTTCAGAAGCAACATCAATGATATCTATTCGGTTAACCGACTCAGAATCATAGTTTGCGGAGTACCTCGAAGTTTGATCAAGGTTAAAGGTGACAGATTCATTACCAACACGTAATGTGATTTCTTGCTCAAATACATCAATGAGAGCACGACCCGTTCTCAGGAATCCTCTTCCAACAATGAGAGGAACCCGTGGATCAGCATCGAAATCAACAACTACAAAGTCAGCTGGAAAATGGAACTTTCCTACTTTCACAAATACGTCCTCGGCAATTCCAAGAGGACGGGATATTGTACGATCTGCAAGCTCGAGAGTCATGCATGTAGGAGTAAGATCCGGAAGAGAAAGTTTCTTCCATACTGAATGAGGCATCAGGTTTATGCTTGCACCAAGATCGGCTAAGGCAAAGCATTCAACCATTCCTGGAAATACACAAGGTAAGAGGAACTTTCCAGGATCTCCAAGCTTCTCGGGAAGCTTCTTCAAGATAACTGCAGAGCAGTTCTCGTTGAGAGGAGTTTTAGCCATTTCAAACAGCTTTTCCTTGTTGCTTAACATGTGTTTGAGAGTTGATGCAAACTTGGGCATCAACATGATAGCATCCGCGAAGCTTATGTCAAAATGAAGTTCTTGGAAAATTTGAAAGAATTTTTCCATTTGTTGACTGGCTTTCTCGCGGAGCTTTTGCTCATGTAAACGTGATGGGTAAGGAATAGAAGATTTGGATTTGGTATTTTCAATGGGAGCTACAGGAGGTTCAAAAACAACTCCTGGATTGGATTTTGGTTTCTGGACAACCTGAGGATGGACATTGTTGGTACTTCCGTTATTAGTAGGAAGTTCCTTGTCCTTTGTCGCCTCAGGTTCACTTTCCACTACCTTCGGGAGAGAAGAAGAAGAGGTAGTAGGGATAGCGGGTCCATCATACGAAACACCACTTCTGGTTGTGATCGCCTTTGCATCGCCCCTCGGATTAGCGATCGTGTTGCTAGGTAAAGTACCTGAGCCCGAGGGTCGATCATTTAAAGACTTCTTTAATTCAGCGATCTGACTGACCAACACCCTATTTGTCTCCTCTTGAGTCTTTATGAATTGCTTTAAAAGCTCATCAGATGTTGACACAGGAGGAGGTGGAGGGACAATTTGAGGCCGTATGTTCTGGTTATAGCCAGAATTCCCTTGATTAGGGTTCATATTCCCCTGAAATTGATTCCCTCGATTGTAAGTGTTTTGATTAAGATTTCCTTGCTGTTGGAAACCTTGATTGGGTCCGGAATAGAAATTACCTTGGTTTTGATAACCTTGGTTCATTCTTGGTTGGTTCTGATTCCGGTTAGGATTCTGGTTGAAACCGGGTGGTGCCTGATAAGTGTTAGCACGGTAGTTTGGTTCATTATGAGGACGGTATTGATTACCTCCTTGATTTGAAGTACCGGCTATAGCATTAGCTTCAAACGGACTACCATCGGTGGCAGTACAGTTGTAGTATGCATGAGGACCACCACAAGTAACACAAACTTCAACTTTCTTCACTTCACCATATGATGGTGCTTGTGTGAAAGTGACTTTCTTTTGGTTAGCAAGAACCAAAGCCTGAACAATATCCGTGAGTTTGTCAATCTTAGCATCGGTGCTAGATGTACTCACGGGAGATGAAGTAGAAGGTCCAGCATTAGACTCAGTATGATATGTCTTTGTGCGGAAAGGACGGACCTGGGACTTGTTTTCAATGATTTGCAAGGCTTCTTTTGTGGTCTTGCTCAAGAAATTACCTCCCGCGGAGGCATTTAGAGAGTCTTGATTGGCCTGGTTCAGACCATTGTAGAAAGTATCCATTTGCATTAACTCGGTAAAACCATGATGCGGACACTTGCGGAGCAAGTCTTTGTAACGATCCCATGCCTCCCCGAATGATTCATCAAATCTCTGAGAGAATTTCATTATCTCATTCTTAAGACTTGTAGTTCGGGATGGAGGATAGAATTCGTTCACAAACTTTGTGACTAGATCTTCCCATGTCTCAATGGAACGAGGGGGTTGTTTCTCAAGCCAATTCCGGGCTTGTCCCTCTAGAGAAAATGGGAACAGAAGAAGCTTGATAGCTTCATGTGGGACATTCTTGTACTTGATGGTAGATGCAATCTTGTTAAACCATCGAATGTGTGCATGAGGATCATCCCGCTCAAAACCATAGAATTGGCTTTGGGTTACCAGATTAAGTAACCCGGTTTTGAGCTCAAAAGTGTCAGCCACGATGGCTGGGACACCAATAGCATCTCCGTAACCCTCGATGGGTGCTTGGAGAAGCTCATTCATCGGCTTGTCTTCTGCCATTATGGCAGATGGTGGTGGTGGTAGACGTTCCTCAGTCACAGCTGAAGGAGCAGAACGTCCTCTACGTCTACGAGGAATCTTTCCAAGTTCTGACAATGGACTTGTAGAACTGGAAGAACGAGTGCGCATGCACTAAGTATAAAAATCAGTTTTCAAAACAAATGCGAGGCAAAACGACAAGTGAACTTAACCAATAATCACAAGTGAAATGGCTTCTTTGAAAAAGGCACACCAAATCACAGGGACACAAAGGCAAGTTTTAAATCTGATGTTCGGGAACTTATTATGGTCGCACCCCCAGTTAGGTAGTGCACTGCCTTGATTTGCGATGGTTGATTTTTATGTATATTAAGTATCACTGAAAAGACGTAGGTATAGATTTGTGCTGATGGTTTAAAAACTTTTGGACAATATTTTTGGTATCGTCTCGTTTAACTAAATCGTATTTCTTTAAGAATCACCTTAAAAGAAACACAAGCTAGAAAACGTTACGATTGTTTTGTTGTTTTATATTTTGTTTGGTGTTGTTAACACTTTAGGAAAAGTGTTAATGAACTTTTTGATTTTGTTATACTTTACAGAAAACTTTTTACAAACTGTGGTATATGTGCAAGTACGGGTCTGAAAAATGCTTAGAACACGCTTACAGCCTCCCCGGCAGCGGCGCCAAAATTTGGTTGATTCCGGGTTTTATTGGGGCTATGATGTCCCCGGCAGCGGCGCCAAAATTTGGTTGGTGCTGAACTAGTCAAGTCTAATCACACAAGCTAGCCACTTGTGAATGGCTAACCGTAACAGACTTAAAACTGCTCAAAAACCAATACAATGAAGTCCAGGAGAATACAGTGGATTCCCGGGTCGTTAAGTCCCACGGAGGATGACTGGTGTTTAACACAATCAGATGTCGAATAACCACTAAGGATAGTGATCAGTAAGGATATTGATGGAAAATTACCTAAAGAAAAGATCTACAAATTACAGCGACTTAAATGCAAATTAAAAGAAATTAAAAAGTTAAATTCTATTAAATAAACGCTATCACTATTTTTAAACTGATGTTTTTGTTTTATATGTTTTTATAAAACTTAATTTAAAACTACGTGACGTACAAATAAAAACGTGAAACTTACACAATATTAATCTTAAAAATATGAAAATGATATTTTTACAAACCTAATGATATAAGAAACTTTTAAGAAAAAGAAAATTATTTTTATAACTAATTAATTAATTATTATTAATTAAAAACTATTTTTAACTATTTAATAATAACCTAAATTACAAGAAAATAGGAAATAAAGCTAGAAAAATAAAATTAAGACATGGAAAAATCTAAAATAACAAAAGAGAATTTTCAAAACTATTTTTATATTTTTCTGATTATTTTTCTATTTTTTATGAATTTTAAACTATTAAAAACTAATTAAATTACTAAAAATTACAAAATAAACTATGAAAAATCTGTAAAATTACTTTTTTTACTTTTTATATTTATCTAAACTTAATAAAATTGAAAAATTATTTTTTTGGACTTTTTCTGATTTAATTGTATTAAAAGCTATTTAAAATTACCTAAAAACTGTTTTTAATTAAGAAAAATAGTAAACTGTTATGAAAAATTATGAAAATTTCAGGAAAAGTCTAATTTAATATCTAGAATCTAAGAAAAATAGAAAAACATGATGTTGTTTGGAAGAAATTGAAACTGCTATAGTAAGTGCTTATGAAATAAGCACTTGATTAAGCTAAAGTGTACCCAATGGAAACCAAACCAACACAGAAGCTATATTATGATAAAACTACTCTAATGCAACTTAAAACAACAAGCTATGGACCACAGAATCACAAGCTCAACAGATTTGATGAAAAGAGCTTTAAGCTAAAAACAGATTCTGGGTAGCTACTTTGGGCACAAGCACAAGCCACACATTAAGCTAGAACTGAAAACTACAAATTGGAACTTGTCCTAGACCTGGTTGAGATTAAGTACACCAAAAACTAGACCTAGGGAAGCTTTTATGAGCTCTGGACAAGCTATGCAAAAAGCTGAGAAATACTCAGCTTTGACTGAGCTTTGGAGCAGGGCACTTAAGCCCTGTTTGATGAGCTTGTTTGAAGCTTAAGAAAAATTACTAAAATTTAACAAAAATGACAACAAGGAAATAGACCAAGTGAACTTTTTAAATCCACAATTTCAATTGATTTGGCCTAGAAATAAGCACATGAAAAATCTCTCTAGCTGGGCTCAAATTGGATTTTTTCAATATTTTTGACTTTTGACAGTTGAGAAGTTTTGACTTTTTCCAACTTTGAGATTGATTTATGGACTGATTATGTTGAAATAAGCTATGATAAGCTGATCTTAAGCTAAAGTAACAAGTTACAAGCAGATTTGATGAGTTTCACACTATAGGATTATAACAGTGAACTATTAAGTGAAATCACAAAGTATTTTGACTTTTATACAAACAAATACTGGTTTTTCTTGTTGAAGTGAGATATTAGATGCTAAAGTGACATGAAACTAGCACAAGCAATATCATAAGCAACCTATGGCTCAGTGAAACTAATCAATCCAAACACCCCTTAATGAGGCAGTTTTGAGAATTTAACTGAGTAAACTATGATCTAGCATGTAATATTGATTAAACTGAGTGTATTTAACCTAAATATTACTTAATTGACAGATTAAAACTAGTCTAGCTCACAAAAACAGATTATGCTACAACTATTGAAAATCACTTACAAAATGGATCTTTCGCCAGAGTGACTTGAAACTGAACACAGGATCAACCAACCTATTCTAGATCATGAAACAACCTAATATAAGTCCAAATCCAAGCTCTGCATCACCTGTAACCATTTCCATGCCTGTTTAACCAAATCCTTCTTCTCATTTGACTTTTGTTGACCACCATGGAACTTGATTGAAATTGTTTTCCCAAGCTTACAAAAAGCTATATTGAGCTTAAATAAGCCTGTTTAAGTTTAAATGAAGCTTATTGAAGCTTAAACATAAGACTTAGACATTGGATTTTACAACAGTGAACCAGAATTTATGAAACTAAATGGAAACTTTGATTTAAGGTTCAAGATGAAATTAAAATAACTAAACAACTTAGTTTAAGTATCATAAAGCTTGAGATTACAAATTTTAGAGCTAATTAAGACATTTGAAAATAAAACGACATACATGAATTTTTAAAAGCTAACTACTATTCTTCTCTTTGCTTCTCTGCCTCTTTTATGCATCAATTAGCTTCCACGTGGCCTCATGAGCAAATCCCACCTCATATCTTGGCCAATGGGAGAGTTTTGAGCCTTTTCACATTTTTGGCGGGAAAGCAATGTTTGACTTGTAGAGCTCTGTTTTATCAACTAGGGGGGGGGGTGGCATTTAATGTGGTGGTAAAAGTTGGTAGTGGTGATGATGAGGGGGAAGAAAGGTGAGGTGACTGGAGAGGAGCAGGCAAGTTGGTTTGCAGGCAACACATGGGAGAGATAAACAGTGTGGGCGCGTTTTGCTTGAGGTTTGACTTATTTGACCAGGGGGTTCAAAAAGGGAAGTGACAGGGGTCACAATGGTTTAAAGGCAGGGGGTCAATTCTATTTTGACAAGGCTAGCTTTGATATTGACAAGGACTAAATTGTACTTTCTGAATTCTTGAAGGACCAAACTGCCAATACTCCAAAGTTGTCATAAGGACTGAATTTGACAAACTTTAATAGTGCAAGGACTATTTTTGACATTTTCAAATTTTCAAAGGACCAAACTTGACAATTTTGAAAGTTCAGGGACCTAAGTTGTAAATTTGTAATTTTAAGTTTCAAGGACCAATTTTGACAACTTAGGAATCCCTAGGGACTCAAAATGATATTTTTCTTTATTTGGATTTACCAGGGACTGTTTTTGACAACTTTTGAAACTTGTGGGACTAAAACTGCCAATTATGCAAACTTGATATGTTTTTCACCAGATTTTGATATTTTTGCATTTAAAACACATAAAACACTTATTTGTGATATTTTTATCATTTTGATGCATTTCTGAGTGTTTTCAGATGTTTTTGCAGTCTAATTTGTACAAAAATGATGAGTATTTACACACTCATCACCTCACTTTTTGTGCCTTATTATGTCATAATAAACTTATATAGACCGAAAAGTTTCAAAATAAGCAACAAAAGGTGAGCTTATGAAACATAAGCCCAAAACCAAATAAACCATAAGCCGAAACAAATACCCCCTAAGGCAGGGTATCTGTTTACGTGTTATGAAAATGCAATAACTTGACCACTAAGTGGTAGACTAAACTCTCAAGTGGTCACGCCAACCTTCCTAAAAAAAGGACGACTTAACCCGATTTCAGTCTGTCTTTGTGAATTATTATTGACAAGAAATGATTTTTGTGGGTGTTTGGGAAATGGGTTTGTTTGTTTTAATTGGCTTAGCTAATTCGTGTGTTTTTATAATAGAAATATGAGTAGTTATAACTTATAAGTACAAACACCAAGGTAGCTTCGTGGTCTCGGGTTAAAATGTCACTAGTACACTTCTTGGCCATGGAAAGGGTCGGAAACGGTCACGAGGGATACCCTGGTTAGGCCGCGTATCTGAGTATAGTTATAAGGGGGTGTTTGGGTTAGCTCATCACTTGTTAAGTCGGCTTATTTATCTACTACTGTGTTTTAAGAATGCGATAAGGTGATCAAATACTTGTTAATAAGTGGTTATCCACTTGTTGAAGAGTTAAAGGGTTTTTTTCTGGAAAACGCATAAGCTCTTATTAATTATTAATAAGCTAGACCTATCATTGCCTAGTGT
Source organism: Chrysanthemum seticuspe (assembly GCA_019973895.1). Taxonomy (NCBI): domain Eukaryota; kingdom Viridiplantae; phylum Streptophyta; class Magnoliopsida; order Asterales; family Asteraceae; genus Chrysanthemum; species Chrysanthemum seticuspe. Next base: position 32,621,217 of record BPTQ01000009.1, read on the forward strand.
TTATGCTTATATGCTTATTTTAAGGTGAAATAAGTTGTTTTGAGGGGGTGTTTGGGTTAGCTAATCTAAAAAAGGTCATGCGAATTAGGTGATGTGGTAAATAAGCACCTTCGCAGAGGCTACCGAAAATAGGTTATTTGTATTTGGATCTCAGCGTATTGTATTTTGAGAAGGCAATAAGCCAATAAGTTGCTAATATATGTTTACCCAATAAGGAGTTTGAGTCGCTTAAAATGGATCCAAAGTTACAAGTTTTCCTTGATAGTGAAATAAGGTGTTTTCAAATTTACAAGTTTTCATTGAAAATAATTTTTCAAGTTTTCATTGAAAATAATTTTCTGGTGAGGAAATGAAAAAGAAAAATGGCAGAGTACAAAAACAAACAGACATAAATTTAAATTTCTTTGTATTCTTTTGAAACTAACACACTTGCTTCTTACGATCTCAGAACTCACAATGGAACAACCACCACAAGTCATACATGCTCAAGTGTACCCTGGTGAGACTAACTCGATTTTTGATACTGCAACCACACGAGTCGAAGAAGAGAACGAAATCATCGTTGAAATTCTCAGAAGACATCCCATCAAAACCACACTTACAGAAACTGCATCAGTACCACAAGTATACATATACCAACTTTGGAACACCATCAAACACGACTCTCCAACCAACTCACTACGATGCATAATTGATCAACATGAGGTTGAACTCAATCATGATCTTCTTCGCACTGTGCTGTGACTCCCTCAGCGAACCGACAATCATGAGGACTTCTTACCACTTCCCCACTACAACAACGACATCAAACCATTTCTTCTCAGACTTGGATATGATGACGTTGATGGACACTTGGTGCATCCATCCAAGTTCCGGAGAAAGCACTTACCACAACCATGGAACACCCTTTTTGCTCTTCTCGTTCGCTCTACAACGGGAAAAGAGACAAGAATTGATGAGGCTCGCCTTTGTTCGTTACAGTTATTCTATGGAGTTGCGAATGTAATTCACATTGATTATGCTGCGCTGATATGGGAAGATATGTGTCATGCGATACTTAATAGAAATAAGAAGAAAAAGAAGTCTTTCATACCATTCGTAAGATATTTCAAGCTTCTAATCAAGAGTGTAATGCATTCTTTTCCCAATATCGCACGGAGATCAGAAGAAAAAGATCATGATGAAACGGATGACTCGATCATAAAAAGGCTTGTGTATAGTTCAAAATTTACCAAGAAGAAGGGGTTGGAGATTCCAAATGTATTACTAAACCTCGCGGATAAGAATTCAGAGGCGTATCAGCGGTATGTAGGGTTAGACGTTCCAACGAAACAGTCAAAAACAACCACTAGGCGAAAATCTTTGGGAAGGAAGAAGAAGAAGGTTGGCGAGTCTAGTAGTGTTCAAAAGGAAGTGTCGGAAAAAGAGTTGGAGGAGAATGATGATGATGAGAAATGAATAAACCTGATGATAAACGAAGCAATAAAAAATGGCGCCACAACCGTCGCAGCGACGGTTAGGTTCGCCGGAGCAACGGCAGTGGCTTCCTTTTCCGGCACACTCTATTTTTCCGAAGTTTGTGTTCACTTTGTACCCCTTTATTATGTTACACATTGCACTTTTGCCCCGAAGTTAATTACATGCATATCTACTATAACTTTCATATTTACGGATAAAATGTTTAAACAGTATTGTACAATATGCATTAGAAACTCGTATTTTTTGAAAATATGTAAATATTCAAGTTTCATTGGGATTTTCTTTTAAAATAACATAAATATTACTTGTGCTAAAAAAAAGGTCATAAACATTTTCTTAAAAACAAGTACGTGCTCTGTTGGGACATAAGGTCCTGTGCGTGAACCGAGCACGAGGCTGATTCGCCATCAGGCATAAGGCCAAGCCAATAAATGAAGATTAGGTTGAAAAAAAGTCTACTTTTTACTTACTCTCATCGGAGGTAAAAAAAAGTCTACTTTTCATTATGTATTTTGAACCGGTGTTTTTAGCGTGAACAACAAACTACTTATTTTTTTTAATAACCAGCTTTTTTCAAATTCTTACCATAAAACTCGCCAACTTCTAACTTCTCCTTTGTCAACATATAGCTCGATGCCTTGATGTTAACATACTGTTTAGCGGCATTCAAAAAGAGAGATGATTTGCGCACTTTGTTATATGATTTAATTTGCACACATTATTATACAAGTAGATAACTTAAAATGAAAGTATAATACAACTATGCAAAACATAAGATAAACTGTCTCAATTAAAATAAATAAAAAATAAATGTATAAATAAATAATAAAACATGCATGTCAATCTCTATTTAAAAAGTACATTTTCGCTTCCAAAAAAAAAGTTTAGAATTTACTTTTATGTCTTTAAAGGGTATGGAATACATTTGTGGTAGTTGTATGATTCAGCTTCATTCTCAAATTGAAGTAACATGAGTTGATAAATCAACACACCTATAACTATATTAAGACACTAGTTGCATGACCCGCCTAATGGACGAGCTAGTTTCATAATTTTCGTTTCTAAATACCTTCCATGTACATATCAGGGAAGGTTAAAACTTTAAATTTATATATCATACGTAAATGTTAGTAACAATTTTATTAAGATACAAATCATAAAATGCTAATTTTCATTCATTTTCTTTTATCCATAAGGGGTGTCACAACGGTAAGAATACCGCCCTTCCAAAGAGGATGTCAAGGGTTCGAATCCAACGAGAGAAATTAATCCTCCTGTGGCCACGGAGGTTCACCTTTGCCGACTCCGGGCTAGCCAAAAGGGTAGTGGCCCTCAAATTAGTCGGCTCTCAATGGCGAGTTGAAAAAAAATAAAAATAAATAAATCATGAAATGCCTAATGAAAATCCAAAGGACCAAAACAAGAGTAATTTGCATAAATCATCCCTAATGTTTGGTCAAATTACAGGTTTCGTCCTAAATAGTTTGAAAGTTCAAAGATCGTCCCTTTTTGAAACCTTTTTGCAAAATTTGGTCCTTTTTGAAACTTTTTTTGGTCCCTAAGGTTTGGTTAAATTGCAGATTTCGTCTTAAATAGGGACCAAAATTTGCAAAAAGGTTTCAAAAAGGGACAATCTCAGCACTTTCAAACTATTTAGGATGAAACCTGCAATTTGGTCAAACCTTGAGGACGATTTATGCAATTTACTCCCAAAACAAAGTATAATTTTGGACTATAAGCTAATAACTTAAGGGAGATGATTTGTACACATTGTGTTTTGATTTGCACACTCTAATGTGCAACCTGTTAAAGCACAATATATATACAGTACAACTGTTTAATGCACAGTTTTGAGTGTCCCAATCAATTTTTGAAGTGTACAAATCATTTCCCATAACTTAATGAAAGGACCAAAACTTTGTATCCCATAATGCGGTCAAATTAGAGATAAATTTAGGGTGGTTAGCTTATAAATAGAAGGTGTTGATGAAATCCGTACATGTTGTACGTACTTTCAGTGATAGGAAATTAGAGTTGACTGACTCAAACAAATTCAACTCATGAGATTGGTCAATGGAAAGTTGAAATTACATAGAAACTACATGAATATGAAAAAAAAAAAAAAAAAAAAAAAAAAAAAACCTTAACGTATCAATAAATTACATAGAAACTACTGATAGGAGCCTTTGCCCGTTTGTCATTCAAGTATGGAGATCAAAAGCAAGAAGTGCACAGATGTGTTGTTCTTAATATTTATGCTGATTTGCTTTCAGATATGCTGCTCAAAAGCACAAGGAGATTCATCATACAAGGAGGTCCCGGTGGGAGTGATTCTAGATATGGGATCATGGGTCGGAAAGATTGTTCATAGCTGCATGACCATGGCACTATCTGACTTTTACACCTTCAACAACCACTACAAAACAAGGATAGTTCTCCACAGTAGGGATACACATGGAGAACCACTGCATGCTCTATCCGCAGGTAAATAACTATTTCAGATTATATTTGATACAATATATGCTTAAGACGATAAAATATCTCTTACAACTTCCAAGATATAAAGGGTCAAACTAAAGCAAAGTGATACTTGCCACATCTAACTGGAGAAAAAATAGAGAGCAAACTATAACTGAAACTAGAATCAGAACGGGTCTAGTGTGAACCCTAAACCATAATGGTTTATCCTGTAGTGGTTGGTATGACGTTCTAAAAGTTAACCAGATACTAAACTTGAAACGTCGCAAATTTTACGATTTTCTTGTTTTCCTGCCAGCTATTGATCTATTGGAGAAGCAGAAAGTCCAAGCAATCATAGCTTCTGATGAGTCAGCAACCGAAGCAAAGTTTCTTGCAGTATTAGGAGACGAAGCTAGAGTACCTATTCTTTCTTTTTCACCAACTCCATCTTCCAACAAATATCCTTATTTCCTTCAACTTTCACAAGATGAAACTACTCAATTTAAAGCCATTGCTGCAATGGCAGAATCGTTTAAATGGAAGAATGTCATTCTCATATGTGAGGACGCTGCAAATGAGATAGAAGTGGCGAAGCTTATGACTAATACCTTACAAGAGAAGAACATTTTTGTAAATATATGAGCCTAATTTCAACCTCTTCCAGCAATGGACTAGTTCATGAAGAGCTTCACAAGCTTTCAGCTACGCAAACAAAGATATACATCATGCATGCTTGTCATTCTCTTGCATCCCGTGTTTTATCAAAAGCAAAATATTTAGGATTGATGGATGCGGGATACAAATGGATTATCACGAGTAAAACTATGGACTTTTTCAACTTCATGGATGGTGAAGTTGTTGAGTCTATGCAAGGTGTGGTGGGTTTTAGATCGTATATTCCACATTTCACATTGAAATGGAGAAAGGAATATCAAGCTATGAACCCTTTGACGGAGCTCAAGAAAATAAACCCTTATGGTGCCTGGGCATATGATGCAGTTTCAGCATTAGCAATGGCTATTGAGAGGACACACACATCTAGCAAAATTCCAACATCTCTTATGGATCAGATGTTAAGAATCTCATTTCGTGGTTTGGCTGGTACTTTCCAACTTATGAATGGTAGGATGAGTACACAAGTCTTAGAAATAATAAACGTGATAGGTAACAGGGAGCGAAGGGTTGGGTTTTGGACAAAGGGTGTTGGTTTAACCAGAAAGATTGATGAGCTAAATTCAATTCCAGATATCATCTGGCCAGGAGGTATCTCAACTAATCCACATAGGATGCTACAAACGAGCAGAAAAACCCTCAGAATCGGCCTTCCAGTGGTAAATAGAACAGGGAGACTTTTCCAAGTGAGTTATGATGATCAAACTAAATCAACAATCATTTCAGGGTTTTGTGCAGATGTATTCTGGGCCGCCTTTTATGGATTAGGTCGTGATGTAGCCTTTGAATATATTCCATATACGGGAAAAGCTGAATTTGGCAAATCTTACAATGACCTTATGGATCGAGTCCATAACCGGGTATACATATTATATAAACCAGTATTCTTTGTCATCAATATATATTGGGAAAGAAATATAACTTGTAATTTATTATTATCATTTGCATCAGGAATTTGATGCTGCAATTGGAGATATAACAATCACTGCTAATAGATCTATATATGTTGACTTCACATTTCCATTTACGGATATTGGCCTTGCAACACTATCAAGAAAGGCCAAAACAAGCATTTGGGTCTTTTTGAAACCACTAAGTTCAGATCTTTGGATTGTGTCTGCTTGTTTCTTTATTTTGACTGGCGTTGTTGTTTGGATACTTGAACATCGGAAAAATGAAGAATTTCAAGGTTCAACAGCAGAACAAATCGGGACAACCTTCTGGTTTGCCTTTTCAACACTTGTTTATGCTCATAGTAAGCTCTAGCACCCAGTTTTAGTTATTTTTATTTTTATTTTATTTTATTTGCCACAAACACATCTAACTATAATGGCGAACAGAAAGTTAGTTAAAGCTAAACCAATATAAGTTTAGGTTTCGAAAATTTCAGGGGAGAAGCTGCAGAGTAATTTGTCAAGATTTGTAGTCATAGTCTGGCTGTTCGTAGTGCTTGTGCTCGTTTCAAGTTACACTGCAACATTAAGTTCGCTATTAACTGTTGAACAAATTCAGTTAGCATCAAAGAGAGGGTCTATTGGATACCAGTATGGCCCTGTACAGCGAGCCTTTGTCGGGAACTTGAATTTTAAAGACACCAGATTGAAGCATTCTTCACGAGAGGAATATGCTGATGCTTTGACACGTGGCAGTAAAAACGGTGGTGTTGATGCAATTGTTGATGAAATTCCTTATATTAAGGAATTTCTTGCACAATATCCATCTGGCTACTCGATGACCGTATCTGAAACTATCACCAATGGTTTTGGCTTTGTGAGTCTCTTTCACTATACAATTCTTTAATATTAGCGTTAACATGGGTCAGGAGGGTTTATGCATTAAACATACAACGTGGGTCACTTTTGACCCGTGCAACCACATTGTTTAAGCTATTATGTTTCTTTACCTTCAGTTTGACCCGCTAAAGATAGAATGTAACTGGAATCGACCCGTTCAATCTTAAATAGGTCGAAATTTGAGCTATTGTGTTCAAGTTAAATTCGTTTTACCTTTAGTTTGTTGCATTTAACTGGCTTAAGTTGAATATGAAAATTCGACATTGTAGATAAAGTCTATCCTAGTCAAATCTTAGCTATAAAAATGTGCAGGCATTCCCAAAAGGTTCAAAGTTGGCCCCTGAGATGTCAATTCAGATTGCCAAATTACGAGAAGACGGGACTTTAAAGTCATTGGAGGATAAATGGTTTAATAAACAATTAGATTCCGCGACTGCACCCAAAATTTTAAACCTTGAAGGTTTCCGTGGTCTATTTCTTATCAGTGGGGTTTCCATGGCATCTGCACTTTTCCTATACATGCTTTATTTTGTACATGAGAAAGTGCATTCCAAGGACACGATGCTGGCGGAAGGAAAGCTAGCATTCATCATGAGGTTTCTCATACCTACATTTGCTAGTGTTGTATAAAGAATATGGCCCAAATTCGTATTACAACGTTCACATATATCTTGTATGAATTTGTATTTGTTGTACTGCTGTACTAGTTATCCCCTTCCTTTGTTGGCTTGCACATATGCACCCCGATAGTATCAATATGATTACCAACTTATGAGAATTTGGCTGCTATGGAGGAGGATCAAATAGAAAGCTAGTTCCTTTCTAAAAAGTCACTAGGTGTTGACATGTGTCCCATCTAGTTTGTTTTGGGCGGAAGTATTGATGAACATTTGGACTTTTTATGACCTATACTAGTTATCCCCTTCATGTAATTTACAAAAAAAAAAAAAAAAAAAAAAAAAAAAAATCAGAAAAGGGTTGTTATATCATTATATTTGAAAAAAAAAAAAAAAAAAAAAAAAAAAAAAAAAAAATTGTTTTCTTATTATAAACCTTATTCCTGAACCAAAGGGCTTGTGTCCCAATGGTACCCCATATTGTGTGATAAGCTCCCCCAACAAAATGGTCGTGGGTTCATAGGACGTGAGATTGATTTGTGGTATAAATGTGAGATAGTTAAAATTGCCGTTCTAAAAAAATAAAAATAAGAAAAAAACCTTATTCCTGAATACTAAAACATTTGTTCATGGTCATTCTGCTCTCGATCTCATGGAGAATACTGATGTGAAACAATTCTTTTGTTTTTTGAGGTTTTCCCTCGCCACATCACCTTTGAGGATGTGAAGCTGATGTGGCGACGAAAAACCCTCCACCAGACCCTCCACCCTTAGCAGACCAATCAAAAAGGATTATTTTCAGTTATAAAAAATCTCTCTTCGCTTCATATGTTGCATATGTAAAATAGCAACTAGGTGTATTATTGATTGTGTCTGGTGTATTACTGATTCTGTTTGATGATTACATATGTATCTATGATAAATACATCGCTTAATTAACAAGCAAATCAAACCCTAAACCTAATGGTATCATTGATTGTGTTTGTTTATACTCAGATAGTCATAAGCCGAATCTACATATCTGATAATTGTGACTTCAGACTTCAAAATAATCTTTTAATTGGTTCCAAAATGCAAATCCAAACACCCCTTAAAAAGTAACAAGCCAACCACTTGACGGGAGAACTAGGGACCGTAACTAATAAACATGGAGAACAAAAACGCCATATCTTAATTTGGATAACAAAAAGTAAAAAAGCAATTAAAATACCTAGGTAGTGTATGCACAGTCATCCATAGTTTCAAGGATCAACTGTTTAACAGAAGCGAGTTGAATGGCCTGATATATGGTCAATGGCTGCAATTCAAGTAGAAGTAGTTATGGACTTATGGCTATCGTTCATGTGAAGTAATGTCCATTGGTTTTCAGAAACAATTACGAGATAAGTATACATTACCCAATGAAGAAGCAGAGCAACAGGAGAATCGAACAGGATGCCTCTCCATTCATAATAGTCATTCCAACTACTTAACTGCTTGTTTAATATAGACAAAGGCCCTGCATAGCGAGTTTGTGAATTTCATCTTTAAGAAGCAATTGTAACTTATTTAAACTACAGATGTTGAAGATTTATAAGTACACCTCTACAAGGGGATAACCTACTCGGAGACTCCAGCCCTTATCAGACCTTCCAATCAAAGGAATAAGACGATGAGATGCCATCTGTAATATAATCCAAATTGTAACTTCAATTCGTAATAAATTAACTACAAAAGCTAAGGACAGCCATAGCACTGAAATAAATGCGTCATTTCCTTTCTTCTTCTTTTTTTTTTTTGAAAAAGTATGAAGCTAGTCATTGCATCTTTTTTGGGACGGAAATGAGTAAATAAATAAAAAATAAAGAGCACAAAAGGAGCACATAACAACCTTGAATGATATAACGAAGTACTTGAATTCCCACAACTACATTCACAGATCCAGATTCCTACACGGTGGATCCCTAACTTCTCCAAAAACAAACACCTAGTCTCCACCTTTCCGCACACCTACAACATATCAATTATTTTACCAATTATGAGAACATTCTGGTTTTGTGGCCAAAGCTTAACTCCCAAAAATCAGATTTACCACTACTTGTTACGAATTTCTAACAATATCTAAGAGTCGAAAGCTGGCCTGTTTGAAATAATTGAGCTACATACAACGATCACCTGATAAGTAGCGTTCCGCAAAAAACTAAAAGGAAAGTCGTTAAGCAGCTCCATAGAACACATTTGTTGTTTTAGCCTTCCACATTCTTCTTTATGAACACTCGAATGTGATATCTTTATAAAAATTAATAAGCACACAATCAGTTATAAGCATCAAAATAAGATAACCACATACTGAATTAGTCATACACGTATACTGAACAACTTTTTTAGATGAACACATTACACACTCATGAAACAGTTACATAATACTCTTCTATGTGAACACTCCAATGTGATATTTTACGTAAAATTATTACCGAATGATTAGTTTCAAGCATCAACTTATGATAATCAGTTAATCACATAGCACATGTGGTCTCACAAAATGAATAGCCATTGCAGGATAAATAAGAGTAATCAACTGACTATAGTCAACAGTTCGGACATTTGTTGCATTATGACGGCCTGCTTCTATTTAAAGTTACTAACAAAACTAGTCATATGAATCGATCACTTCGCTTACTACTGGAATTTGAGCAACCTAACAGACAGCACAAAATCGCACCACAACCACCATATCACGTTTGCGGCGCACTCAATATTCACTTGGAAGTATCTCATCCTATGAAATACATACATTCTTCTCTATTTCACTACTGTAGTCATTACTAGTCACTCTATAAACATTATGTATTTCTACTGGATACATACATTCTTACGCGAACACGATTAGTTACAACTAACGAGCCATCAAATTGGACATTTGCTGCATTACAACAACCAGCTTCTGCTTAACGATTACTTCGCTTATGTGTGATAAATTAATAAGCAGTTAATTCAGTATTTAATCATAATTAGGGTTTTAATAAAACCTCATGATAAACGGAGAAATAAAATACGGCGCCGCAACCGGAGCAGCGGCGGTTAGGTTCGCCGGAGCAACGGCGGCGGCGGCTTCCTTTCCCGGCACACTCCATTTTAACCGGAAGGTTGTTACACACAGTCACTGTTTATTTTCCTTTGAAACATTGTTCATTTTGTGCCCCTCTATTATGTTACACATTGCACTTTTGCCACCCATTAAAACTTTTCTATTTGCATATTTACGCATAACATGCCATGCTTAAATAGCTTTACGTGGTCTTTGTTTTTTAAAAAGAGGTTCTTAACAGTCTCTGAATCAGAACCGTTCAGACGCGGTCAGACATTATGGCTGTCAGACCGTTTGTTTTTTTTTTCTGTTCAGACGCGGTCAGAGGCAGTAACATTTTAATGGTCTATACTTAAGAGGGGTGTCCGTGTCTTAATGCCTCTTGTTTACAAAAAAATAATAATAAATAAAAAAATAATAAAAAAATAAAAATAAAAAATAAAATTAGTACGAGCAAGCAAATGTGCGGTTCAAACATGAGGGTTTTTTTCCGTTCAGATGTGGTCAGATTCAGACATTTACGCCTCAGATTCAGATTCAGATATGCGGTTCAAATTCAGATTCAGTGCCTCTTAAAAAACAAACACCACCTTAGCATATTACTAGTTATAATACTGGCGTACGCGCGGGTTTTATATATTGTGTTTTTTTAAGAATCGATTACTAATTTATTTATTTTATATAGATTTGTAAATTGTTGATATATAAACCTTATAATTAAGTTAATTATATTAGTTAGGGGTAGGGTTTTTTTTCCGTGTGTCGATGTAGGGCAATAGGCGGAAAGCAGCCTTTTAATCTTAAATTTGGGTCCGATCCGTGATTTATAATGCTCAGCCCTACAACAAACTACTAACCTCTTATTCAATAACCAGCTTTTCTCAAATTCTTATTGTAAAATTCGTCGAGCTACTAACTTCTCCTCTATGAACATATAGCTTGATGTGAATACATTGTTTAGCAACATTCAAAAAGAAAAGTGATTTACATACTTTGTTTTATGATTTGCACATATTATTGTACAAGCAAAAAAAAACATAATAAAAAATATAATACCGTTATGTAAAATATAAAATAACCCGTCTCAATAAAAAAAAAAAAAAAAAAAAAAAAAAAAAAAAAAAAAACATGCATATCAATCTCCATTAAAAAAGTATACACTTTTGTTTCCGAGCAAAAAAAAAGTTTAGTAAAAGTCACAAGAAAACAATGTATTTGTATGTCTTGGCCATGAAATACATTTGTGATAGTCTATAATTCAACTTCATTCTCAAAGTAGTATCGAGAATCGATCCAGTGAGAAGGGTTATTAAAAAAAAGAAGAATTCTCAAAGTAGTATCGAGAATAAATCCGGTGAGAAAGGTTATTAAAAAAAGAAGAGTGAGAAGAAATACTAGCCACATATTTTAAATAAGAAAGAAGAAATAATAAGAAAATGCATGAGTAGATAAATTCTCATTCTTCTCATTTTAATTATAATTCTCATTTCATCCTACCTCTCTTGTGGTAACATGAGTAGATAAATCAAAGGCAAAAATTTGAGAAACATAAGGTAATCTTTCAAGTGTACCAATGTATTGTATGCGATATATATTCTAATTAATCTACAAATACAGTAGGTACTATTTTAACTTGTTTAATCGGTTACTACCTTTCATCTTCATCTTCCTCATGATTAAACCTAAATTCCGGCGACCTCAAACCTAGAATCGGGCGACCAACCACCACAACAGAATCCCGCGACCAAGAATTATATCATCTTCCTCAACTACTACTTTCTAGCCGACACATAGTTCCAACCAGTAGAGTGATTCAACTTTGTCAACATCTTTAGAGATGACAAATGCATACCATATAAACATCAACTTGGGATTAATGTCAAACCAGTAGACTGATTCAACTTGGTTATCTTTTAAAAATCAAGACTGTTGTTCACACCTAAGTCCTCATGACCTCATATACACTCGTCCCCACAATCACAATCAAACCCAAACAAAAAAAACCACATTTTTTCCACACAATCATGATCATCAAAAGTTCACAACACACCTAACTTCCAACTTCAAAAAAAAAAAGGTCAAAACTTGATCACAATAATGGACTTTTGTGCTTCATGGTAAGGTACCCACTTCGTCGATCTTTTTCCTTACTTTTGACTTTTTTGGGGAAATTGCAGGTTTGAGACAAGTGAGATGCTGGTAAGATTCTGGTAATGGAGGGTTTATGTGTGATGAACTTGATGGGGTGGTTTATGTTGGGTTTTCTGGGGTGCAAATGGTGGATGGGTTTGGGGTCGCCGGAATCCAAGTTTAAACATGAGGAAGATGAAAGGTAGTAACCCGTTAAACAAGTTACAGGTCAAAATATTACCTATTTGTGGATTAAAGTTAGAGGTGTTAAAACGGGCGGGCCGCACGGGCACATGCTAAACGGGACACGGGCTAAAATGGGTACGAGCTTAAACGGGCACGGGCTAAATGGGCTCGGGCCAAACGGACACATGTTACACAAATCGCTTAATAAAAGACTTAAAACGACGAAATAAATTTCTTAAACGTAATATCTTATTTTTATTAAAAAATTAAATATATTATATAAAAGAAATTCTTTAAAAGATCGTAATGTTCTACAATTAAGAAAAAAAAAATGCCCGTGAGTGCCCATTTAAGTTTTCAATGGGCTATATGTGCCCATTTTAAAAAAAAATGAGGCTAAAGGTGACTAAATTTTTTAAAAATTTGCCCATTTAACCAATTTTTTTATTTTTTTTCACATTTTGCCACCTCTAATTAAAGTTAACGTATATTGCATGTAAAGGGACAATTGTGGGTCTATTACCTACATTGGTACACTTGAAAGATACCTTAAGTTTCGTTGACCTTTGCCTTAAGTCAAAATACCTATAACTATATTAAAACGCATGAAATGCCCTGCTAGTTGCATGACCTGCTCGATGGGCGGGGTAGTTTCATAATTTTTGTTTCTAACGAGTGTGGAAACCCGCGCGATGCAGCGGGATTGCTTTTGTAGACGTGAATTTGGATAGGGACTATTTTTGCCAAATTGCTATAGATAACAATTAATGCTAGAGGACTTACTTTGCAACGTCACTTAAACCTTAGGGGCTATTTTTGCCAACTTGGAAAGTTAAATTAATGTTACAGGACTTACTTTGTAACGACACCTAAACTTCAGGGACTGTTTTTGCCAAATTGCGAAACTTAGCAATTAATGTGCAAACAATGTTGTCTTGCTCTATAGTATATAGAGTAATACCTTCCATGTACATATCGGGGAAGGTTGAAACTTTAAATTTATATATCATATTGTAAATGTGAAAAACAATTTTATTAAAGATTCAAATCATATGAAGGCCCAATGAAAATCCAAAAGGACCAAAACAAAGTATATTTTTGGACTATAAGCTAATGAGTTGATGAAAGGATCAAAACTTTGTATGCCATCACGAGATAATGTGGTTAAATTAGAACTTAGGGTGGTCAGCTTCTAAATGTAAAGCAAGTGCTATGCTTCATCCTAACTTGGTCATGGGCTTATTTGATGAAACAAAATGGTGGTGTGGAAAGGTGATAAGATACCAAGATACTTGAGGTAGCGGAATTGTTTGAAGGATACTTTAAGTTGTGGTCATAATTTCTGGAAAGGTGCAATCAGTCATAAATTCTGGACTCTATTTAGACTTGAATGACTCAAACAAAGTCAATTCAAGAGATTAGTCAGATGGAAAGTGAAATCACATAGACACTACAGGAATATATAAAATTAAAAAAATAATACTAATAATAATAATAATAAAAACTTAACGTATAATTTGTACTTTCAGTTATACGAGCCTTTTGCCCATTTGTCATTCAAGTATGAAGATGAAAAGCAGGAAGTGCACAGATGTGTTAATATTTATGCTGATTTGCTTTCAAATATGCTCAAAAGCACAAGAAGATTCGTCATACAAGGAGATCCCTGTGGGAGTGATTCTAGATATGGGATCATGGGTCGGAAAGATTGTTCATAGCTGCATGACCATGGCACTATCTGACTTTTACACCTCTAACAACCACTACAAAACAAGGGCAGTTCTCCACAGTAGGGATACACATGGAGAACCACTGCATGCTCTATCCGCAGGTAAATAATTATTTCAGATTATATTTGATATATGCTTAAGACGATAAAATATCTCTTACAACTTCCAAGATATAAAGGGTCAAACTAAAGCAAAGTGATATTTGCCATATCTAATTGGAGAAAATATAGAGAGCAAACTATAACTGAAACTAGAATCAGAACGGGTCTAGTGTGAACCCTAAACCGTAACGGTTTATCCTGTAGTTGTTGGTAAAACATTCTAAAAGTTAACCAGATACTAAACTTAAGACGTCGCAAATTTTATACGATGTTCTTGTTTTCTTGCCAGGTCTTGATCTATTGGAAAGAAATATAACTTGTAATTTATTATTATCATTTGTATCAGGAATTTGATGTTGCAATTGGAGATATAACAATCAGAGCTAATAGATCTAAATATGTTGACTTCACATTGCCATTTACGGATATTGGCCTTGCAACACTCTCAAGAAACGCCAAAACAAGCATTTGGGTCTTTTTGAAACCACTTAGTTCAGATCTGTGGGTTGTGTCTGCTTGTTTCTTTATTTTGACTGGCATTGTCGTTTGGATACTTGAACATCGGACAAATGAAGAATTTCAAGGTTCAACAGCAAAACAAATCGGGACAACCTTCTGGTTTGCCTTTTCAACACTTGTTTATGCTCATAGTAAGCTCTTGCACCCTGTTTTTTATTTTATTTTATTTTATTTTATTTATTTATTTATTTATTTATTTTTTCTCACAAACGCATCTAAGTATAATGGCTAACAGAAATTTAGTAAGAGCTAAACCAATTTAAGTTTCGGTTTTGAAAATTTCAGGGGAGAAGCTGCAGAGTAATTTGTCAAGATTTGTAGTCATAGTGTGGTTGTTCGTAGTGCTTGTGCTCGTTTCAAGTTACACTGCAACATTAAGTTCGCTATTAACAGTTGAACAAATTCAGTTAGCATCAAAGAGAGGATCTATTGGATACCCGTTAGGCCCTGTACCGGGAGCCCTAGTTAGGAACATTAAAAGGTTGAATCATTCTTTACCAGAGGAATTTGCTGATGCTTTGACACGTGGCAGTAAAAACGGTGGTGTTGATGCAATTGTTGATGAAATTCCTTATATTAAGGAATTTCTTGCACAATATCCGTCTGGCTACTCGATGACCGTATCTGAAACTATCACCAATGGCTTTGGTTTTGTGAGTCTCTTCACTATACAATTCTTTAATATTAGCATTAACTTGGGTAACAGGTCAAAGCAGGTCAATCTTTTGAACGGGATGAGAACTATATTACCCAATATAATAACAAATCCAAGTCTTTTTTCTTGATTAAAATGAGTTAGAAGGGTTTATGCATTAAACATAAAATGTGCGTCACTTTTGACCCAAGCAACCACTTTGTTTAAGCTAATCTGTTTCTTTACCTTCATTTTGACCCGCTAAAGATAAAATGTAACTGGAATCGACCCGTTCAATCTTAAATAGGTCGAAATTTGTTGCATGTAAAAGGCTTCAGTTAAATATGAAAATTTGACATTTTAGATCAAGTCTATCTTAGTCAAATGTTAAATATAAAAATGTGCAGGCATTCCCGAAAGGTTCAACGTTGGCCCCTGAGATGTCAATTCAGATTGCCAAATTACGAGAGGACGGGACTTTAAAGTTATTGGAGGATAAGTGGTTTAATAAACAATTAGATTCCGCGACTGCGCCCAAAATTTTAAACCTTGAAGGTTTCCGTGGTTTATTTCTTATCAGTGGGGTTTCAATGGCATCTGCACTTTTCCTATACATGCTTTATTTTGTACATGAGAAAGTGCATTTCCAGTATACGATGCTGGCGGGAGGAAAGCTGACATTTATCATGAGGTTTCTCATACCTAAATTCGCTAGTCTTGTTTAAAGATATATCCCAAATTCGATTTACAATGTTCACATATATTGATGAACATTTAGATTTATCATATCTATGCACATTTTCAGTTATACAAAATCTCTCTTCGCTTCATATGTTGCATATGTAAAATAGCAACTAGCTGGTGTATTATTGATTGTGTTTTGGTGTATTATTGATCGTGTTTGTTGATTACATAATAAAGATTGCGTATCTATGACAAATACATAGTTTAATTATCAAGCAAATCAAACCCTAAACCTCATGGTGTTATTGATTGTGTTTGTTTATGCTCAGATAATCATAAGCAGAATCTATATATCTGATAATTGTGACTTCAGACTTCACAATAATCTTTTAATTGGTTCCAAAAACGCAAATCCAAACACCCTCTAAAAGTAACAAGCCAACCACTTGACGGGAGAACTAGGGACCGTAACTAATAAACATGGAGAACAAAAACGCCATATCTTAATTTGGAAAACAAAAAGTAAAAAAGCAATGAAAATACCTAGGTAGTGTATGCACAGTCATCCATAGTTTCAGGGATCAACTGTTTAGAATGGCCTGATTTATGGTCAATGGCTGCAATATAAGTAGAAGTAGTTATGGCTATCGCTCATGTGAAGTAATGTCCATTGGTTTTCAGAAACAATTATGAGAGAAGTGTGAATTACCCAATGAAGAAGCAGCGCAACGGGAGAATCTAACGGGATACCTCTCCATTCGTAAGAGTCATTCCAACTACTTAACTGCTTGTTTAATATAGACAAAGGCCCTGCATATCGATCGAGTTTGTGAATTTCATCTTTAAGAAGCAATTGAAGCAATTCTAACTTATTTAAACTACAGATGTTGAAGATTTATAAGTATACCTCTACAAGGGGATAACCTACTCGGGAGACTCCGGCCCTTATCAGACCTTCCAATCAAATGAATAAGACGATGAGATGTCATCTGTAATATAATCCAAATTGTAACTTCGTAATAAACTAACTACAAAAGCTAAGAACAGCCATACCACTGATATATCATCAACAATGTCGCATATAACATATTGTTCCAGCCCTTATCAGACCTTCCTTTTGTTGACAAAGTTCCAACCCAAAGTATTTACATTGCCACTATTGAAGCATTTTTTAAACAATTAAATAATAGTAGTAATACTAATCAAAATCAGCATCTTTTTTGGGAGGGAAATGAGTGCATAAATCGAAAATTAAGAACTGAAAAGAGCAAATAAGAACCTTGAATGATCCAACAAAGTACTTGAATCCCCAAACCACATTCACAGATCCAGATTCCTAGACGGTGGATCCCTAACTTCTACAAAAACGAACACCTAAATCTCTACGTTTCCGCACACCTACAACATATCAATCATTTTACCAATTATGAGAACATTCTGGTTTCGTGGCCTCCCAAAAATCAGATTTACCACTACTTGTTACGAATTTCTAACAAATAAATTTTCTTTGAATATCAATCTAAGATTTGAAAGCTGGCCCGTTTGATATAATTCAGCTACATAAAACGATCACCTGATAAGTAACCTCCCGCGAAAAACTAAAAGGAAAGTCATTAAGCAGCTCCACAGAACACATTTGTCGTTTTAGTCTTTCACATTCTTCTTTATGAATACTCCAATGTGATATCTTAAACAAAATTAATAAGCACCAAATAGTTATAAGCATCCAATTAAACTAACCACATACTGAACTAGTCATACACGTATTCTGAACCGGTTTTTCAAATGCACACACTAATAAAACATTTACTTCGGTATTTGCAGAACATATAAATCTAGAATATGCAGTTTATATTAAGAGATACTGAGCTGGATGTAATAGTGTGTTTTTTACTATACAATGTGAGTAAGAGTAATTAACTGACTATAGGGCCGCTATAGGCATCAATTCGGACATTTGTTGCATTACAACGGCCAGTGGCGGACCCAGGATTTTCGAGGGCGGGGGGCAAAAAAAATTTTTTTGATAAAATTTGTGATGAACTTTAATAAAAAGGTCATAAAAAAAAAATTTACACTAAAAACTGATATTTTTTTTAGATTAAGATAGAGATATAAGGTTTTTACATTGTTTGATGTTAAAGTGGGGGGCAATTTGATTTTATAATGGGGTGCACTTTAATAAAATGGTCCTAAAAAAAAATTTTACACTAAAAATTGACATTTTTTGGCGAACCATGGAGGGCACCGCCCCCCCTATCCTCTATGTAGTTCCGCCCCTGACAACGGCCCGCTGATAATTTCAAAGTTATATCTTTCTATTCCACCAGGTAAAGAATGAGGGCCAGATAAACTCTCGTCTCACTTGATATTTAACAGTCTTTTGAAGCTAGTCAGTAGTCGTGTCTTCATATACGTTAACCACCACAGTCACTGTGTGTGTGTTTTTTTTAAACATTTGTTCATTTTGTACCCTTCTATTATGTTACACATTGCGCTTTTGTCTCCCATTAAAACTTTCTATACCGATAGGGATGGCAACGGGGGGAAATATCGGGAATCGTATTTACATCCACATCCCCGTTACTCACTCTCATCCCCATCCCCATCAGGGAATCATTTTGCATCTCCATCCCCGTCCCCAACGGGGATCGGGGATCCTCACAGAGATTCAGGGATTTTCGGCCCTTATAATTAAGGATAAAAATTACATAACTAATCAAAAATATAAAGAATTTGCCTATAAAATGTGTTAAAAAAACGTACACTGTACATAGTTTGATTAATTAAAATGTCATTCAACTTTAAAGCATTGTATACGTTGAAACATCACATTTTAATATAAAAATAAAGTGCATCGAATGAGTGTATTCGGATAAAATATTAGTTGGATAATACATAGTTAATGCTTAACATTTTAAAATATTTGATGACTAGCTTATTGACCCGTGGAATCACGGGAATTTTTTAAGTAATTATTTATTAAGAAGTTACGTGTGTGAATAAAGCAAGAAAACACAACGAACGTAAACTGTTTTCAAACTGTTTTCATTATTTTTTTAAGGGAATAATAAGTGATAAGTCAATGATTTGATAAACAATTCGGTTTGTAACTATTAAAATAATAAACGTGCATGTTTCATTTTCTTCAACGGGTAGTTAGTCTTGAACTGCACTGCCACAACAACTTTGCTGGCACCATGGAGCACTAAAGCAAGCCTGTAATATCAAAGCATTTGACATCAGCATATCCAAAAAAAAGAAAAAAGAAAATAAATTATACTTGTTATGTTCCAGTGCAAAATAATAAAAAGAAACTATACTTGTTATGTTTTACCATTCATTAGCCTACAACACATTAGTATAGACATTGAGCGAAACCGAAACTTAAGGCATGGGTTTTGAAAGAAGATACCAAAAGGAAAGAAATAACAAATATCATACACATTATCACTCATTCAATTAACTATAAACGCGGTCTCGTATCACTTACTCAATCAGACTCTTTATAGCAATTAATAATCTACTTTTCCAGATTTGTTGTACGGGCCATTTATGTAACCTGTCAAAATTAGTTTAGGTCAACAGACCATTTATAAGTACAGGCCCGGGTCAGGGTGTTCCCGCCAATCTACACCTTTTGTGAAATTTATAAGTACGGGCCAGGCCGTTTACATTGACACATTTACTGTTATGCGCGTAATGAGTCAACGGATCTATACTTACTACAATAGAATCATGTGGGACCAGAGACCACACCCATTGAAACTCAAATACTTACTACATTAGAATTAGCTACTTCTCAAGGACTGAGTTTTGAACCCCAAAAAAACTATATTCAGGAAAATAACATTTGAAGACACAAGCTTAAACCTAATACTTAAAAACCAAAAAGATACACACACCTCCTCATTTTATAGATTCACTATATAACTGTAGTTTTAACAAAATAAATAACAGTTTGAAAAAAATAATACTATTTATTCGTGTCACAATACCCACAATAACTACTTAGATTGCAGACACTTACCATAAACTAAACCTATTGGACCCAATCTGAGTTTAAACATGAGGAAGATGAAGATGAAAGGTAGTAACCGGTTAAACAAGTTACAGGTCAAAATATTACCTATTTGTGGATTAAAGCTAACGTATATTGCATGTAATGGGACAATTGTGGGTCTATTACCTTCATTGGTACACTTGAAAGAGTACCTTAAGTTTCCTTGACCTTTGCCTTAACTATATTAAAACGCTAGTTGCATGACCTGCCCAATAGACGGGCTATAGCTAGTTTCATAATTTTCGTTTCTAAATACCTTCCATGTACATATCGGGGAAGGTTGAAACTTTAAATTTATATATCATACGTAAATGTGAAAAACAATTTTGTTAGAGATACAAATCATATGAAATGCCTAATGAAAATCCAAAAGGACCAAAGCAAAGTACTCAGTATATTTTTGGACTATAAGCTAATGAGTTAATGAAAGGATCAAAACTTTGTATCCCATCACGAGACATATATGTGCGCCTGTATGCTGATTGTCTTTTATTAAATGAAACAAATAAGTTTTCAATCAGTTGTGACGCTTAAACCTTGAGGGTGATGTATTTAGGATCTATTTAGACTTGACTTCAACTCATGAGATTAGTCAATGGAAAGTGAAATGACATAGAAACTACAGGGAAAAAAAAATCCTTAACGCATAATTTGTACTTTAAGTGATAGGAGCCTTTTGCCCATTTGTCATTCAAGTATGGAGATCAAAAACAGGAAGTGCGCATATGTGTTGTTCTTAATATTTATGCTAATTTGCTTTCAGATATGCTCAAAAGCACAAGAAGATTCGTCATACAAGGAGATCCCGGTGGGAGTGATTCTAGATATGGGATCATGGGTCGGAAAGATTGTTCATAGCTGCATGGCCATGGCACTATCTGACTTTTACACCTTTAACAACCACTACAAAACAAGGGTAGTTCTCTACAGTAGGGATACACATGGAGAACCACTGCATGCTCTATCGGCAGGTAAACAACGTACTATTTCAGATTATATTTGATACTCCCTCCGTCCCATATTAAATGTCCAGGTTTGAATTTTCATGTCTTTCTTTTACAACTTTTACCTTAAATATTTTTGCTTGTGTTATATAGTACTCCGTATTAGATAAAAATAATACGTAGTAGAAATACGTTTAAAATTCAATCTGTTCATATATTTTGTATCAAATATTATATAACACAACCAAAAATATTTATGGTCAAAATTAAGAAAGAAAAACTTAGAAAATTCAAACCGGACATTTAATATGGGACGGAGGGAGTATATACTTAAGAAGATAAAATAGATCTTACAACTTCCAATATATATATAAAGGGTTAAACAAAAGCAAAGTGACACTTGCCATATCTATGAGTGATTGGTGTGGTGAAGGCGAATAACGCGTTATGTGTCTGTCACCTCAGCGCCACATCATCAGGGTACCAATGTAACACCCCAACCCGACAAGGGTAGAAGTGTCACATTCTGGTGTCATATCAGAACATACAATTAAAATTTTTCAAACGAAAACCTTATAGAATAAATTACCAAGTCATATAATCAGATGACTTACAAAGAAAATACAAAATCCAATATGTCCAAAAGTAAAGTGAAATCTAAAACAATAGCTCTTCAATTTAAATCCAAAATGGTAAGGTGACTAAAGTTGGTCTACTCGAATAATCCAACTCTCAGCCCAATCAAGCCCATCTTCAAAACCTAAACACCTGCCGCAGGGAAAGAAATGCGGCTGAGCTTAAAAAGCCCAGTGAACAGATATAACAAAATGAAAGCTAAACAGAATCAGAAATATGAAATGAAACAGAGTAAACAATAACAATGTCGCAATGGAAAGGAAACAATGAGTCGATGAGGATTCCTGCAGAAACACAATTATACCGATATCCAGAAGGAACAGATAACAGAGGAGGACAAGCACATAACACATTGATGACATATACGGAAGCACATCTAAATAACCAGGCTTACAATAAATCAGGAAGTCAGAGTACATATAAGCCAAACGGAAGTCCAAAAGCTAGCGGAAGTAACTAATTAAAAAGTGAGCATGGCAATCACACAGGTCAAGTAACCCACAGTTAATGACGTCACAAGTATCACAACAGCAGAAATACCATTAGCAGTCAAACATGGTAGCCACACGTATCAAGTATAAATTCAGCATGAACGCTATAATAGAATGAATTAAAGACATAGCAGGGCAATTAAACAAGTTAACAAGCCGGACAACATAAGTTGAACCATTTATCCAATCCAACAGTAGCATAAACAGAATTGTAACCATGGCAGGTCAAAATAAGCAGATAAAGATACTAACGGATAGTCATAGTCCATGAGATTAACTGAACGAGGTATACAAGACAAACAGACAAAACAATCGATCAAACACTAGCATGGTCACCAGGAACTCAGGGGAATCACATAACAGGGAGATAACATATAATCGGATGACAACAGATGAATCATATAGTCACATATTAATCACATCGTAGCAGTAAACGGTAGTCACATAAACATGTAAAAGCATAATCAAATTCAATAATCATATAATAACTTAAGTCACATAAGGGTACAGGGTAACGGGCAGTCAATACAGAATATGGTGCGTTGGGTAAACAGATGGTACAATATAAGTATATCAACAGTGTAAGGGTTGTCAGAAATCTATCCCGAGCCAACAGTACAGTACAGTAATATCAGTAGTGGCAATAGCAGCCCAGTAATCAGTAGTAACCATCGTATTCGGAGGGGTGACCTCGGAATACCAGACAATAGGAGGGGAGACCTCAGTGACTAGTGGAGTAGCTAGCTCCCAGACCGTGAGGGGGTGTATTGCACACACGCACCACATCACTATAACAGTATATATATATCAGTAACAGTACAGTACAGATCTAGGATGCATCCATACGCCCCTGCAGAAATATTAGTGGCCATAACAATAACAGTGAAGCGCGCATAATCAATACAGTATAGGGACGGTGTGGAACATCACTCAACCACACTAAAGTCATGCCATTGGTGCATCAATGACACGGTCATGGAACCCCCATGACTAGTTAACAGTATTTGGCTCGGGTATCAATCTGAAGGGTCAGACAAGGTCCACAGTGTAGTAATATGTCAGTCATAATAATCAGAGGTTCAATATCAGTAGTTCACCATTCAAAGGTTGATAGCAACAGTTCAATATCAAAATTCATTAGTAGTAGTTCAATATCAAAATTCAGTATCAAAGGTTTAGTAACATTAGTTCAATAACAGAGGTCCAATAACAGAGGGGTCAATAGCAATGGTTCAGTAACATAGGTTCAATAACAGAGGATCAATATCAAAGGGTCATAGCATAAGGAGCCATAGAAAATGGAATATTATAAACGAAGCAAAGAAAAAGGGAAGCCCTAATAAGAAGGCTCAGTGTAAAATATAACGGTTCAAAACTGATATCGAAATATGTAAACGAATCATGAGAAACCCCTACTGAAAAGGGATAGAATATCTGTACCTTAGCAAGTGAAAGCGAATGGAAAAGTGAGCACGAAGAAATATCATCACGCCTTCTTCAACGAATCTACACGGATTACGGTTCGTATAATACTTATTAGTTCATTTAAATCATAACGGATTTATTGCTTATATAATTCTTATTAATATTCTTTTTAGAGTTATTAAGCGTATTCTCATTTTTTTAGTAATGGACCGAAATAAATACTTTAAGGTAACAATTATTAATTAGCAAAACATATGGGATTATAAATGATAAATGGTAAAATTTAAAAGGTTTAATATGACAATATAGCGAATTTAGAGGTCAAATATGATAGATTCCAAAGATTAGGGTCAAAATTAACAACTTGACAAAGTTTAGGGTTTGCATGCACCAATATCTAAAAATGAGGGCTAAAAATGAAAACATCAAATATTTAACATGGAACCATCTTAAAATATCATGCGTACAGATTTCTTTTCCTTTAGATACAATTACATTTTATTACTAGTTAGCATTCAATCTCGACACACCTTTACACTTGCTCGCGGTTCATATGACCAACATTTACGACCAAGTAAATATGCATTATCATTAACCCCCGACTCGACTTTCCCGACGTACTTTTAAAACTCCAAAGGACTCAACCATAAATCCCGCGATCACCCTCGAAGTTACCCCCACAAGACCCATTTTATTTCATGGCATGATTGACCTATGTTCAAGCTTGCTCGCGGGTCCTAATATTAACATTTACAATGAAGTAAACATGCCAAAGGACTAACCCCCGACTCAACTATTCCGACATGCTTTCAAAACACCGAACAACCCAACCATTTTTCCCGCGATCGCCCTCAAACTTGCCCCCTCGTAAGACCATGCATGTACAATATTTATTTGATTATACTTTATAAAATTTCACACGCTACACCTTAATACTTTCGTACCCATTTCCATTTATTGACCATGTCCCATTTGAAATCTATTTGCAAGATCCTTCAGTGCATAATCTAAATATAAAATATGCTTATTCAATTTCCTTTAACCAGATTTTAGATGTGATTCATATATATGCATTTGTAGCCATTCTATCACCATGCATGCCACACACATTCACACGAAAATAACGAGCCAATATTTGACATAATATTACATGTTCCAGCCTTTTATTCACTTTAATAAGCTTGTACGCCTCATGTTATTTCTTCATGTTTTATACCCAGATTTAGAACGCATATGATCTATGACTTAATGCGTCAATATCGTCTCCATTCGAACCAATAGTTTACTGAGTATATTAGGCTAGTATTTTATTGTATTTCGTGCGTATGTAAGTTACATGTCGATGCAAAACATAGAGAAGAGGTGGCGAATACCTTAGACCGAAGGGGTAAGAATGCAAGCACACAAGAACACCCACCCGAAGCCAACCTTTCGAACAAACCACGACCACATCAGTCCCACGATCACAGTAGCTTTCGAACACCTTATCACAGCCTCCCTCGTGCACACCCTGTCTTTGTTGATCGAATGGAAGAAGGAACACAAGTGTTTTGCCGAATGAAAGGAGAAAAGAAAATAGTCATGCCGTCACTTTTTAGGTTTAGGGTTTGTATGTGTGTGAGGTGATTGTTTGTGAAACGCAGGTAAAAGAAGGAATTGGAGGAATATATGGGCGAGAATAAGGAAGTCTTAACAGATATTCATTTTCCAAATTAAAGTATCATGGGCCTTTAGAATTTTAAATATTTTGGGCTTTATAAATTATGTCACATGCATTTGTATAATTATTACATTCGGCCCATGCATAAGAATTCATGTGATTTATGATTAAACGTAACGTGTACAATGTTTTAGACGCAAGGTGTAATTCGATCTCGTATAATAAGTTTGGCAAACATTTACAAGTTAGGTTAATATTACATTTACTGAGTATGACGTATTTTATGTATTTTATAAATTTTAATTTAGAGGGGCAAAAGTCTTTTCACGCGTTTTAGATTTTAGGGTTTTACAACTCTTCCCCTCTTAAAATAAAATTTTCGTCCTCGAAAATTGAAGTCGCAGAAGTACCGGGATACGTACATGTTTAGGGAAGACGTAGCAATCCATAATTTCACATAGATCATAACGATTTCGGTTACAAAGCGTACAAAACTTATACATAGCAGATGTCGGTGAGAATCTCGCAATGAGGTACAGAATTCCAAGTGAACATGAGGATCGACAAATAACGGATATAAGCCCTAGTCCATTCACGTACCAACCCCAGGCATTTCCCAAAACATCGTATGATTCCAATAAGTTCAAATTATATGATCTCGGTATTATCACGTTGATCAGGCGTCATAATACTTGCATCACATAACAAGTCTTTATTGTCATCATATTCTGTCCCGGGTCATGACAAATCACATAACCAATATCACATCAAAACAGATAACATACAGATAACAAGTAACATACCAAAACAGGCCAGATCACATACATACAACATATACTACATCAAACAACTTACCATATCACCAAGGAAGAAGGCCACCAACTTGCTCGAAACGGTTCCTCATGACTCATTACTGACGATCCAAAAGAAAAGCTGATATACTAACAAAATGCCAAACGATAAAACTTCACGATTCAAACCGAGTTCCGAACAAATCAAGAAAAACAATACCGATTAGAATCACTTAGCAGAATATGAAACCGCCTCAAAACGCATGACAAACGAATAGGAGTAACACAAGTCGCGCCCAAATCATATGAAGTAGATGAACCCTCTCAGCCACCGGTTGAATCTTGTCTCCGTCTTTTGCGTCTTTGGTTGGTCCTTCCAGCTTCCTCCAGCAGCATCCTGATGCCTCCAGCAGCATGGCAGTCGGGTGTGGCTTCTGCTTCACGAACCTCTCCAGCTCAGAAACTGTTGCAGCAACGCAGGTTCGGCACCATCATCTTCGGCTCCACGGTAGTCTCCATTTAACGGTCGACAAACGGATGTGCGAAGACAAACTAAACAAAATTTGATGCGAAAAGAAGAAGGCCAAATTCAGTGAAGACAAACGAATATCAAAGTCAAATCGGAACGACAACCAAAAGGAATCAGAAGAGATCAGAACAGACGGAAGCCTAGTGTCTACCCAAGTCCTCACAGGTCAATCCTAAGGTCAACAAGACGAAACCTGGGCTCTGATACCATAATTGTAACACCCCAACCCGACAAGGGTAGAAGTGTCACATTCTGGTGTCATATCAGAACATACAATTAAAATTTTTCAAACGAAAACCTTATAGAATAAATTACCAAGTCATATAATCAGATGACTTACAAAGAAAATACAAAATCCAATATGTCCAAAAGTAAAGTGAAATCTAAAACAATAGCTCTTCAATTTAAATCCAAAATGGTAAGGTGACTAAAGTTGGTCTACTCGAATAATCCAACTCTCAGCCCAATCAAGCCCATCTTCAAAACCTAAACACCTGCCGCAGGGAAAGAAATGCGGCTGAGCTTAAAAAGCCCAGTGAACAGATATAACAAAATGAAAGCTAAACAGAATCAGAAATATGAAATGAAACAGAGTAAACAATAACAATGTCGCAATGGAAAGGAAACAATGAGTCGATGAGGATTCCTGCAGAAACACAATTATACCGATATCCAGAAGGAACAGATAACAGAGGAGGACAAGCACATAACACATTGATGACATATACGGAAGCACATCTAAATAACCAGGCTTACAATAAATCAGGAAGTCAGAGTACATATAAGCCAAACGGAAGTCCAAAAGCTAGCGGAAGTAACTAATTAAAAAGTGAGCATGGCAATCACACAGGTCAAGTAACCCACAGTTAATGACGTCACAAGTATCACAACAGCAGAAATACCATTAGCAGTCAAACATGGTAGCCACACGTATCAAGTATAAATTCAGCATGAACGCTATAATAGAATGAATTAAAGACATAGCAGGGCAATTAAACAAGTTAACAAGCCGGACAACATAAGTTGAACCATTTATCCAATCCAACAGTAGCATAAACAGAATTGTAACCATGGCAGGTCAAAATAAGCAGATAAAGATACTAACGGATAGTCATAGTCCATGAGATTAACTGAACGAGGTATACAAGACAAACAGACAAAACAATCGATCAAACACTAGCATGGTCACCAGGAACTCAGGGGAATCACATAACAGGGAGATAACATATAATCGGATGACAACAGATGAATCATATAGTCACATATTAATCACATCGTAGCAGTAAACGGTAGTCACATAAACATGTAAAAGCATAATCAAATTCAATAATCATATAATAACTTAAGTCACATAAGGGTACAGGGTAACGGGCAGTCAATACAGAATATGGTGCGTTGGGTAAACAGATGGTACAATATAAGTATATCAACAGTGTAAGGGTTGTCAGAAATCTATCCCGAGCCAACAGTACAGTACAGTAATATCAGTAGTGGCAATAGCAGCCCAGTAATCAGTAGTAACCATCGTATTCGGAGGGGTGACCTCGGAATACCAGACAATAGGAGGGGAGACCTCAGTGACTAGTGGAGTAGCTAGCTCCCAGACCGTGAGGGGGTGTATTGCACACACGCACCACATCACTATAACAGTATATATATATCAGTAACAGTACAGTACAGATCTAGGATGCATCCATACGCCCCTGCAGAAATATTAGTGGCCATAACAATAACAGTGAAGCGCGCATAATCAATACAGTATAGGGACGGTGTGGAACATCACTCAACCACACTAAAGTCATGCCATTGGTGCATCAATGACACGGTCATGGAACCCCCATGACTAGTTAACAGTATTTGGCTCGGGTATCAATCTGAAGGGTCAGACAAGGTCCACAGTGTAGTAATATGTCAGTCATAATAATCAGAGGTTCAATATCAGTAGTTCACCATTCAAAGGTTGATAGCAACAGTTCAATATCAAAATTCATTAGTAGTAGTTCAATATCAAAATTCAGTATCAAAGGTTTAGTAACATTAGTTCAATAACAGAGGTCCAATAACAGAGGGGTCAATAGCAATGGTTCAGTAACATAGGTTCAATAACAGAGGATCAATATCAAAGGGTCATAGCATAAGGAGCCATAGAAAATGGAATATTATAAACGAAGCAAAGAAAAAGGGAAGCCCTAATAAGAAGGCTCAGTGTAAAATATAACGGTTCAAAACTGATATCGAAATATGTAAACGAATCATGAGAAACCCCTACTGAAAAGGGATAGAATATCTGTACCTTAGCAAGTGAAAGCGAATGGAAAAGTGAGCACGAAGAAATATCATCACGCCTTCTTCAACGAATCTACACGGATTACGGTTCGTATAATACTTATTAGTTCATTTAAATCATAACGGATTTATTGCTTATATAATTCTTATTAATATTCTTTTTAGAGTTATTAAGCGTATTCTCATTTTTTTAGTAATGGACCGAAATAAATACTTTAAGGTAACAATTATTAATTAGCAAAACATATGGGATTATAAATGATAAATGGTAAAATTTAAAAGGTTTAATATGACAATATAGCGAATTTAGAGGTCAAATATGATAGATTCCAAAGATTAGGGTCAAAATTAACAACTTGACAAAGTTTAGGGTTTGCATGCACCAATATCTAAAAATGAGGGCTAAAAATGAAAACATCAAATATTTAACATGGAACCATCTTAAAATATCATGCGTACAGATTTCTTTTCCTTTAGATACAATTACATTTTATTACTAGTTAGCATTCAATCTCGACACACCTTTACACTTGCTCGCGGTTCATATGACCAACATTTACGACCAAGTAAATATGCATTATCATTAACCCCCGACTCGACTTTCCCGACGTACTTTTAAAACTCCAAAGGACTCAACCATAAATCCCGCGATCACCCTCGAAGTTACCCCCACAAGACCCATTTTATTTCATGGCATGATTGACCTATGTTCAAGCTTGCTCGCGGGTCCTAATATTAACATTTACAATGAAGTAAACATGCCAAAGGACTAACCCCCGACTCAACTATTCCGACATGCTTTCAAAACACCGAACAACCCAACCATTTTTCCCGCGATCGCCCTCAAACTTGCCCCCTCGTAAGACCATGCATGTACAATATTTATTTGATTATACTTTATAAAATTTCACACGCTACACCTTAATACTTTCGTACCCATTTCCATTTATTGACCATGTCCCATTTGAAATCTATTTGCAAGATCCTTCAGTGCATAATCTAAATATAAAATATGCTTATTCAATTTCCTTTAACCAGATTTTAGATGTGATTCATATATATGCATTTGTAGCCATTCTATCACCATGCATGCCACACACATTCACACGAAAATAACGAGCCAATATTTGACATAATATTACATGTTCCAGCCTTTTATTCACTTTAATAAGCTTGTACGCCTCATGTTATTTCTTCATGTTTTATACCCAGATTTAGAACGCATATGATCTATGACTTAATGCGTCAATATCGTCTCCATTCGAACCAATAGTTTACTGAGTATATTAGGCTAGTATTTTATTGTATTTCGTGCGTATGTAAGTTACATGTCGATGCAAAACATAGAGAAGAGGTGGCGAATACCTTAGACCGAAGGGGTAAGAATGCAAGCACACAAGAACACCCACCCGAAGCCAACCTTTCGAACAAACCACGACCACATCAGTCCCACGATCACAGTAGCTTTCGAACACCTTATCACAGCCTCCCTCGTGCACACCCTGTCTTTGTTGATCGAATGGAAGAAGGAACACAAGTGTTTTGCCGAATGAAAGGAGAAAAGAAAATAGTCATGCCGTCACTTTTTAGGTTTAGGGTTTGTATGTGTGTGAGGTGATTGTTTGTGAAACGCAGGTAAAAGAAGGAATTGGAGGAATATATGGGCGAGAATAAGGAAGTCTTAACAGATATTCATTTTCCAAATTAAAGTATCATGGGCCTTTAGAATTTTAAATATTTTGGGCTTTATAAATTATGTCACATGCATTTGTATAATTATTACATTCGGCCCATGCATAAGAATTCATGTGATTTATGATTAAACGTAACGTGTACAATGTTTTAGACGCAAGGTGTAATTCGATCTCGTATAATAAGTTTGGCAAACATTTACAAGTTAGGTTAATATTACATTTACTGAGTATGACGTATTTTATGTATTTTATAAATTTTAATTTAGAGGGGCAAAAGTCTTTTCACGCGTTTTAGATTTTAGGGTTTTACAACCAATAACAAACCAATCAATAAAATACCCTATCAGCAAAAAAACCCAATAACACGTTATTCGCCCCATTATTTTCACTTTTATTTTATTTAAAACAAACCACATTTTATTAAAAATTACAATACATAAAATAAAATACAACATTTTGAAAAAAAAAATGTACAATACATACCTAGACTACATATCCCTTGTTGTCGTTCTAGCTGTTGCCAAAGAAGATCCAAAAGATCATGTGGAAGGTTGGTATGCACTTGTTTGTCACATAGCTCCTTTCGGTTCTTTGCATGTAAGTCGCATCTTTCGATCCATGTTTGCTGTATATTGGCGACGGGACTAACATATATCTCATTAAATTCACTTATTTGAAAATTTTGATTTTTTAGTATCCTATTATGCAATATGATGCAACAATAAATAATCCTACGTATTTTGCTCACCTGGTAAGTGTTAGTCGTATTATTACTGTTAGGACTTTTGGGCTCAAGCCCATGTCTACATAGGGTTTCTTATTGTTTCTATATATTTATATGTCTCTTGTGAAGACTTTGTATTCATTCAATAAATGACAATTACATAATATCAATCACAATATTCTATTATTCAACATGGTTTCAGAGCAATCATTTCCTTAAAATTAAACATCCGCTCCTCTCCCTCTCATCTCCTCTGTCGTCTACCTCATCTCCATCTCCTCCCTCAAATCAACTCTATCTATCCCACCTCTATCCCCATCATGACTGTTATCGATCCCCTTCCTCAACCCACCATTCTCCTCTCCGATAAACTCATGGCAATTACCAACTTAAATAACATCATCCCGGTCAAACTCGATGTCGATGAAATGAACTACTCATCATGGGTATACTTCTTTACCCATTTTTGTCGCGGGAACCTTCTAATGGATCACCTTGAAATCAAGAGTGGTCAAGATGTTGCAACCACCTCATCGACGCCCGATGCGGAATGGTTAAAAATCGATTCCATCCTCCTCTCTTGGATCTTCGTTACTATATCCAAAACCCTTCAACAACGCTTAGTTGTTGCAAACCCAAAAACCGCACATGAAGCTTGGGAAACCCTAGCCGCCATATTTTCCGACAACAAAAGGACTCGCTCCATAGCCTTGAAAGCGGAGCTACGTTCTTTAAAACTTGGTGATATGGGTATCGATGCCTATTTTCGCAAGATTGAATCCATTGCAACAATCTTGAATAGTCTTGGTTCGAGTTTAGATGACGACGACGTTGTGACTTTTGCCTTGGAAGGGTTACCCGCTCGGTTTGATAACGTGGCGACGATTATTGCTCATAGGGATCCTTTTCCCGACCTCAAGACCGTTCGCTCCATGCTCACCACGGAAGAGATGCGATTGAAAGCTCGTACCAACGACACCTTGTCCGATTCAACGTCCTCTTCACCCATGGTACTCCTAGCAAACACCGGTCTCAACCCTCGCCGGTCGTCCACCTCCATGGACAAAGTCCACAAGCCGTGTATTAATTGGAGCAAAGGCTCTTGTCGCTTTGGGGCTTCCTGCAGGTTTCTTCACAATGGCACGCATGGTTTGCATGCCAATATTGCTCCCCAAACTCCAACACCTTCTAACCCATTATCATCCAATGATATCACAACTTTACAACACCTTTTAACTAAACTTGGCCTCACTGGAACAAACAGTGGCCTCAACACAACCCATACGCACCCCCCTATTGCCCTCATGACCGGTTCACCATCATTTGCACCTTCAGTTCCATTGGCTGGTCCCCCCATGTCTCTCGTGAACCCCCAGATCCAAGCCATGCCCGGTCAACCAATGTTTTACCAACCAGTTCACCAGCATACCCACGGGTTCAGCAGCATATCCCACGGTTCAGCAGCATACCCGGTTCAACAGCAGCCGGGTCATTCAGCAGGGGTTCAGCAGGGTCCTCAAACAGTCCATCAGCCGGTTCAACAGCAACAGGGTCATCCAGCAGGGGTCCATTTTGGCCAGCCTGTTCATCCAACAGGTTTTGGCCAGCCAGTTCAAAACTCAGGCATTCTTGGACCTGCCCCAGTCCACGCAGCCCAGTCCAACCACACAGGGGGTTTGTTAGGAGCCATTTTGGGTCAAGAAACTGTTTTACCTCATGCTTTTGCCACTACCACTCTTCATAAACCCGCTCCCGGTAACTGGAACATGGACACAGGTGCGTCGTCTCACCTTAATGACTCGGTCAATAATCTTAGTGATGTTTATAATTCTAGCATTTATTCATCTGTTGCAGTTGGTGACGGTCACACTATTCCTGTCACCAACTCTGGCCATAGCATTTTACCAACTCCTTATCGACCCTTACACCTAAATAATGTTCTAATCACTCCTAATATTGTTAAAAACTTGATTTCTGTTCGTCAGTTTGTATGTGAAAATTATTGCACTGTTGAATTTGATCCATTTGGTTTTTCTGTTAAGGATTTTCAAACCCGTCAGGTGCTGCTCCGCTGTGATAGCACTGGCGACCTCTACCCTGTCACCAAGCCATCTCCTATACCTCAAGCCTACCTCACAAGTCAATATACGTGGCATCAACGTCTTGGACATCCAGGAAGTGAAGTGTTACGTCATGTTATTTCTAATAATTCAATTTCTTGTAATAAAGAGAAATCTCCCATGCTTTGTCATGCTTGTCAGCTTGGCAAACATGTGCGACTTCCATTTGTCAGTTCTTCTACTTTAGTTCAAGCTTGTTTTGATATTATTCACTCGGATTTGTGGACTTCACCTATACCGAGCCTCTCTGGTTTTAAATATTATGTTCTCTTTTTGGATCATTATTCTCAATTTGTATGGGTTTATCCGTTAGTTCATAAATCTGATGTTCTGTCCAAATTTACACTCTTTCGCAACTTTATCAAAACTCAATTCAACCGTGAAATAAAATCTTTTCAATGTGACCATGGTGGTGAATTTGATAACCATGCATTTCATAAATTATTTAACGACAATGGGATCCATTTTCGATTCTCCTGTCCCCGCACCTCTCAACAAAATGGTAAATCTGAACGCATGATTCGCACCATTAACAACCTCATCCGCACCCTACTTTTTCAAGCCCACCTACCCCCAAACTAGTGGGTTGAAGCCCTTAACATGGCTGTTTACCTATTAAATATTTTACCCTCCCATGCCATTGATAACGCCATTCCCCTTACACGCCTGTTTGGCACCTCACCTGACTACCGTATCTTACGTGTATTCGGATGTCTTTGTTACCCTCATATAGACACTAACCACAAACTTGGCCCACGAGCCACACCATGCATATTTTTGGGACATGCCACCAATCATCGTGGCTATCGTTGCTTAGACCTAAACACCAACACAATCATTATATCTCGCCATGTCACCTTTGACGAAACCGTTTTCCCTTTTGGCACCACCACACCCACTGTGAAAACATCCTACGACTTCTTAGATGACTCACCTAACATCATTTCCAACCTTATCAAACTAACCCCAACTCCACCATCCCAACATACCTCACCTGAAACTCCACAACCAACCTCTCCTCCACCAACACTACCCACCTCCCCTGATACTACACCAGACCCTCCTCCTTCCCCCATTGCGGCATCACCTATAGTACCTCCCTCTCCAACACCACTTACCTCCCCCACACCGCCAACGGCCCCCATTTCCATTTCCCAAGAACCCCCCAATGTTACTGACCCTAACCCGACCATGCAGTCAGTTCATCCCATGGTTACACGTTCACGTGTCGAGACTACCCGTCCCAATCCCCGTTACGCTTGTCATGTGTCCACCATTTCCCCTTTGCCGCGTTCCTATACCGCTGCCTTTCATGATCCCAATTGGTTAAATGCTATGAATGATGAATTCAATGCTCTTATTAAAAGCAAAACTTGGATTCTTGTACCTCGTCCTACGGCCACCAATATTGTTCGCTGTATGTGGTTATTTCGCCACAAGTACTTGGCTGACGGTACTCTCAGTCGCTACAAGGCACGCCTTGTCGCGAATGGTAGCACTCAGATAGAGGGGGTTGATGTTGATGAGACCTTTAGCCCGGTTGTTAAACCTGGCACTATACGCACTGTTCTCAGTTTGGCTGCTTCTCGACATTGGCCGGTTCACCAGCTTGATGTCAAGAATGCATTTCTGCATGGGGATTTATCTGAGACTGTTTACATGCACCAGCCACCTGGTTTCCGCGATACTGAGCACCCAGATTATGTATGTTTGTTACGCAGATCTCTCTATGGATTGAATAAAGCTCCTCGGGCTTGGTTTCAACGTTTTGCTACATATGTCCTTGGGATTGGTTTTACACATAGTCGTTGTGACACCTCCTTATTTATCTATCATCAGGGGACTGACACTGCTTATCTTTTATTATATGTTGATGATATTGTACTGACAGCTTCTTCTGATGGATTACTTCAGCGTATTATTGTAGCTCTTCATAAGGAGTTCTCTATGACAGATTTGGGATCACTAAATTATTTTTTGGGCATATCTGTTACACGTGACACTTCTGGTATGTTTTTGTCTCAGCGCCAGTATGCTACAGAGATTCTTGAGCGTGCTCACATGACTGATTGTAATTCCAGTCGGACTCCGGTTGACACTGAGTCTAAACTGGGCGATGATGGCAGTTTGATATCCGATCCCACATTATATCGGAGTCTTGCAGGGTCACTTCAGTATCTTACATTCACTCGTCCTGATATATCTTATGTTGTTCAGCAGGTGTGTCTTCATATGCATGATCCGCGAGAGCCTCATTTCTCTGCGCTTAAACGGATTTTGCGCTACATTCGTGGTACTTTGGATTACGGGTTACAGTTATATTCTTCTTCTACTACATCATTGGTTGCCTATTATGACGCTGATTGGGCTGGTTGCCCAACCATTCGGAGGTCCACTTCTGGTTATTGTGTTTTTCTTGGCAACAATTTACTCTCATGGTCCGCTAAGCGCCAACCGACGCTGTCTCGTTCTAGTGCTGAGGCAGAATATCGCGGGGTTGCCAATGCGGTTGCTGAAACATGTTGGTTGCGGAACCTTCTTCGAGAGCTTCATACTCCAGTTTCTTCTGCGACTCTTGTGTACTGCGATAATGTTAGTGCCGTCTACATGTCCTCGAATCCGGTTCAGCATCAACGGACAAAACACATTGAGATTGACATTCATTTTGTTCGAGATTTGGTAGCTGCAGGTCAAGTTAGAGTCCTTCATGTGCCTTCTCGTTTTCAGTTTGCGGATATCTTTACTAAAGGTCTTCCCTCCGCTCTTTTTGAAGATTTTCGTGACAGTTTGAGTGTTCGGCGTCCTCCCGCTCAAACTGCGGGGGAGTGTTAGTCGTATTATTACTGTTAGGACTTTTGGGCTCAAGCCCATGTTTACATAGGGTTTCTTATTGTTTCTGTATATTTATATGTCTCTTGTGAAGACTTTGTATTCATTCAATAAATGACAATTACATAATATCAATCACAATATTCTATTATTCAACAGTAAGCACGTACGGGTTGTGCTATAATCCCCCAAAGACCCTGAAGGACACCAAAAGCTTTTTTCACATCTTTTCTTGCACTTTAAAATTTAAATCAGGGTGAGATCAATGATCGTATATGATTTGACAAAAGTACCCCAAGTGGGATAAATACCGCTGGGTAATACTACATCTGTCCCTAAATAAGTGTCCAGTTTGACTTTTCAGAGTCAAACTGGATCAACTTTGACCTTATCTATTTTTGCGAGTGTTATATAATACTTGATGAAAAATATATGAATGGATTGGGTTTTAAGTGTACTTTTCATTGGTATAGTTTTTCATTAAGTATTATATAACACAAAAAAAATTATTTACGGTCAAAGTCGAACCATTTTGACTCTGAAAAGTCAAACTGGACATTTATTTAGGGACGGAGGGAGTATCATTTGATGTAGGTTTTACCATTCACCGTAAACGGGTCCTCAGGAGCATGATCGTCAATGAGGTTGTCAAACAAATTCGACCAATATAGAACATTTAGGTCGTTATTTGCACCCGCAATACCAAAAAATGCATGCTAAAAATCCACAAAATCTACACTACCAAGCAATGCGAACAATCTACACTACCAAACATACCCGGGAACCCATGATATAGTTTTCGTGTTTTACATATAACCGCATAATATCATTAAGGAGGGTTTTCATATTTCTACGAGTATAAATCCCATATACATTTGGTAAAATTGTCTAAACTAGCACGAATACAATGTTCACTAATATGTAAATATTCATCGAAAGCATCGGGTGTTACCCCGTACGCCAATTGGCGTATAACGCCGTGGATTTCATTGTATGGTGGATACTCATGTTCCCAAGGGCGTTTGCCGTAATCTAAATAGGTTCAACATCATAGTTAATTATACCTTCGACTATTTGTAAAATAGTTTCGGCTCATCCGTATCCATCGCCTAAAAATTCCTTTCGGGATATTTTGGATCATCCCCAAAATAATCATTCAGTAGATTGATATTCGGCGGCTTCATATTCTCGGGATATATACGTCCGGCGGGTGTGTAAACTAGTTGCTTCATCGTCATCGAAGGCTAGAAATTCTTCATGATAATCGTATAAACGTAATAATTCTTCGGCTCGAGTTTCACTGTCAAAAAGATCCATGAAAATTAAAAGTATATGAAATATGGAAGAGTGTATTAAAATGTGAGTGAAAGTGTATATACATTGTGATTTGATTGGAATGTTTGAAAAATAGATGTTTAAAGTGGGTATTTATAAGTGAAAATGGGGGTTTAATTTATTTTGTGCCTTTTTTTTACCGTTATTTAACATTTATAAATTGAAAAAAATAATAATAATAACGATAGGCGTATGTGAGGCGAACGGCTAAAATCCAGATGGCGAGCGAATGACGGGACGAACAGTGCACTACAACGAGCCCCTCGTCTCTTTTTGGTACCAACGGCGAACGAACACCCCTCCACACCGAGCTCTATAATTGGAGAAAAAATAAAGAGTGGACTATAACTGAAACTAGAATCAGAACGGGTGTAATGGCCGTATTTATGTCCGAAAAAACGTACCGGAATTATGCTGGAAAAAGTTAGGTTTTATGGTTGTGATACCAAGTTAAACCAAAGGTATTGTATTGTGAATTGTACATTATATTGTATAGGTATATATACTAATACTACTGCTTGGAGACCAAGCAACTAACATATAACCTAATGGGTACGACCCATCTATACAATTGGACCGAGCTATCTAATCTAGTTTGGCCTAGTACAAGTTACTAAGACATGAGAGATTATTCACAAGATAGTGGCAATAGCAAATAATCGTATATACGCGAGTCTTAGACATCTTGGAGTACCTGAATAGTCAAACAGACTACAATATCGCATATTGGTTCATGTACGTCCAGGGAGAATATGTCGTTAATCTAAGCAATCATGTTTCTTTGATCACTAAATGTGCCAACTATTGCGAAGTCTAATGAGCTCCAAAATCATCATGAGCCTATAAGCTTGCAATATGCTTTTAAGACAAAAAATACATTAGCAATTAACACTTTAAGAGTTATACCAGAACCTCATAAAACTTTAAGGATCGACAATCATCAGGCAAATTCTTCCTGATGCAAAACATTTTATATCGCCTGAGAGGCTTATGAAATAAATAACACATATACATCCAACAACTTCAAGGGCTATACAAGAACCTCATAAACA
Source organism: Chrysanthemum seticuspe (assembly GCA_019973895.1). Taxonomy (NCBI): domain Eukaryota; kingdom Viridiplantae; phylum Streptophyta; class Magnoliopsida; order Asterales; family Asteraceae; genus Chrysanthemum; species Chrysanthemum seticuspe. The sequence continues at coordinate 32,659,868 of BPTQ01000009.1, forward strand.
ATTGAGGAGCAACATTCATCTAGCAAACTCGTCCCGACAATATATTATAACGCTTGAGGAGCTTATGAAGCAAACGAAAAAATCTATGCATGAAAGGCTTATGAAACAAACGACAAAATCAACGCCTGGGAGGCTTATAAAACAAACGACCAAATCAACGCCTGAGGCTTATGAAATAAACGACACGCTTGCCTGAAAGGCTTATGAGACACATGAGAAACTCATTTCAAAGAAATTGTAACACCTGAAAGGCTTATGAGACACATGACAAACTCATTTCAAAGAAATTGTAACACCCGAAAGGCTTATTAGACACATGACAAAGTCATTTCAAATGATACAATTGGATTAATAAACCTGAAAATCACTACGTATAATGAACAACCTTTTGAAAATTGTCAAAGGCTAGCCTGATACGTAACAGGCCCAAAACCTACATCGACTATTACGTAATCACTGTTTTCGTAAAGGATACATGTCTCATGTATAACAATTGGCTAGGACATGTTCAATAGACATTAGCCTAGCACACCATGATGCATACATCATACTATACTAGACTGGGGGACTCAGCATTGTTAGACGATAAGTCTTAGGCTTTTTGTATTTAGGCCCGTATTAGATGAATACACAGAAGATTATAACGACTTACATGGTATCAAGAGTTTCACAACTGATCCTAAATACACCTGTTTCTGCTTCCGCCTTACCGATCACTGTTGCTGTTTCCCTTTTCTGATCGACTGGAGTTTTATTGTTGTTTCCCTTTTGTGATCGACTGGTGTTTAGGGTTACTGTTGGTTTTCACTTGTTCCTGTTGGTTTTGATCGACTGGTGTTATTGCTGTTTAGGGTTTTCACTTATTCCTGTTGGTTTTGATCGACTGGTGTTCATTGCTGTTTAGGGTTTTCATCGACTGAAGTATCAGTCGTGTGGTTACTGTTGGTTTTCAGTTGTTCCTGCCGATCCTAACACAACAGCTTTGGTCGATCACAGGTTTGGTTTATCGACTAAGTTTAGTCGACAGTTTGGTTTGGCTAAGTTTAGCCCGTTTTTTTTTTTTTTTTTTTTTTTTTTTTTTTTTTTTTTTTTTTTTTTTTTATTAATCGACTACAGCTTGTTTGGTTTATTCGGCTAAGTTTAGTCGACAATTTGTTTTTTTGTTTTGGCTAAGTTTATTCGACTGAAGTTTGTTTGGTTTATTCGACTGAAGTTTAGTCGACCGTTTGGTTTATTCATTCGACAGTTTGGTTTATTCAGTTTGTTTATTCGACAGTTTGGTTTATTCATTCGACAGTTTTGTTTGCTACTCCAATCATGACTAACGACAACCCACCTCCCACACCGACACTTACCCTATCGGACAAACTAATGGCTATGAATCATTTAACCACGTTTGTTCCCGAAAAACTGGATGTCGATGCGATGAATTATTCCTCGTGGATGTATTACTTTTCCCATCTATGTCATGGCTATGGGATTTTGGATCATCTTGTTGATCCTTATGCTTCTTCCTCCGCTAGGCCTCCTACGGATCTAACACCTAAGGATGCGGAATGAACCAAGATCGACTTCATCATCCGGTCTTGGATATTCTCCACGCTTGCTCCATCACTAAGGACACGTCTGGTTGATCTTAACCCTAAAACTGCAAAGGCTGCATGGACACATCTTGCGGCTATTTTTCAAGACAACAAGCGCCCGCGTGCTATGGCTTTGAAAGCTGAACTTCGCAACTTGAAGCTTGGGGCTTTATCTATTGATGGGTATTTTCAAAAGATTGAATCTTTTGTTTCGGTTCTTAATGGTCTTGGTTCCCCTATTAGCAATGATGATGTTGTTACTTTTGCGCTTGAGGGCTTACCTTCCACATATGAGACCATCTCAACCGTGTCCTCTAAACGTCAACCGACGCTTTCTCGTTCCAGTGCTGAGGCTGAGTATCGTGGTGTTGCTAATGTTGTTGCTGAGACATGTTGGATTCGGAATTTACTTCGTGAGCTTCATACTCCGTTATCTTCAGCCACTATTGTGCAGTGTGATAACGTGAGTGTTGTGTACTTGTACTCTAATCTTGTTCAGCATCAGCGGACAAAGCACATTGAGATTGATATTCATTTTGTTCGTGATTTGGTTGCTACTGGTCAAATTCGAGTTCTACATGTTCCTTCACGGTTTCAGATATTTTTACCAAAGGGTTACCTTCTATCTTGTTTGTTGAGTTTCGTGACAGCTTGAGTGTTCGGTCTCCTCCTGCTCAAACTGCGGGGGAGTGTTAGACGATAAGTCTTAGGCTTTTCGTATTTAGGCCCGTATGTATTAGGCCCGTATGTATTAGGCCTGTATGTATCTTATATATACACTCATATGTACCGAATATTATTAGATGAATACACAGAAGATTATAACGACTTACAAGCATGAGTGTGTATATCAACTAAGTCATTTATGACCCGAGGACACACATACACTCTAAACAAAAAAGCACAGTCAAGTACGTGATACCACAAACATCTGGTAAAAAACGGGGAACATTTACAGGGAATACTAAATAGAGGGAACAAACCATCCCTACAGGTATGCTCATACGTGATGATATACAATGACGTGACACTCTATCAAATACAGTTCACATATTAAATTCGAAGAAGAACAATCAAGTCATGATCTTGATTTCAGTTTACTAACAACACTTGATTCATACAAAGGACACATAGATGTGTCGTCACGGAAAAGGAAAAACTTGATTGGATATGAGTCTAGCAAACTATAATCTAGGTTTCATTCTATACTAGACTAGGGGGCTTGTTAACGTATATATACTAGTCCAAACATATTTGGGGCAGTGTGCATGCATGCATGCATGCAAAAGTAATCAGGTGGTAGGCAATAGGAAGCAGGTAGGCAAAAAATTGGTTTGGCAGTTTAGGGTAAAGGTCGACTGAGTTTTTAAATGGGATGGGGAAGGATAGAACCCGACTTTGATACCATATTAGATGCTGTAAAGTGCTTGATCAAATTATAAATTATACCCCCTGTATATAATAAATTACATAATATCTCTATAAGAAAGAAAGCTAACACAATTGGCTAATCCTAAGCCAAATAACAATTGGGCCTCATAATCCCTTCGGCTAATATGACATTCTAAAAATTAACCAGATAGTAAACTTGAAACGTCTCAAATTTTACGATTCTATTGTTTTCGTGCCAGCTCTTGATCTATTGGAGAAGCAGAAAGTCCAAGCAATCATAGCTTCTGAGTCAGCAACCGAAGCAAAGTTTCTTGCAGTATTAGGAGACGAAGCTAGAGTACCGATTCTTTCTTTTTCACCAACTCCATCTTCCAACAAACATCCTTATTTCCTTCAAATTTCACAAGATGAAACTACTCAATTTAAAGCCATCGCTGCAATGGCAGAATCGTTTAAATGGAAGAATGTCATTCTCATATATGAGGACGCTGCAAATGAGATAGAAGTGGTGAGGTTTATAACTAATACCTTACAAGAGAAGAACATTTTTGTAACGTATATGAGCCGAATTTCAACCTCTTCCAGTAATGAACTAGTTCATGAAGAGCTTCACAAACTTTCAGCTATGCAAACAAATATATACATCATGCATGCTTGTCATTCTCTTGCATCCCGTGTTTTATCAAAAGCAAAATATTTAGGATTCATGGATGCGGGATACAAATGGATTATCACGAGTAAAACTATGGACTTTTTTAACTTCATGGATGGTGAAGTTGTCGAGTCTATGCAAGGTGTGGTGGGTTTTAGATCGTATATTCCACAGTCAAGGGATCTTCACAATTTCACATTGAAATGGAGAAAGGAACATCATGCTATGAACCCTTTGATGGAGCTCAAGAAAATAAACCCTTATGGTGTCTGGGCATATGATGCAGTTTCAGCACTAGCAATGGCTATTGAGAGGACACAAACATCTAGCAAAATTCTAAGGGATACATTTCTTATGGAACAGATGTTAAGAATCTCATTTCGTGGTTTGGCCGGTACTTTCCAACTTATGCATGGTAGGATGAGTACACAAGTCTTAGAAATAATAAATGTGATAGGTAACAGGGAGCGAAGGGTTGGGTTTTGGACAAAGGGTGTTGGTTTAACCAGAAAGATGGATGAGCTAAATTCAATTCCTGATATCATCTGGCCAGGAGGTATCTCAACTAATCCACATAGGATGTTACAAACGAGCAGAAAAACCCTCAGAATCGGCATTCCATTGAAATCCAGAAAATCGAAACTTTTTCAAGCGAGTTATGATAATCAAACTAATTCACTAATCGTTTCAGGGTTTTGTGAAGAAGTATTCTGGGCCGCCTTTAATGGATTAGGTCGCGATGTAGCCTTTGAATATATTCCATTTACGATTGGCAACGGTACTTACAATGACCTTATGGATCGAGTCCATAACAGGGTATGCATATTATATAAACCAGTATTCTTTGTCATCAATATATATTGGGAAAGAAATATAACTTATAATCTATTATTATCATTTGCATCAGGAATTTGATGCTGCAATTGGAGATATAACAATCACAGCTAATAGATCTAAATATGTTGACTTCACATTGCCATTTACAGATATTGGCCTTGCAACACTATCAAAAAACACCAAAACAAGCATTTGGATCTTTATGAAACCACTTAGTTCAGATCTTTGGATTGTATCGGCTTGTTTCTTTATTTTAACTGGCATTGTCGTTTGGATACTTGAACATCGGACAAATGAAGAATTTCAAGGTTCAACTGCAGAACAAATCGGGACAACCTTCTGGTTTGCCTTTTCAACACTTGTTTATGCTTATAGTAAGCTCCAGCACACTGTTTTAATTATCTTTTTTTTTTAAAGCTAAACCATATTAAGTTTAGGTTATGAAAATTTCAGGGGAGAAGCTGCAGAGTAATTTGTCAAGATTTGTAGTCATAGTGTGGTTGTTCATAGTGCTTGTGCTCGTTTCAAGTTACACTGCAACATTAAGTTCGCTATTAACTGTTGAACAAATTCAGTTAGCATCAAAGAGAGGGTCTATTGGATACCAGTATGGTTCCCAGGTACAGGGAGCCCTTAGGAACTTTAATTTTAAAGACGCCAGGTTGAAGTCATTATCTTCACCAGGAGAATATGCTGATGCTTTGACACGTGGCAGTAAAAACGATGGTGTTGATGCCATTGTTGATGAAATTCCTTATATTAAGGAATTTCTTGCACAATATCTATCTGGCTACTCGATGACCGTATCTGATACTATCACCAATGGCTTTGGCTTTGTGAGTCTCTTCACTATACAATTCTTTAATATTAGCGTTAACATGGGTAAGAGGTCACAACAGGTCAATCTTTTGAACGGGATGAAAACTATATTACCCAATATAATAACAAATCCAAGTCTTTTTTCTTGATTAATATGAGTTAGGAGGGTTGATGCATTAAACATATAATGTGGGTCACTTTTGACCCAAGCAACCACTTTGTTTAAGCTAATCTGTTTCTTTACCTTCATTTTGACCCGCTAAAGATAAAATGTAACTGGAATCTACCCGTTCAATCTTAAATAGGTCGAAATTTGTTGCATGTAAAAGGCTTAAGTTAAATATGAAAATTTGACATTGTAGATAAAGTCCATCCCAGTCAAATGTTAATTATAAAAATGTGCAGGCATTCCCGAAAGGTTCAACGTTGGCCCCTGAGATGTCAATTCAGATTGCCAAATTACGAGAAGACGGGACTTTAAAGTTATTGGAGGATAAGTGCTTTAATAAACAATTAGATTCCGCGACTGCGCCCAAAATTCTAAACCTTGAAGGTTTCCGTGGTCTATTTCTTATCAGTGGGATTTCAATGGCATCTGCCCTTTTCCTATACATGATTTATTTTGTACATGAGAAAGTGCATTCCAAGGACACGATACTGGCAGGAGGAAAGCTAGCATTCATCATGAGGTTTTTCATACCTAGATTCGCTAGTCTTGTTTAAAGAATATGGCCCAAATTCGAATTACAACAACGTTCACATAAATCTTGTATGAATTTGTATTTGTTGTACTGCTGTACTAGTTATCCCCTTCCTTTGTTGGTTTGCACATATGCACCCCGATGGCATCAATATAATTATCATAGGTTACTAACTTATGAGAATTTGGCTGCTATAGAGGAGGATCAAATAGAGAGCTAGTTCCAATCTAAACTAGGTGTTGACATGTGTCACATCTAGTTTGTTTTGGGCGGAAGTATTGATGAACAACCGGAGTATTGATGAACTTTTGGATTTATATAAAACATTTTTTATTGTATCACTAAATATCGCACATTTGTTACGAATTTCTAACAAATAAATTTTCTTTGAATATCAATCTAAGAGTTGAAAGCTGGCCCGTTTGAAATAATTCAGCTACATAAAGCGATCACCTGATAAGTAGCCTCCCGCGAAAAACTAAACGGCAAGCCAGATAGCAGCTCCACAGAACACATTTGTCGTTTTAGCTTTCCACATTCATCTTTATGAGCACTCCAATGTGATAACCACATACTGAATTAGTCATGCACGTATACCGAACAACTTTTTTAGATGAACACACTCATGAAATAGTTACTTTTTGCAGAACATATAAATCTAGAGTCTGCAGTTTATATTAAGAGATACTGAGTTGGGTGTAATAGCGTGTGTTTTACGAGACAGATGAGAAACCTAATACTCTTCTATGTGAACGATCCAATGTGATTAGTTACAAGCATCCACTTATGATAATCAGTTAATCACATAGCACAAGTGGTCACAAAATGCATGGCCATTGCAGGACAAATAAGAGATATTAACTAACCATAAGCAACAATTCGGAAATTTATTACATTGCAACGACTTATTCCACCTGAAGTAAGTAACTAATACTAGTACATAAATTACATCAGTATATGGAGAACTAAGAAACTATACTTTTTACTATAGTTTAAGCAACTTAAGAGACGATGAAACTGCACCAGAAATGCCGCACCACCTTCACAACATACTCCAAATTTCACAAACTGTACTCCTAATATGACCACCGACAACGCAATCAGTAACTCTATACACATTATTCATTCGGACATGTCTCCTATTAGATACGTACCACAGAGTATGTTTGACCGACTTTGACCTAAAAAAAGCCTTTTTTTAAAGTTTGACCGATATTGACCAATTTTGACCGATATTGACCAAAACCAATTTTTTTGACTGATAAGTGAAAAATCGTATCGGTTGACCGCCGATAAGCGCTATATCGGCCGCCAAGACCGATATTTACAACACTGCTAGCAACTAGCGTTTAGCATTTTGTACACAATGCTTGTTTGGCAACAGGCAGCTAGCATTCCTAATTTTTCTAAACACTCAAAATCAAAATGCTACTTGAAGGAGCATTTACTAGCAAGTAGCAACTAGCGTTTACACTTAATAATTACAAAACACAAAGCTATGTTACCAAACGCTATACCAAAACAAACTGCTATTGCTTATGGCTACTGCTTCTGCTACTGCTTATTGCTACTACTAACAGGGACGGAACCAGGAGGGTTCCCGCGGGTGCCCGGGACCCCTATGGATTTTTTCGATGTAGTGTTAATTTTTGAAAAAAACATCAATTTTTCCTAAATGCATCTAAAATGCACCCGGCCCATCAAAATGTGTTTCTATATTACAGTTCCAAAAAACTTGATGGTTCCGTCCCTGACTGCTAACTTACTACTATTTTCGCCAAACATAAAGCTAGGTTGTGTTTGGCGACAAGCATTTTGGAGCGTTTAGAATATAATGCTTGTTTGGAAACAAGAGTTTTAGGAATTTGTTTAAACACACTTATTTGAAACGCTAAGTCGCTAATAAAACAAGCATTTAGCGTTATTTTAGACTTTATAATTACAGATACATGTATAAAACAAACAGTTAGTGCTACTTTTGGCAAAGCGATACTTACGCCAACAAAATAACGGATACGCAAAACTAACTAGTTCATCAAATTAGCAGTATTTAATGACTGTACGATATTATGGTTTGAATAGAGAAATAATTAAACCTGATGGGAAAAGGAGCAATAAAAACGGCGCCACAACCGTCGCAGCGATGGTGAGGGTCACCGGAGCAACGGCGGCGGCTTCTTTTTCCGGCGCACTCCATTTTTACCGGAAGATTGTTACACACAGTCACACAGTCACTGGTTTTTTTTGTTTGTTTAAAACATTATTTATTTTGTACCCCTCTATTATGTTACACATGCACTTTTGTCTCCCATTAAAACTTTCATATTTGTGTATTTACTATTTAGTGATAAAATACTTATTTTTAAGGGTCAATTGCATATATACCCACTAAAACTTGCATATTTGCATATATACCCAAAACATGCTTAACTTGCATTGTACATCATGCATTGAAAACTTGTATGTTGGGGAAATATGCAAGTTTTTAAGTTTTAGTGGGTATATATGCAATTCTCCCTATTTTTAAAATTACATATATATCTTTTTGATGCATTAAAATCATTGTATTTTATGTATCAAAATTGATACAAAAGATATATATGTATATATATATATATATATATATATATATATATATATATATATATATATATATATATATATATATATATATATATATATATATATATATATATATATATATATAGAGAGAGAGAGAGAGAGAGAGAGATTGAATCATTTAAAAAGTTGATCTCAAGAGAAAAGTGAGAGAAGTGATCTCAACCATTAGATCACCCCCTCCCTTTTTTCACATCAAACTACAGGGACCTAATTGTATTTTCTTTCATTCTTAAATGGAAGGTTTTGTAAATTCAAACCTATCATATATAATTCATATTTTTTTCATTTTTTCTTTTTCTTCTTTCTCTCATTCCACGACCTGACATTTTTTACTCTCAGTTGTGTTATCAAATTTATTAACACATGTCAAATCGATGATCAAATTAACACACGAAATCATATCGCGTTATTAGATTCACAATATCATTTCATCATAATTTATCAGATCGAAGATCAAATTAAGGTATGTAACTGATTTTGATTATAATTTTGTTATTTTTGCTACTTAACATCAATTATAAAGCTTGTATATGATTGTTGTTGTTTCATCTTTACAGATTTATATTCATACTGAGTCAGATTTTTGCTTTAATGAAATTTGATTAGTTAATCATCATCTTTGTTTATAGATGTTCTAATTTTAAGAGTTTTTTGACATGATTCATTGTATATGATAGTTATTTTGAAATGAAATTGAGAAATAAATACATGAAAAACATGTTTACAAAAGACTGCACACCAAGTGTTTGATAAAATATCTGAATGAGATTTTATAACTGTGATGCACTAATTTTACACTGTGATGCCTTAAATTTTTTGAATAGATTTATAATGTGTTAACTTTTGTGCTATCTTTTATGCCCGTTCAAGAATTACACTGTTTTACTTGTAGATTTTGTTTAGACTTATATGCTACCTTTTTATCAGATCATGTGCGATATTTCAAAGATGAGTGGGTGTAGCATTATTGGAATGTGGGCGATGCATATGTGTGAAACTATTGATGTAGCGAACCCAAAAATTGCAAAAGGTGTAGCCACACTAGCATTATCATGTACTCAAGCTCCAAATGATTTGGTTACCGCTTGAGACATGGCGCCGGAGCTAGTAAAAGTAATGGATCACTATTAGTGGAATCAACATTAGGTAAGTCTGAAATTTAAGACACACTCACCTCATAATCGGTAAGCTCATGTTGCACTCAAAGTTTCTTTAACTGTTTGATTAACTGACATGATATTCACTCGTTTGGTCTTTTTATATATGTAGAACAAAGTAGGAGGGATGATTTAGAATCACTTGGTTTTGTTATTATGTTCTTTTTTAGAGGAATGTATATATTTTATCTCCAAGTTCGTTTATGTCAAGCCTTTTGAGAATTGAAACTTCGCTTTTATGTTATTTTGTGACATAGGCTACTATGGCAAGGACAACCGACAATAAGAAACAAAAAAAATGAAAAGATTAATGAGAAGAAAGTTTCAAAATCTATCGAAGTAAGTAGTAATGGTCCATATCTCTTCTGCTCATAATTAGTTTTCATTTTTTTTGTTGGTGTCGCATTTTCGAGTCCTTTGCTTATGAGTTGGTGGATTCATTTTTTTTTATTCAAACAGGTCAAACAGTTAGAATAAAGATAAGACTTAGGAAGGTTTTTTTACTATATAATACGCACTAATTATAGTTACATTGTGATGCCCTAATTAGTTACACCGTGATGCAATGCCGAAATCATACAAACTAGAAATTATAGCATTTAGTCTGCAAGTTTTATTTGACTCTTAACTAACCATCTTAGATATACCTTCATATTTTATTTGCCTTAATTTTAGTTACATTGTGATGCCCTAATACACCGTGATGCCCTAATTAATTTAGGCAAGAGGATTTTAGATTTGGATGAAAACACTCACTAAGACAATTGTATCGACTTCAATTTATTGCTACTGTATGTATCACCACGTCATCATAACATGTGATACAACATTAGGTTACAGGTTTTAGCGATTATATACATACAATAGCAAGAAGTTACCAATATTTGTAACATCCAAAGGTAAGTTTAGTTGTATGATGTGCGAGTAGGTACAAACCGAGAATTGGATACATATCTGATATTTTAACCATGTTTTTCTTTTTGTCTCTAATATATTAACCTTGTTTTTCTTTTCTTTTATGTTTGAAATTCATTAACTTGATTAAGTGCATCAAACAGATGCACTAAATTACCTCAAACAGATGCACTAAAGTTTTAGCTAAAAATGAACACATACATTAATGCAAAGGATAAACAAATACAATGGTTGAATTTAATGTATGTGTTAAAATCTGGTTCGGGAGCTATTGGATTAAACCTATTTTGCTTATTACTCTTATATCCTTAATTGTTAATCAAGATTATTGATTTATGTAAACCTACAAAATTCATATTTTTCATTCTAGATATCTTTATTTTTTCTAGAAAATGAGATGTTCATGATTTCCTGATCTTGTTCCTTGTCGTTATTGTTAGATACGGTAATTGGAGAAGAGAAAGACGGCTAATAAGTATGCAAAAAAGTTTGCTTGGAGTTCGAACGCTGAATGGATCTTGCATGAGGTGTACAGATTTTAGTTAACCATGTCAAAAAGAAATAGGTTCAGACTATACTAGAATTTAATTGTATTTTTTCTGAAATCAATTGAAGGAATTTTTGTTACTTGTTATTCATTAAATTTATAGATAATATTATAAAGTGCATAACCTACTACCGAACAACATGGAACGTTCATACATAAAAGTTATCCCACTTTTGAAATTAGCGCAAAGGCATTGGTTTTGAATAAGAGTAAGAGGATAAATAAATATTACCATTTACATATTGTGTTATAAAATCCCTATAGTAAAGAAGATATAAAATCTGTATAGATCTTGTATATATTAGTATCGTGTTCAGAAATATGAATTGACTTCAGATTCAAGATTTCATTATAATAAAGTTTCATATTATATATTTGTGGTTTTATATAAATTATGTTTCTTTATCACATTCATTGCTTTGGAATCTTCTTATCAGTTGATGATGTAACGGGTGGTATCTCCATAGAGTCTTTCTTTGAAAGCTCGTCAACTTGAATCTTTGCTTGGTTTTTAACCATGTTTGTCTTTTCATTGTTTGGAGCCGCCTTTTCGTCAATTTCATAAACCTAAAAGTATTGCACTCTTTTTGCTTTTATGATACAAATGGATGAACTAATTACATCAAACGGATGCACTAAAGTTACTCAAACAGATGCACTAAAGTAATATATAAGAATGAACACATCCACTAATGTAAATAATAAAAGAATGCACTGATTGTAATGGAGATGAAGGGATAAAGATGTATATTAAAAAGAATATATTTCTTGTGCGATTGGGAGTAAAAAATCTCAACCGAAAAATATAGTTGAACAAAAATATCAATAAACATACAAATAAATAAGTAGTCATGTTATGAACGAATTAATGTTATTATAAACATAACTTGCCAATCAGAATACAAAAGATGCATTTTGCATTGACAAGTGATGCTACAATAGGAATACAACATCTCCTAAGATATAGTAAGCTAAACAAAAACTGGCAAATAATATTTTTACAGGCTAAGCAATGACTATCTTCAAATTCATGCAAATTCTGAAACATCCAAAGAAGCCTCTCAAACCATTTACCTTTCGATGCCTATAAAGTCGTCACCTTGTAACAAATCATCAGCGTTCAACCAAGAAGAAGTGTCATATTCTCGTCTGACAAAATTATCTTCGTCACTAAATTCATCCATTCCAGGAAGTTGCAGATAGGGACATGTCAAATGTATATTTCTAAATAGAACCTGAATTAGTTGAACAATCATTATGAGTTGAACAATCATTATGTAATATTCCATACATATGCCTTATTTTTTAATACATATGCCCTAAAATGTACACAAATTAGTATATTTTCAAACACCGCTTAATAATCATCATGCAATATTTCATACAGATGCCTTATTTTTCTAATACATATGCACTAAAATTGTATAAAAATTATTATATTGCCAAACACCCCAATGTTTACTACATCGCTGGATAATCCTTATGCAATATTAAACAATTGTAACGTATAATGTTGATGCACTAATGTATAACACATATGCAATAAGATACTACCCTTTGGCAGTCTTGACGTGAGTCCACCAATGGCCATTGTTAAAGACTATAACGTGAGCATTATAGTCTTAGTATCCAACTCCCTGTTAATAATGTAATTAAAAAAAATAACATGTCAAGATACCTCAAGAACAGTTGTAACTTGAATTTGAGCATAAGGCAAGTCGATTGAAATCCATTCAAATTTAAATCTCATTAATGGAACCTTTGCGTCCTTAACACAGTGTATACCCGACACCTCTACACTATTTGCAGGCATGTTGTGCAGACTTATGAAAAAATCCTCCTGCATAACGTAAAATAATAATTGTTATCAGAATGTTGCATTTCCATGTTTCCTTTCCTAAGTTTATGCCAATAAATGAATTAAACAGATGAGATGACAAGTCACTGTCAAAATGGCGAACCACGGGACAACACAAAGACCATCAATGTCGTATTCTGCATTATATACCTACACAAGTTTTGAAGAAAAATTAGAGCCAAACAAAATCTTGCTACAAAAATGAAAAATAAGTAACATAAATAGAAACTCACACCAAGACCATAAGATCCATATGTCAATATAGTTGCTGAGGCAGTATATCGAACCCACAACTTTTTATAACTCTATAAAGATTTAAAACTATTGCAATACCTTTAACTCTCTATTGCTAAGCTCTTTAATGGCGGCAATAGCAACCAAATATTGAAACCTGAAGGTCACAAAAGCATAGACTTTATTCTCACTTAAGTATTTACCTTTCATTATCTGACCTATTACATGTTAAATAACATTAAAATACATATATAGCAACATAATTTTCTATGAAATAAAGAGAGAGGGAGGGGGAGAGAGAGAGAAGGTTACCTCGGTGACTTCTCCAATAGATTCAACAAAATCTTTCAGAACATATTCAGATGCATCAAGAGGAATCCCACCAAGCATACAAACAAACGCCCAAGTATTTCCAATGACGCACTAAACATACAAATGGATGCCCTACTATGACAACTGATGCACTAAACATACAAACGAATACACTATAAAAATACACAGAGGCCTTAATATCTTTGAAGATGCACTAATCATACTCACTAATGCCCTAACATGTTCATAGACGCACTAAACATACAAGTATATGCTAAAGTATTTCCAATGATGTACTAAACATACAAATGGATGCCCTACTATGACTAACGATGCACTAAACATACACACTAATACCTTAATATGTTTGAGGATGCACTAATCTTACTCACTAATGCAATCATACTCACTGATGCTCTAAGTTGTTCAATGATGCAGTAATCATACTTATTGATACCCTAATATGTCCATCGATGCACTAAATATACAAATAGATGCCCAAGTATTTCCAATAATGCACTAAACATACAAATAGATTCTGAAGTATTTCCAGCAACCACAAACACAGATGCACTAATACAATCTGATGCCCTAACTTGTAATTCTGAGACTGCAAATATATACACAGATGCCCTCAGATGTCATATAATTCAATATTAAGCTCGTATATTGAAAATTAGTGCATCACAGCTTTAAAATCTTATTCAGACATTTTATCGAACATCTGGTGTGCAACTTTAATAAACACATTTTATATGCATTTTTTCTTCAAATTTGTTCCAAATCTTGTAGAAAGCATGATGATACAATTATAAACTTTCAACAAAACTTAAAAAGTCATTACATCATAGATAAAAACTTACAGATTATGTACAATTAAAAGTTACCTAATTAAAAACTTATTCTAATTGCTGAAATTGATAATTATACACAATTATATTATGTTTAAACCAATATATGAACCAGAAACATCAAGTTAAACAAATGAATGGGAGATTAATTCATAAAGAAAACAACCAGGATAGAGAACTGATGGTATGATGTTGTGGTGGAGTAATGGTGTTGATACCGTTGTGGTGCGATGTTGATTGGTGGCGGTGCGGTGGCTGTGTGGTGGTAGCGATGGAGATGGTCAGATGGAGATGATGAATGAGAGGAATCAGGACTCCGTATTTGCATCTGATGGTTACTCCGTATTTGTTTTCTTTGTTTCAAAATTTATCCTGAAGTTTGAGATGTTTGCAAAATCTACCCTGTAACTTTTTTTCTCACTTTTCTATCTAATTACACTTTTCTCTAGAACCGGACTCTATATATATATATATATATATATATATATATATATACTAGTGTCAAAACCCGTCCGATGGACGGGTATGACTTGTGGTTTTTATTTTTAGGTTTTATTAGAACAAATAAATTAACCAACGGTTAATGAATTACGAATATCGATTTTTTTATACAGTGAATAAAGAAAAAAAAAGATGTACCAATTTTTATATTGAATGCATTAACAATGAACGTTAACATGTATAGAACAATTAAAATATACAAAGTTCTTTGTAACAACATAGTATATGATTTAAACTCAAATTGGAAATAAAGCTTCTTTTTAAGAAAGGAAAGAAATAAATGTTTATTGAACATTTGAAAACAAAAGTTAAAAGGTTTTCCGCAGGCACAAAGTATATCTTGTAAATGCAAATGTAAAATACATCTTGTTTGTAAGCAACGTTGATTCTTAAAATAAGACTCTTTCGCGCGTTTCGGAGGCCACTTGAGTTATCCGCCAGCGGTCGAGTGCATCTTGACCCTTATCAGCACGTATGCATGATTCGCCTGGCACTGCATTCAATTTTTCACATGCATCGTCTATTCTCTTGTTGGTATGTAATAGCTCCCTGAAATAAGGTTGAAGTAAATTAGACATATCATTGTGCCTAAGAAAACGAACAATAATGATGCTTTATTTTTGTAAAGTTTGTAAAATTTGCTAAACAAATGTTCACATATTTAACCATTGTATATGAATACTTAAATAGGATGCTCACTATGCACATACTGAAAAAATTAAAATCTCATTTATGAGACATTACAAAGTTATGTCGCATTTCAAATGGGACATAGTGTCTAACTTCAAAACAAACCAATAACTTTTCAAGTCAAAAGTATATATCAGTTTTGCCAATTCAATTGCATTTTGTATTTGCAATCAGGAAGTTTAATGTAAGAAGGCTTAAGGTTCCATGTGAAATTTAAGGATGAGACATTGAGGTGGAAGAACTGGTGTGGTGGAAAATGGGTCCACGTCAAAACGGGTAACATTTTGTACGCCTCATAACCGGTTAACATTTTTTGTCCAATTATTTGAAATATTTTATAGGGTAAATGGGTAATTACCATATCAAATCCAGTTTTTGGCATAAAACGTTTTAGGAGGTATTAAGTAGTATATAATTAAAAATTATAATGTTGACTTCCGACCCCTTTTTATATATATAAAAAATATTAATAGGCCCATCTTGCCTATTAGATACAAAACAGAACCCAAATCGACCCATTATACGGGTCAAAGTTTCCACTTCTAATGTTAATTGATCCATTTGACAACAAAAACCGAAGTGCAATCCGAAATTATGCACAATTATATTGCCCACCAAGCAAGCACTACATGAAAAAACCATGACCGTATGAATAAAAAGAAAGTAATGGATTACCTCTTAATGGTGTCGACAGAGAATCTGAGAATGGGAAGTCAAGAAACTGACATCAAGATTCTACAAAGAGGGGCAAACGGGGATTCTGTAAATGGGATACCTATAAAAAAATCGATACAACTCGCATAAGAAAATTATCATGCTAAAAAACGTTGTACCTCTAACGGGACATGGTGGGTCGCAAGACAACAGGAAAGCATTTCAGCACCATCCAATCTAGCACCAGGTTAAAACATACAAATTGATAGTTAAACGGCTGATAGTTAAAGGAGTTGATAGTTAAAACTTAAAAGGTTAAAACATACAAATTGGTGGTAATTTTTCATGCAGAACCACTTATCTGCCATTCTGTTGTGTCTTAATACCGTCTTTCCATCTGCCTTTTCTTATTATGCAGATTCTGCGTCCCATTATGTAGGTCAGGTTAAGAATATTTTATTTTTTTAACATCTCGGCTGGTTCAGCCAAATTTAGGAGCATGTATAGTTGTATGCTATACTCATTCTTCGAACAGTGTGTTATAATACTATATATAATGGTCAAAACTTGTGTAACTTGCAAGATCAAAATGGAATAATAATACAACAATTGCGGGTTTAATACTTTAATATCTTAGACTAATAGTCTTACACTCAACATTTTGGATCTGATGGAGTACTACATATTATGAATCTGAATATAAGTTCCCCGACTATAATAATATAATATTGATTTAATTTCTATAGCTAGTTGTAGATATTTTCAATAGTCATGTAAATAGAATAAATGATCCATTCAGATGCATATCACTCGAACTATAATATTTGCTGGAAATAAAAAGGTGAAACACATGATATACATCATTTAGCAATTTATACACTGGATTTTTATCAAGAAAGATGTGAATTTAAACACACAGTGATTTACATAGTTGCTACACCTAACAAATTCGATAATATTGAGTAAAGGAATGACGCTATGGAGAGTGAGATCTGCATTGGGGGAGATAAACATAGAACCAGATATCCATGAAGACAAAGGAGCATATCAACCTGTCACTAACCAAGGGCATTGCGCCTAGTAAACCCTATGGGGCCTGCACCATGGCACTCACGCCCTCAGGCTCCCATACGCATTACAGCTGCATCCTCATGATAGTCAGGTGACAGATTAAACTCAAGACACCATCCATGGGCCATAGCTGCATCCTCATGTAGTTCATCTATATGTAAGCCATGATCACTGCATTCTAGAAGATAAGCTTGACCAGATGTATCGTAACGAAACTTTTCCTTATCGTTTAGGTTTTATTTTCTACAAAAGTGTCGTGAGGATAAGGTGGTTGAATAAACTACCATGTAAGACTTTCCAGTGATGATATTCCAATGACTTACTTGTTCTCTTGGGTTAAGCTTCTCCTATAACTTTAATAATTCCTTCTCTCCAACCTCAAAGTTGTTGCTAAGAATAGCAGCTTCCTGCAAAAGAACACAAATTAGTCAATATCTTTAAGATATCAATTAGCAAAAGAACCTAGAGAGAGTTTATGAGTCCACCTGCTGCAACAACCCTCCAACTAAACATTTTGCTTAATTTATTGCCTTTCATGTAATGAACTATAGGATAATGGGTTCCAATTGCTTAAGCTGTAAGTCTGTAACACGTAAGATGTAACATGAGATAGACTATTACCTGGATAAGCAATATGCAAATGCCAAAATTGTAGACAATGAATGAACAAAATTCAGAAGCCGTTGCTTGACAGCTTGGCTTGGTGCAGAAGGTAGGATAACTGGTTCCAGTACTCTGCGAATATGAGTGACTGTTCAGCAAAAACTGACAACAAATATCTGGTAATAGTAATACTATAGCTACTTTCAACTTCTATAATGATGTTACTTTTAACTGCATATAAGGACAACACCACTAACTCTTTTTTCCTTTTAGTTGCTTAAAAAATGAGACATAAAAGATACAATGATTTACATTGCTTGACAACTTTACGTGAGGTCTCTAACTTAATTTATTCAACTTTCATGAATTTTGCTACTTTAGAAATGAGAAATCTGAACCAACTAACTACAATTAAATATAACTCTAAATACATATTATGGACATTCAAAATTTTATGACTTATGCTACAATACAAATATAAATTAACATTTTAACCTTTTATCATATATTGTGAATGACAGCAATGACGTTGATGACTACGCTAAACAAATCATTATCAAACATGAATTCAAAATACCTCAGGCTGCAATTCCACAGAATGTGCAAAATCAGCAGCAATTGTGACTGCTTCACTGTTTCGTGGCCGGAACCTTATAGCGAGGCGGGGTTTGCGATGAGGTTTGCGCTGCCATTTGCCCATTTTAAAAATAGGTAATATACTATTAACATGTTGGTGCTATTTCAACTCATTTCAAGAATAGGTCGATTTGGGTTGAACCCTCTATACATAATTTTGGGTCTAAATGTTTAATCGGTTTGAACCCGAAACCTGATATTGGCAGACTATCACACCTGAAACCTGACCCTACAATTACTTCGGTTACGTCGGATTGGGGTAACATCCTTAAGACCCGTATAGACCCGACCATAATAAGCTTAATAGTGTCAGGTTGAGTCGACCCTTTTTACATCCCTTATACAAATACCTAAGCCATTTTACTTTAGGTATTAGATTTTAGATTATTACAGACATAAGTGTTTGCAATCAAAATTGAATGCATTGATTATGTATAAAACAAACAAAAAGTGTTTGCAGATCCAACGTGTTTCAGCACATACTAAAAAGTTACCCGATTCAAACCAAGCGTATTTAACTTCTTACCCAACCCAACACCACTAAGTTGTTGCAACAAAACGTGCTTATTGATGTAAATGCAAACACCTCAAGGATATTTAGTGCTCGTCATACTCGGTTTAACATACAGTTGTTTCAAGTGTATGGTTGTCGATAATATATATTGTTACTTATCCAGGCATATCGAGGATTAATCCATTAATTAGATAGAAGCAGTACCTCGGCCTCGGCATTATTCTGTATCCCTTTTGACATCACATAACCAGGGTCTTTACTGCAACCAAACACAAGAGTATAGGTAGTAATTAAGGAAGGTAAATGGTTCGGAAGTGTCAAAAGTCACCCAGTTCGAAAATTTATAGGTAACAAAATAGTTCTGCAAGCATTCATTATCTATAATTTTTTAAGGAAATGGACAAAGAAGTGTTTGCAAGTCAACCCAACCCGGTTCAATTTTGACCTGAAGCCATTCTTACCTTTTATACAGTCCACCCATTTTGTACCCTCTAATGTATGCTATTCAAGTGAAGCTTACCTGCTACAGCGGACAAACATCAATAGTGCAACGATTGAAAGGGAAACAGTAGTCCAACCCCAGAGCGCAACAATAGCAGTGACCTTTAAAAGATTCGAAACTAACATGGAATAAAAAAGCAAAGATCCTGATTAGCATGGTCATTACATCCTTTAACGGTGTGGAGAATATCTTACTGACCATGAAGGTATGTGCTAGATATTTATGTGTTTCTGTTTGTATGATATGCAGATTAGGCCTCAATACTCTTTTAAACGAAAGGAAGCCCGACCAGGAGAGTTTCAGGTTGTCTACTGTTTGTAATCTTTTAAATAGAACTATATTTCTAATGAAACTTTTAGGAGGGAAAGTAAAAAGGTTACAGTACCTTACAACAACATAGCCAATGATGCCAGTAGCAATTACCCGAAAATAACACCACTCCACCATAAAACTCCTGCCCTAAAGTAGAGTTCCATTACCAATTGATCTTGTTCATATTTGATCTTGCAAATGCAACATCAGTCCGTTAGAAGAGCCAAGTTATTATCATTTAAAGTAGCGGGTTAGCTAATAAAGAAGTGCTTTTCAGAAAACAACATTAGTAATTCCATGTTCAATTCAATCTTCAGAAGCTTTTTTTTATTAACAACACATAACCTATAATATCCCAAACAAAGACAATGGATATTGCTTCCATGTATATTAAGCTCCCATAAGAACGTTTATGATTATACAATCAATATTACGCGAGTTATTTTACCTTTTTGGGATTTTCATGTGCATTTGAAAACTTTTTCATGTTTACAAATGTCTTCAAGTTATGACCCTTTCGTTATTTTACTTACACACGTTTTGTTGACTATGAGAAAGGTTAATCTAAAGGTGCTTATTTTAAGTCACCGAGAAGACCATTACAGAAAGGTAAATGATGATTATACCCTAAAAGCTTGTGACGCCAAACATGCACCAGAAACATCAGTCACATCGTTACTAATCTCAACATCAGTTTCCTCTGTACTAATAATATCTCTTAACGCAGCGAAATGGAATATACCTGATATTGCCACCATTGTGAATGCAATAAGTGTACCTACACTAACCTGCTACACAAAAAATTAATCATTAAACACCTTATAATTCAATGAAACTATATACAACTTCTGAAGGAAAAGCTGCTACATACCATGCCTTCAAACTGCTCGACATCCATGGCAAATGCTAAGGTAGAAACATCAAAACCAGTCAGAATTGTGCTCATGATGGGTACTTGGGTGCGTTTATTTACATCTGAAAAAAGTGATGGCAGCAATCCGTCTCTAGCCATTGCCATCCGAATTCGTGGCTTTATCACATAAAATCTCAGTTAGTACAAAAAAACCCGAGTTTCAACATTTAAAGTGTGTTTTACAATCAACAAATGTGATCACCTGATGCAAAACTGAACTCATCAATGTTGAGCAAAGCGGAGTTATAATATAGCTCTAAAGTAATTATTAAAAATTTGCCCATTTTAAACCAATACACTATATATATAATGTAAACCAATACACTATACTGTTAACATGTTGGTATTATATATACCTTTTATTGATGAATGTGCTCGCTTTTCACAAGCAACATTCTTTTTGGTATTTCGTTTAAGAAAAATATTCTTTCTAACCAATTAACTATGTGATACTGTAATGCGTATACCTTGATATGTCTTTCAGATCTTCTTGGTGAACTACTTGCATCATGTTAAAGTCCAACTTGGCAATATCGAGCACCGTGGGGTTCATTCCACTTCTTTTCTCATATGCATCAATAAACCACTTTGTCTCCACTCGGGCAACCCTCC
Organism: Chrysanthemum seticuspe; assembly: GCA_019973895.1. Taxonomy (NCBI): domain Eukaryota; kingdom Viridiplantae; phylum Streptophyta; class Magnoliopsida; order Asterales; family Asteraceae; genus Chrysanthemum; species Chrysanthemum seticuspe. Next base: position 32,681,356 of record BPTQ01000009.1, read on the forward strand.
AATGAAGCGGCATATACAACGCACGATATGTTAACGATGAAAAATATTGATCATTGATCTTCCCTAAACTTCCTTGTAGATATTTTGTTGTAAAATCTCTAGCTTCATCCAATATATTTTCGTCATCAAAAGAATTATAAGAAGCCTAATAAAGGTTTAGCATACCAAGAGTATCTTCAATCGAGTGTCCCTTGAAATTACCTGTCTCAAATAAATAAATAAATAGAGCCTATTCCAAAAGTGTAATACATTTCGATAGTTCATTTATATGTGTAAAGAGTATAGGAGATGTTGAAAAAAATACTTTAGCACCTAGTTCAGGCTTATCATATTGAACACGACACCTGTCATGACCTACGGTTAGTACAGTTCCATCATGAATCTCTCTTGTTCTTGAATAGGTAGCTATGACACGTTGTCCTGCTAATAATGGCCTTGCAAGATCAGTTGGTAACCCATATTTGCTACCAGAATGGAGATTAATTAGTATAATGCGTCCTAACAGAATCCCGATATTGATTAAGCTTGTGATGTTCTTCCTTTAGAAATTGAATTGAAAACCTCTATGGGTTACCAAGAGAACTACATTAAAAATGAAAAATAAAATTAAGAAACTGTAGCATACATTTTTTATTTACATCCTTATGTTAGCGAAGAACAAAAAGGTACATTTTAGAGGTCAATGGGCAGCCCAAACACAACCTGTTAGGCATTGAGAAAAACCAAGCCCGAATCCAACATATACCATACTTGTCAAAAGTTTTAAAATAGAACAGTTTACCAATAGAAGCATAATAGTTGTACTTGCATGACTCTGAGCTATAATGAACCCTTTTTACTCGCTCCATGTCCTTTGTATTCCAACAACCCATTCTGATATGTATTATCATTGCCTTGTTTCATTTGACTAAGCTCCTGAAAAGATAAATTGGTGTTTGACGAAGCAAAACAATTAGAGAGACAAACATTATAGGGTTGGTAAATAGGTTAGAATATCCAATAAAACATATCTTTCAGAGGGAGGAATCAAGGGTGTTTAGAATTTACTGTCTTGTTTCTGGCCTGGTTTTTGGCCTTAAAATAGGATGTTTTTGGTACTTATCAGTTGTAAACTGGCTTTAATGGGAGAACGATATAAAAAAGAAATAGAGAAACCTATTTTGTGCTACATGGAACTGTCCCAATTCTCTATTTATTCCACTTCTTTATCCTCAGGTCTTTATCAAGTCTACCCTAATCTCTCTTTTTATTCTGTCAGCTAGCTGACCTATGTCTCGCTGGTTGTTATGTTAGCCCTCCATCAACATTTAATGGATTCAGTAGTCTTACAAGCTTATCTCTATAAGACATATACGTCTATGATGAACGACTTCAACACCTTCTATCTAATCTACACTTGTTGGGCTCTGCCAAAATAAACGATCCTAAATAGCTACAAAATGGCCTTCTTTCCTAGCACGTACTATAAAATTAGTTATCTGTTGTCCTAAAACAGAACGTGTAACAATATTTGGAGGATGGGCTTCCGTATTGAATATCCACTTGTCCAAATATATAACTGATGGTGGCGAGAATAAACGATACAGATATTTTAGAGTTTCTGCTAGAAAGAACCTTTGCATCATTTTGTCTTTTGCACCTGTATTAACCTATAAATAAGATGAAATAAACACATTATTATTTGAAAACATCCCATAAGGAGGTGTTTGACATTGCGAACTAAATGTAATTATCTCATACATCATGTTTTGTTTTGTTTAAACTGATTATTTGAACTCACATAGTAACTTGTAAAATGCAATGCCAAACACACTAAGTGTGACTTAAAAGACTATTCATAGCTAACCTCCCAACATACATGGTTGTCAGTGTATATTCACGATAATTCCAGACAAAAGAGGGGTAAGTAATAATATTGAAACCTGCACTCACAACCATATTAGAGTGTCTAAGAGCTTGATCATTCATCTATATTGGAGACAAAAATCAAAAACGGTAATGGAAGTATATACGATTTTAAATGAATAGTAACAAAACTAAATAGGTGGCCAAACCCGTGATATCTGTTAATACGTTCAAATCAAAAGCAGAATAAACATAAAATAACATTTAGCAATCATGATAGGCCTCATGGGCGTTTTACAGTAATTGTCATGCGTCCTGTTTGTTATCATCTTTTATAGTAATTGTTTTGCAAATAATGTGTTGGAGTTGCATCATGCTTTCATCAGAAGATGACTCGTCTATCTGTAAACAAAAAAGGGTATTAATATCTTTTATAGAAATTAACCATCACAAGTATACGCTTATTTATGATTTGACTACGAACCATGGGTGCAGCAGCAGTTGCAGGTTTCTTTGCTAGTGCAGCTTTGATCTGCTTGATCATAATCATGGTCACAATGAAACTCATGCAAAATGTAAACTGAACTGCTGTTAAAAAATCAAATATCGAGTAAAAAATACAATACCACACACCGATAAGTGATAAAGAAGGATGTCATTGGATGATGATGGGTCCTTGTGACAATTCTTCAAAAAAAAACTAATAGCTTAATCTGCATAAACGTAAATACAAAACATTATTAGTTAATTATGTGAACTTCAACATATTAGGGTTTTCAGAAGAAAAAAAAATAGAGAGAGATAAAGATAATCGACTTGTGAAACTAATATTAGGGTTCTGAATGAATGAATCGGGCTATATTGGGCTACATTGTGCATAATCCGGATTAGCAAAGATCACTTATTGCAGAAGGTTTATAGATTAGGTGTCCCAAAATATAAAACAAAAAAGATGTTGGTCTATTGGTTATCAAGTGTGTTAATTGTACAAACCACCCAAGGTTCGATCTTCTCCATTGATTTTTTTGTACTAATTAATTTCGGATTTTGGTTGCTTAGGTGGACTAAATGTGATGGAAATATGACTTGGCATTATGGGATGCCAAGTGGCATTTTATGTGGCATGCCTCCTCTTATATATAATGTATATATATATATATAGACGAGTACCCGCGCCTAGCGGCAGCGATGTCTAGTTTTTTGCAAAGTTCCGACGACACATAAGTTTCTTTCAACAAACTGTATTTGTAGCATTAGAGAATCGTTTTCGAATAACTACAATTTTGATGCGTGGTTGCATAGCAGCATAAATATATAGTTTTTAAAAAAATTATGTGGAGTCGATCTAAGTGTGTGAGTATATTTTCTAATAGGATTGTTTTAAGTTATTAAGATTTTTAGTAATAATAGATTCAAGCATTCCAAAAAGCAACGGTATTATGTAGTTGAAAATATTATATTGTAGTTTAGAGGTATAGCCAACATGTGTGACCGCTTTTTCTTGTTTTGTCAGTAAGTGATAACTATTTTTTTTACATGTGTAGCGTTTATCATTTGGTGTGTGGCTTTTAAAATTGTAACTTTGCAAATTGGATATCACCATATAAGATTATTTTGTACTATCAATTTGTATAGATATTTATGCATTGTTCAAAGCTATTTGTTTGAGGTACAAATAATTATCGCTAAAGATGACAATACTATTTATTTTTTGTGATTTTAATAAACTTGCATAACATTATTGATACACTGGACAATTACTTGGTCTTTCATTTAAAAAAAATTGTCACGGGTTCCACAACTACTTCATCATTTCTCATGTAATTTTGTCAAATTTGAAACCCGATTTCACCCGAGTGGTTCAACTGGTTGAACCATTCCGATAAAAAAACAGGTCGATTTAAACCGAGTCAAACCGATAGGTTGGGTCAAAAAAATGTCAAATTAAACCGGGTCAGCCCGCCGGGATTGAAGCGTCCCGGGTCAACCCGGTATCGGTTTCAACGGGTCAACCCGGTATCGGTTTCAATTGATTGTTTTTAATTTGGTAGATGTGCTTTTAATTGGGTGTACAATGTGAATAAATTATTGTACTTTTAAGTAATGGGGTGTTTTAATAAGAGTATTAATTATATTATTTATTTCTCTCTCCATTGACCATTTTTTCAACATTCAACTTAAAGTTGTAAAAATAAGATCAAGTCTAAAAAACCACTAAAACGTTTATAAATAACAATTTTAGCCATAATACACAAAAATATAATATTTTAATACAAATTAACATTTTAGAAACTAATAACCAAATGATACATGAGTTTGAATTAGTGATACACCTGATACACATTACACTAATAAATATTCCAAAATCTGATACACATACAAAAACGTGATACACATTACACTTCTAATCAAAGTGTATCACCTAGGTTTCGTAAATTTTAAAAAGAAATCTATCAAAAATTTAACATTTTTAGTTGTAGCTAATAAAAAAAATTATTTTTGTTATAAGGAGAGTGTCATTTGTCAAATTTTAGATCGATCTCATTTTAAGAACTTTAAGTTTGATCTTATTTGATCTAGATTCTATATGTATATATATATATATATATATATATATATATATATATATATATATATATATATATATATATATATATATATATATGTGTGTGTGTGTGTGTGTAAATACTTATCCAGAGAGGGATATATATATGAAATTTTCCCAAAACTTAAACAGCTTTGTATATTATGCATTGAAAACATGTATTTTTTATTTTTTTTTCCCTATAAATATGCAAATATTCAGGTTTTATTTGGTTTTTCTTTTAAGGTCAAAAACTTTTTCTTAAAGATAAGACCATGCTTGGGCTAGGACATAAGTCCGTGTGCGAGATCGAGTACGAGGCTGATTCGCCATCAGGCATGAGGGCGAGCCAATAAATGAAGATTATGCTGAAAAAAAAAGTCTACTTTTTACTTACTCTCGCTGGAGGTGAAGTTTTTAAGAGATGTATATGATGAAATACCTTTTTATCATAAAAAATCGCGTATTTTAGTATTTTTGAAATGTATGGACTTGTTATGTATTTTGAACTGGTGTTTTTAGTTTGAACAACAAACTACTTATTTCTTTTGAATAACTAGCTTTTTTTTCAAATTCTTATCGTAAAACTCATCCAACTTCTGACTTCTCCTTTGTAAACATATAGCTTGATGCCTTGATGTTAATACGTTGTTTAGCAGCATTTAAAAAAGAGATGATTTGCACACTTTGTTTGTAATTTGCACACATTATTGTACAAGCAAATAAAATAGAATAAATATAATACAGCTATGTAAAACATAAGATAAACTATCTCAATAAAAAAAATGCATATCAATCTCAATTCAAAAATTACACTTTTGCTTCCAAACAAATAAATGTTTAGTAAGAGGGCTAAGTGTCATAACGCACCACACGGCATTATACCCACGTGGCACGGCGTTAAAATTACACGGCGTTGGTCAGCGTTATGATACTGGCTTTCCCAATTTGGCAACGGCGTTGAGGCGCAAGTTGTCCCACTAACTTGCATTGTAACGCTTTTTTTTGTATGTGAGTGTGCGTTGACAATGTGCGCTTTTTAACATGTGTGTGATGATGAGTGCGCGCATGTGTGATGTGTGTGGGGTTACAAAAGTAAAAAAATGCAAATTTAGTCCTTGTGGAAATTTGCCTTTTTTTTTATGCAAAAGTTAAAAAATAGGTTTGTTAAATATAACTTTAAAAAAAATGTTATTTTGTATTTTAATTTGATAATTGAAAATAGTTTTTTAAAATAAATGGAAAAGAAAAAAATGAGTCTCAAAAGAGTGGTGTTATGGGGTGTTATGATAAGGGGTATTTTTTGTGTGTTGGTGTTAAAATGTTAAAACTGAAATGGCATGACATGGTTGTATTTTTTTAGTGTTAGACTATCTTTATCAACAACTATCATAACACAATCTCTTAATAAAATATTATTTTCTCTTTCCTACACCTACACAACCAATACATACAATCAATCTATATTTTTTTTGTCATTTATCAACAACCTAACCCAACTAACACATACAACCAATCTATTATTTTATAAAATAATAAAAAAAAAAAAAATAAGTAGCCATTCACGGGTTGCCATGTGACAGATTGGAGGTTGTCAACAAACCTTGGTTGATGAAAAGATTGGATGAGTTTTATTAAAATATTATTATTTTGGTATGGTACACCCAACCTATTGGGTTGACAACCCATGATTAAACATAGTCTTATAACACCTTAGCCTCTAAGAGGCACAAGAAAACAGTTTATTTTTATGTCTTTGAAGGCCGTGAAATACATTTGTGGTAGTATGATTCAACTTCATTCTCCAAGTAGTATGTTGAAGTTGTTGGAATTATGACTAATCATAAATATAAACAATAAACATCAAAGTAAGTGCGGAAGCGTATAGGAACATATAATGAATAATTAATTAACTAAAGAATAAAGTATGCGTACCTTACTTGATTCTAGCCGAACAAGAATCAAATCCACAAACTAGCAATTAGGATGAACCCTAATTAGGGTTTATAGGATTATAAGAATTACCCCTTACCGTTTTGTAATTCAATCCAAGATAATAACAATAGTGTGTTATTACTATGTTCTTGTACACACGTACTAAACCGAATTAAAGTAATGCTAGTTTTTATCAAACAAATAACTTGGTTTGTGGAAAAAGTATGGATCGACACCCACAAAGGTGTTGACCGGTTTGGAGAAGAAAAACACACACAAAACAATTTTAGGGTTTAGCTAATGAGCACAAGAGATGGAAAAATAAAACCCCTAGCCTTGTTTATATACCCAAGCAAACATGGTGAACAAGTTGTTTTTTCTTTCCTTCTTTCTCTCCTTGGCCGATCAGTTTGGATATCCCATAGGGATTCCGAAACCTTCCCAACTTTTGCAATTAAGTCCTTTTCCAAATACCTTTAACGCCCGTTAGTCCATTACATTAATTACTTAACGTCCGTTAGTTATTTCGTTTAATAAATAAATAAATATAACATTTATATTTAATTATTAACTTTAAATTCTCATACGTAAAGTGTGCAATCCCATAGTCTCGAGTTCGATCCTAACTCACGTCTACTAATTTATATCCATAAAACCAACAACTCCCACTTGGATATATCTTAATAGAGTGATCACATTCGGTTAGCGTCTAGCAACACTTCGATGCCTCTAGTACAACTCGAGCAAGGCTCCTGGAAAACCTTTTAATGATTTCTCATTATTATTATCCTTTTGTTTCTAATACCATGTTAAATAAAGATATGGAATTAAGTCATTCTTTATTCAACCATTCTGTTTCTCGTTATTAGTGATTGAGCAAGATTACCAAATCTTCTGAACATATTCAGGGGAGAACTTTGGGCATGGCCATGCAAACATCTTGTCAACCCTACGAGGGGCCCAGCAGTATTAAACTCCAAAATAAATTTGAAGGAACAAATTCTATCTTGACTACAAGAATAACCCATAAACTTTGTAACATTTCTGAAAACAACCCTTATGACTACCAGTTACGTATAGCGTTAAGTTGTTCCACATAAGTGCACTACATTCATGACACTTATTTGGTATCTCAAGTCTGAGGATAACTATTCATAATTTACTTATAACAATATCCACAAAGTAAATTATGTAGTTGGGATAAGTCCTATATTCAATCCATTGAATATCATCTGAAATTGGTATGCATTCTCATCAATATACTTTCAAGTATATTCTACCATATCTCTCAGATTTGTCTTAGTTTAATGATACTCCCATATCATTAATTGACAACGGACGATTTAGAATAAATAAATTTATTCACGGATTAAACATGCAAATATAGGATACAATATATTATAAAATCAAACATACCTAGTATTTGATTTATTATAACAATTGTTTAACATCCTTTATCCAAATACCAAATAGATCAATGCATGAAAATTATTGTTGATGAATTATACCTCAAGTAATGACAATCATACTTGTTTGACAAGTCATAAATCAATCAACTTGATCTATCATAATTTTGAGAATACTTATTTCAAGAATTCAATTAATGAAGTCCTTGTATGTGTGCATTCAACAATCCACATAATAATTCATAAAGTGTGTGACATCCTCTATCACCAATTTATGACAATTTAAACTTTCAAACATTTTAAAGTTTAAAGTATTCTTATTCTTTTAATGTATAATGCAACTGTGCTCTTAGTAGCACAACTAGTTCACATTTAACAAGGATGAAATCCTACCATGACTAGTATTAAGTGTCATCTCAATTAAACCATCATCATTGTATACAAACAACAATGTGCTCATTAAAACTCCGTAAACTTTAATATCTTATTGTGTAATGTTTCCTAACTTTCAAGTTTAAAGCAGATGACAATTTGCACAACATTTGACATATTGTTCATCCATAGAATTTAGGAGCAATTCCAGGCTGAGGATGTAATTCTTTCAGAATATTCATTACACAAGTTATCTAATAACTTTTAGTTAGATATCAATGTTGTCAAATCACTTCTTATTCAAGAATGATACAACAATTTTAATACACAATATGATGTACATGATGAATCTACAGGTCAACCTTAGAATCAGGGGCGGAGCCAGGATTTCAAGTTAAAGGGGGCCGATATAAAATTTTAGAATGATAACGATATAATTCTAACCAATATAACAAAACATGAGAATCTGTAAAAGTAAATGAAGAGCCAAATGTCTAATAAATTAAAGAAACACGTGTTTTACACTAATACAAAGCCTTAATCAATCTTGCTAAGAATGTCAATGACCGTTAGCAACTTAGCGATTCGCATTTGGCCTCCTTACTACTAGTAAAAATATATATATTACCTCTTCGGTAGTTAATTTATGATTCTTGATTGCTAAAGAAGTGTCATATGTGAAGGCTATGGATGTAACAATACCTAGAACATCAATTGGAGCATTTGACCAAATAAAGTCTGTAGTTGAACAAGTTTTCCTCAATGTCATATCACAATCTTCAAATAATTTGTCTCATGAACTAACCTGCAAATCGTTCGCTCCGTTTTATGTATCTTATGAGTTAATATTTGATCATTTTAATAATTCTTAAACGCAAATACGTAATCAAGCATACAAAAAGTAATAAATAATATTAATACAAGGCTACAAGCAATTAATACTTTAATAGTTATCAATTGAATGAGATGATCATTAATGAAAGAACAAAAACTATCGATAAAATCACAATTCAATATTTCAAAGAATTAAAGACACAAAGATTCAAAGAACTAAATATGTAATTGTGATCATTAATTAAAGAACAAATCATTAAAAGCATTCAATACTTTATCAAGAAAAACAATTCATTTAATCGTTCTTTTGATCGGTGTATTCACTTGTTAAACCCGTCCTCCTCTTGACTTTTGAGTTTCAGCAGTTACAATATTTTTATCCAATGAACACAATATTGAATCAGTAATATTGGTAGGGGCCGATAGTTCATATTTTTAAAATATTTGGTTTTTGGACTATATTATAGTGGACTTATTGGACTAGTTGGGGGAGGCCTAGCACCCACTAGTCCCCCCATTCCCTCCGCCCCTGCTTAGAATTCATTCACGTTCTATCTTGTCAAAAAATATTTATCAATTTCCCAAATGATATATCATGTTTTATTAGAATCATTTATTTTACTGCACATGTTTATTAATAATAAACATATATTCCAAGGTTGTATGTTTTAATTCTTAAATCTTACAAGTGAAGTTTCATTCCAATATAAGACTTAACATTTAGCTTACAAGGAATGTTACTTCCTATATGTTATACAACATATAAGATTTAAAAACCTTAACATAATACTCCCACTAGCTTTCAGGAATACTTAAAATTTATCTTATTTCAATTATAAATCAAAACTAAGATTTAATAATTAAATATAAGAATAATTTTATAGATGCATGCATTTATCCATTCATGAATTATTGCACTTCGTACACTTCCAAAGATTATATGAATTCAAAAACCTTTCGATTACTTACCGTCCTTGCTCAAGTAATTTCTCAAGAAAGAGTTTTGATATTCCATTGTCATATTTCATATTAATGATAACAAGTATGACAATTATCATCTTTATATATTTAATGTGTCTAAGAAAGAATATTAAATCATAATTAATTGCTTAAGTATGATTAATAATCTTGTCATGAAACATGCATTAAATATGTGTACAATATTGTCCATATGATTTCTACATAGAAATTCAAACCACTAGGGTTTTTCATCTCTTTGAAGAAACTCATTTCCATTCTCTAGTCTAACTATTAAGATAAAACAAATTTCCAAAATTGATTATCTTTATGGACAGCATCTTTAACATTCATAATATGAGTAATTTACCCAATTCAATATTTGGTAATCCATCATAATGATTATCAGGTTTACTATAATCCTGTAACTCATATTTCTCAGCATATAAGTAAAATATCTGAGATATCCTTGCAGATCTATGAATGAAAATTACATCATCATGAGGTCTATCATTTACATGTCTAACCTCAGCATGATATTGACTAGTGTATTTTTAGAAGATTATGTATCTTGTAATTTTATCTTTCAAGATATAAAAAACTCCCACTTGCCTTTTGTAATATATAGACTATCTATATATACTTAGCATTAGAGCAAAACTACATTGTTCTCTTTTTGGGATATTACAAATACACATTGATAATTCCTGACTTAAGTTTGTTATAACCTATTCATAAGTAGTTTAACAAATTTAGAATCTTCAATTTTTAAAACTTAATGTGATTCATCACATTCCATAATAAAATGGTGTTTTATTAATCTTCTAGGTTGGAGTCATATTGAGTATATTCAATTCATACTCAATATTCTAACCTTGTTACTTTTTAAGAAAGAAGTTATGGTTATCTTGAATCAAACAAATCAAATAGAGTTTGATCCTCCTAACTGAACATACCATCAACTTGTGGTATTCATTAGAATTTAATATTGTAAGACAATCTAACAATATATAAGATAAACATATTCCTTTTGGCTTACCTATTTACCAACTAAGTCAACTTAATGGTATAATAGACTTTCCAAGCCAATTACATGCTTTATAACACAAGTACTTTTTGACCAAGTCACTTCATATCTATGTCTCATCAAGGAACATAAACTGTTATAATCCCATTATACGTTATAAATCATTGATCAACTCAATGACTTCTTGTATATGTCTTAATTAAAAAACATAACAATTTAACGTCTTACTTTATTATAAGTCTTAAAAGACTTTATGTTTATGTCTTTACAATGAATCATAAACATGTTTAACTAAAGTAATTATGAACACAACTCTTGATTTCAATAGTAATTTCAAGTTAATTTATTTACTTCACAATAATGTAGGACTACATTATTTTTCATTTATGTCATTCCAAAATACATAAATAAACAAATTGAAGTAGGATTAGATTACTTCATTTAATTTTATGTCATTCTAATAATACACAAATATTTAATTTGAAGTAGTCTTATATATCATTTTGACACATGTTCTAAATACTTGTCTAATTTAGAAACTGCAAATATGTCCATGCAAGGTCTGACTTCACATAGAGATTTACTTTGTTGTTGCAATCTCGTCAAGTTCTCACATGACGTAAATTGCAACACCAAGTGTTTCTTGAATTAGATATGTTCAAGTTATATTAGAACGTTAGTCTCTTACCTTGCAGTCCAGAGAATCCGTTAAATCATATACTTATATGTTGTACCTTGCACACAATATAGATTTCTCCCACTTGTGCATGGAACAACATCATGTAGCAGATAAACAACACGACATATGTTTGTTTATGTGACTAATATGATTGTGTCATTGATATTAGCATAACTAGTAGATGTAGAACCACTTCATTGTCTAATAAGGAAACGTACATGACTATCCTTGAAAACATAAGTGTCTACAAGTGGAAAGTAATTATCTTAAGACATTCTAGAGATAATCTGGGTTACTACCAAGATGACAAAGCTTGTAACTCCCACTGAATAAGAGATCATTACATTAATTCCTTATTCAGTGATAAGAACACAACACTCCCACTGGATTTGACAACATTGTAAGTGTTTCATTAACCAATGAAAGAAAATAGTGTATTATTTACTTCCTACACCTTTGAGAAAGTCCATACATAACAATTACAAATGTACTTAAAAGAATGTATTCTACTATGTAGATGATGAATTTATCCATCAATGCTCTACTATTCCAACAATTGGGCATGCAATTTCTTTCTTAATAGCTCTACTATTCCAACAATTGTAAGTAGTACTTTTAAATGGTCAAAGCACAATAACTAGATAAAATATGCTAGTTTGTCTTTTACCAATTATACATTAATTAGTCCAGCTTCTAATTTAATAACTCATAAAATATGCAATTTTCTTAACTATTAAAATTTGTTTACGAGTTACGTATTTAGAATTTAGACAATTCTAATTGTCCTATCATACCTTTCTTCATTCATGAAAAGGAATAGGATTTAATCTCACTCTTTCTTATGAAAAGAGGACTAGGTTTATTTTTTTAGCAAAGTTGACTCTACCGAAAACCCTTACAGGTGTAGATCAATTTACCAATATAGGAATAACCTAAGTTTACGGTTTAATGTTGCATTAATACATTTAAAAAATTTTCAAAATTCAATTTTAGTATTTTCGATAATTAAACTTTTCAAGAAAATAAAATACCCAATGTAATATTCATATAACCATAGAATTTTCTCGAAAACTAGGATCCAAATTATCATAGGTTCATTACATCAGTTGATCTGCTAGCAACGAACGCATATAATAAGGTAACCTGTCGAACATTAATTGGCAAACAATTTCCAACTCCTAGATCATTATGGGATTTATATTTTCCAACGCTATTGCAAATATAAACATGTTTCATCCCATCTTATGCCATTGAGTCCAGGTCTCACTTCCTACTCAACTTAAGTGTCTAACTTAAAGAACTGCAAATATGTCCATGTAAGGTCTGACTTTACATAGAGATTTACCTCTCCATCACAATCTAGCCAAGTACTGTCATGACGTAAATTGCAACTTCAAGTGTTCGTTTTAATTAGATGGCCTATATTCTTAATTTAAAAGGGTACTAGTTTTGATTTTATGTGGTCAAATCAAATTTGTACAAAGATGTCATGCATTCATCTTGTAGCATAATTTTAATAAAAAAACTTTTTATTACCAATTCATAAAGATCAAATTATCAAAGTTTTGATTGAGGTATTGGGTTCACCAATCAAGGAATTTAGTGTTAATTATCATCCATTATACCATACTTTTGCATAAGTGTAAACACTTAGTGTTTCGGATAATTACCACCGAAGTGGCGCATGGAATTAAAACTAATTCGCCCTTAAGATGAGCTTGTACTTTTATGGCTTACTAAGTAGCTCCATTCGAACTTACAGAGGGCAGAGGACCAGGTAAGCGCAAAAGCATAACCTTAGACATCCTTTCAGTGTGACTGTGCGCACTTCTTAAATAACCCCTTTATAGTTCATTCTAATGGGTGAGCCGTTCAGTCATTGTACCAAAGTCACATATCAATTAAACTTTTGAAAACTTAACTCTTCCAAGACAAATCAAATTTCGCCATTGTTAAGTCCGTATTATTTTTCTATTCAAAAATTACCCTTTGCTTAAAACTGTCTAACATAATAAATAAACAAGTAACAAATAAAAAATAAACTACTACAAAACAATGCACATATAATAAACAATTTATACATGTAAACAAGTAGCTACATGCAACTTATTCGATAAAACCCTATTAATAATCAATATCTAGGTTAAATTAATGTATATAGTAATTTAGGGTTTTCACTCCAACAATAGAAAGTGAGCCACATACATCGATGAATCGATTGCGTAAACCCTTAATTAAATTATACCAAATTGCACATAATTGATTCATTAATATATATATATATATATATAATTGGAGTCATCCCCAATTCAAGATTTATCATAAATATACATGTGTATAAAACTTAACAATTAATCCAATCTTAACAATTAAATAATAATACAAGCAACTATCCATGACAAACATGCATGTATCATCATGGATATAACATAACAATTATTCAATTAAGTCACAAGATCGCATACAATTCCATGTCACATAACACTTTATTCATGAATTTATCACGTAACAAATATATTAAATCTAGGTTTCGATATTGATAACATAACAATTAATATAAACCCTAAAATTTATTTTAAGGAATTCGACTAAATTTTTTTTTAGGGTTTCCACCCAAAAAAAAATTTCGATCCATAAAAGATTTTTAAAAACAAATTAGGGCAAAAGCCCTAACCCTAAAATTAGGGTTTATATAATCATAACCAAAACCCTAGAATAAATCATATCAAACACAATACAATATCCGTTTTTTACGTGTTTAGTAATTAATTACTCATTAAAACCAATGTCTCTAATACCACTGTTGGAATTATATAACATGACTAATCATAAATATAAATAATAAACATCAAAGTAAGTGCGGAAGCGTATAGGAACATATAATGAATAATTAATTAACTAAAGAATAAAGTATGCGTACCTTACTTGATTCTAGCCGAACAAGAATCAAATCCACAAACTAGCAATTAGGATGAACCCTAATTAGGATTTATAGGATTATAAGAATTACCCCTTACCGTTTTGTAATTCAATCCAAGATAATAACAATAGTGTGTTATTACTATGTTCTTGTACACACGTACTAAACCGAATTAAAGTAATGCTAGTTTTTATCAAACAAATAACTTGGTTTGTGGAAAAAGTATGGATCGACACCCACAAAGGTGTTGACCGGTTTGGAGAAGAAAAACACACACAAAACATTTTTAGGGTTTAGCTAATGAGCACAAGAGATGGAAAAATAAAACCCCTAGCCTTGTTTATATACCCAAGCAAACTTGGTGAACAAGTTGGTTTTTCTTTCCTTCTTTCTCTCCTTGGCCGATCGGTTTGGATATCCCATAGGGATTCCGAAACCTTCCCAACTTTTGCAATTAAGTCCTTTTCCAAATACCTTTAACGCCCGTTAGTCCATTACATTAATTACTTAACGTCCGTTAGTTATTTCGTTTAATAAATAAATAAATATAACATTTATATTTAATTATTAACTTTAAATTCTCATACGTAAAGTGTGCAATCCCATAGTCTCGAGTTCGATCCTAACTCACGTCTACTAATTTATATCCATAAAACCAACAGAAGTAACATGAGTTGATAAATCAGCACACCTATAATTGATATAAGATATAATGGGAGGGCGGTTTTCTATTTTATTCCAATTAATTCCGAACGTTATCTCTTTTAGATCCCGGTTTCTTAGCCCAATACCAGCCCAGCAGTACTTTATCAATTGAGAAGTGTTGGGAAGTCTTCGGACCGAAGAAAACGGTTATGAAATCCAAAGGCAAAGCCATAAAATATTTTGGGTGAAGCGGTCTTTTTGGACAGGTGGTAGCGATACTGTCATTGTATCCGGTGACTCACGGCTCATCAGAATCAATAATCCTTCCATGGTTATTTCTTTTTTATCTAAAAACATCACCGGTCCTTTTTTTTTCTCTTCCAGATCTGATGCAATCTCTATGAGAATTTTGTTTGTTTTGTGTTATTGATAATTAAAGTGGTACGTTTATGTTTAGGGTTTTAAGAGGTGTTGCTTTCTTTGTGTGCTTATTGGTTTTAAGATTTTCGGATATTTGATATGGGTTTTTGTTTAATTAGTGGATTAGGATGTTGTTGGATTGGTTTTTTGCTTCTGTTCCGGATTAAAGGTCTGTTTTTCTCAAGTTTATATTTCTTTTATTCAAGTTTATATTTCTTTTAGTTGGTAACTATTTTGTTTGTATGGATGTCAACTAAGTTTTGTTCCAATAATGTGGGAATAGATCCCTTAAGGGTTTGTTGTTGTGGTTTACTTGCTATAACTGTATGTTACTTTGTACAATGAAAACCAAAAGTAGAACGTGCAAAATAGTTGTTAGTATAGGTTGTTCTACTCAAAGTTGGGGTCGAGATGGATCTCCTCATTGTCTAAACGAAGGGCCCTTAGAACACTTGGTATTAATAGATTCAGCCTGCTGCGAAGATAATGTGATTTTGGTCGTATCCGTATATGGAGTGAAGGTTCTAAGACAAAAAGCCGTCACAAGGTTGGTGGTGGTATGGTTAGTTTGCGCAAACCTTTTGGTTAGTTTACGTTTGTGGCATGGTTGAGATTATAGTTTTTCAAAAAGCTACGTTTGTGGAGCTCATGCTTTTAAGCTTATTTTTAGACTTATGAGCTTATGAATTCTGTTGTTGTTTCGTTATCCCATGTTTTTTGTTTAAACTAATGGGGTTAGATAATCTTATCACATAAGCTTATCATGATTCAAAATAAGCTTATTTAAGCACTGAAGTTCAAAATAACCTAAAAATGGGCTTATGAAACTTAAGACGAAGTCACATAAGCTCATAACCCCAAAAATATGCTTAAGCAAATGGCTTATGAGGTTACAAATTGGAGTTTGTACCTTATTTCAGTTCTGAAGCTTATAAGCTATTAAGCTCATCTAATAAGCTAACACAAACTGTATATCGGCCGACGCATGTCATATGGCAGATGCTTTATGTCACGCTAACCTTTGCTACCTCTATTATTTTGCAAGGTATCATTGCGGTGTTCGTCCGCTACGTGTGTGGAAATAACCGTGGCACACAACTCTGCATAGGTACCCCAGCTCATATATTTAGACACTATTAAATCCTCCTATCATGAACACCAAATGCTATATTTTATTTCAAACGACATATGCAGCTTACTATTGCCGAACCAGAGGCCGTTAATAAGTTACCTGGCTCTCATACCAGTCAATCTACAACTAATATTTTGGGTACTTATAAGGGAAAGAAAAAGGTTGGTGACACCTGCCAACGGCCTACTAACGTGTCCTTTTCGGTCTCAGCTGCTACTCCATGTATGTTTTCCCTTTTTCTTCGATGGTATTTCCTATTGATTTTTTAACCATATATGTTAGTGATAGTATTTTGGCATTTGTAATTTTAGGTGACAAGCCGTCTAATGTACAATCGACTATAGGTATTTTTTCATGGTTTTTATGTATATCCCTTTTTACTCATAAATTGTATATGTGCGACATCGTTTTATTATGCAGGTGCTATTACAGAGTGCTCCCCAGATTCAAATACTGTCTATGTTCCTAACAATACCCAAATCTTTAGAGGCGAAGGTCAGTGAGCATGTGTTTGTTATAGCATGTAGTACTTAATATTGCGCTTTTTACTTTTGTCGTTCGTATCTCTACTTCTCATCTGCTGATTGCGTTTCATACTATTTCATTATGTACGTACTACCGGAGAGTGCAACAGAAACTCAAATACCACCCGTGTTCCTCACAATATCCGAGCTTCTGGCAGCAGGGGTCTCTGGCACCTATTCTTATGTTTTCCACTTTTGTGTTGGAACTTCACTTTTGTCTTAGAAGCTTCACTCCATATACGGTTGTCACGGTTTTTATGTTGTTATGCTAGCCGTATTTAATTGTTAGAACCTTCACTCCATATACGGTTGGCACCTATTATTATGCTAGCCGTATTTAATTGTTGGTGGTGGTATGGTTAGTGTCACACCCCCAAAATACCTGTTTTGCAGCGGAATGGAATTCCTGGGGGATGACTGCCATAGCATCACAGTTACAGTTATATTGAACGACCTAAAGTGTCGTTTGAAAAGCACATCGTTTGATATAATAAAACATTCAGAGTTTACAAAAGATAGGTCCTAATTGATAGTCAACATTTGCGGAAATAAGTTTGTTAGAATCCAAACGATGTTTTAAAGTGCATAAAACCCATGTGAGACGCGTCGTCACCGCGACTCTATGATAAGTCCTTATGCATGCCATGAAGTATATGCCTTAGATACCTGAAAAAACATTGCTAAAAGTGTCAACACAAAGGTTGAGTGAGTTCATAGAGTTTATGAAAATGTTTTATACGACTACCACAAGTATAGGCCATGTATGACAAAATATGCCACATAAAAATGTTACAATTGCTATAAGCACATGACACCGAAGCTAGACTGATCATGATGTTCTCCCCAACAGAGTGTTTTGCCAAACAACTCAAATTATGATATTAAATGAAATGCATCCGTTTGACCAGTTGGAATCCACCAACCCGGATGGAGGAGTCACCCTCAATAGATATATTCACTCACCCTCGCTTACTCCGTAATTAACGGTTCATGATTATGATATGGGGACATTTAATTGGCAATGAGGTAACTTAAGCAATGTAATAAATTTGATATACTTGGCATCATAATAAAAATGATGTGCAATGTATTCTCCCCCGTAGGTTTGAAAATAAGTATAAACTTGAAAGACGGGGCTATGAAAACTCACTTGATACAATGATTTTGATGGCAAAAGTGGATACACTTAAATGAGGCGTAATCTCTAACTGCAACCTATTATGAATGATATGATCTAATATTAGTTATGAAATAATGTTGTGCATGCAAACTCATATGATATCCATACCACTTGTGAAATTTTGAAAATAGAGTTTATCGTCGAAATATATGTTGATGACATCTCGTCATGTTATAAAATACCTCACAAGTACTTATTTTGAAACAACATCCTATGATAGTCGTTAAGTGATAAATCAAGAAAATATAGTTTTTCGTCGTAGAAGAATGTACTTTGATAATTCGTGAAAATGACTAAGTAGCCTCGGAAAGCTAGTCGTAAATCGGTAAATATCGAGTGTTAGGAAATAAACCCAATGGTTTTAGAAAGCTTGTAACATTATCTAAAAGTCGTAACCCTGAACTTTTGTCCATACGAGTCTCGATCCTAGATAAAAATGATGGTGAAGTGAGGTAGTCGGGCTAAAAATGCAGTTTCTGGGCAGTTTTTGTGAATGTTTGAGAGGTCATAAGTTACTCGTTATCTAAAAGTCGTAACACTGAACTTTTGTCCATACGAGTCTCGATCCTAGATAAAAATGATGGTGAAGTGAGGTAGTCGGGCTAAAAATGCAGTTTCTGGGCAGTTTTCGTGAATGTTTGAGAGGTCATAAGTTACTCGTTATAAATCCGTTTGACGAACGGCTGGACATTTTGGAAAATAGGCCAGGTGAACTAACTTTTACTTGGAGATATTCTTTTCTCAAAACTGACTCCATCGATGAGAAAAACGGCTTCAAACATGGTCATCCGCGACAACCTTTTTGACACTTAAAAAAATATTTAAGTGTTAGTGCTGAAGAAAATAGTTGTGATCGTCGTATTTCAAATATGTATATCTTTAGCGTTATAGGTCCGTTTTCTACGTTCTTTATATCCTCGGAATCGTGATAGTATATATTAATATATTTTTGATAAGTCGACTCTTCTAGTTTAGGTTTTCAACTCGTTTTTGACCTTTGAAAAACCCTTGACAGCAAGTATATTTTCAGAAAAATAGTTTTCGCCGTTAAACTTGAAAATAGCGTAATTTCTTCGTTATAAACCCGTTCAAGAGACCACGGTTTCATTTTAAAGTCTATTTTCTGAAAATATAAACCAAAATAGTCCATGAACTGTCGAAAATTCATGATTTTACAAAAATGGACAGCAACTATTTATTTATCGTCTAACTTGATTTTTGTTGCGTAAATCTTGTTTCAATCAATTCAAATCAACACCAAATCTATTCTAAACCTACCATACACCTTCTTAGGGTGTCATGGGTTCCTAAACTTCATCAACAATGATAGGTTTCAAGGTAATAATTATAGGATGATTAAAACTCATTATATGTAGTAAAAATCAAATAAAAGTGGTATGATTCATAGTATATTTTCATACTTTTCTTGCTAGATCATAAAAATATAACTAGTAGTAGTTCAAAAGAGTAGGAAAAATTAGTTGAAGCTTACTTGAGTGATTGAAGAGTTTTTGAGCTAGAAACTTAATTAATCTTTAGATTTTTATTTCAAAACCTTGAAATAGATTACCAAATGAACTTGATAAACACTTGAAGCTTGAAAAAATATGGTTTTTTCTTCTTGATCATAGCTTGGCCGGCCATCAAAGAGGGGTGGAGAGGGTTTTGAGTTGTTTTTCACCTTTGATATGTGTTGTGTATGTGTTTTAGATTAATGAGTCACTTGTATCAAACAAATATCTAAACAATTTGTATATGTGTACATTTTTTAGATGCAAGATATTTTATAAAGTGATAACAGGGGGGGGGGGGGGGTCGGCCAAGAGATAAATGAGGAATGATTTGATATAGTTTGATGATTAAATGTGTATAATGTTGAGTATAATGTGTATTTTGTACATTTAATTAATTATTTACTGTGGCGTTAGCTAGAAATTGATTTTGATGGAACAAAATAAAATATATCGAAGTCATAAAAATTATAAAAATACATTTCTCGCAAGTTTTGAGTAAATAAATATTTATCGAATTGAATTTACGAAAACTGTCGTAAATATATATATATAACAATATATATATCAAAATAAATTCAAAACATTAGGTAAACTAATAATATAATTTTTATAGTCTTAAAATGAGTATAAAAATATATTTTAGACAATTGTTGGAAGTGTCGGATTAATTATTCAAAATAAATGACCGTGTGATAGCGTTTATTTAATAAATAAATATACGTTAATGAAATATGCAAACCCATGCATAAATTATTATGAAGATGATGTTACTGATGATATGTAGACTAACTCTAGTCTATATGAAATGTCCTCAATGATGTTCCATGAATACGCAACTTAAGCCTCCAGGTTACGCGTATTTGATACTCGTAAACCTAGTTTACGAAAAATGATGAATATTGACTCATGAATAGTGATTTTTCTCCGGGAATGAATAGTGTTTCGTGAATAGTTAAATTTTGAAATAACCTCTCAAAGTCTCAAACAGACTTCAAAAACGATGAATAGTAATCAGTGAATAGTAATTTCCCGAGATGAATAGTAAAAATTTCAAAGTTTGCAAAATGACCTGAAATTATGAGTTGTCACATTCGCCCACCCAAAAAGGAATTCAGTCCCTGAATTCAGTTCATGTTGGTTTCTACGGTGCTATTTATGAAAAGGTGAGGATATTTGAGTCGCATCTGGCCTTCCCGTGTTTTCTGAATCGTACCACGCCTTTCCAAGGCGAGGCTTTCAACATAACTCTGTTGCCAACTTGAAATTCTAATGGTTTGTGACTTATGGAACATATTCCCAATATTTTGCGTCGTATATCGACGTAGCTTTTCTATCTATATTTTGTTGCTTGTAACTGATTCTTGATCTATACAATGTCTTTGTTGTTTCATAAATAAGTTATGGACTAGTGAGTTGGACTTTCCTGATTTTTGGCTTGTCAATAGGTGATTGACACCTCAATCACAGAGTGCCTCAATTGGTGCAGTCAATATGTTTATGTGATAACTATTGTTGTAAGGGAACTTGTTCGATGAAGAATGATTTGCCTAATCATTTCCAGAAAATCACACATGCTTTGAGTATATCTTCTAATATTCGAATTGTTCTCTCGCTCTGACCATTGAGCTGAGGATAATAGGTGGTACTCATGTCCCAGTAGGTTCCATGGGAATCTTGAAATGATTGTCAGAAGTCTAAGGTGAATCGGCTACCTTATATTAGGTATAATTGAAATTGATACCACGTGTCTCGTGCCAAATTTCAAGAGGTCAAGTCTGTCGATAAGGACATTATTGAAAAGAATAGATTATGGGTAACAGTTGTGATTCCTCTCGTTTCTAGTTCTAGCGGATGTCATGACTTGAGTCTTCCTTGCCTAAGGTGCTTAGTCTCCATTACTAAAATGTTTATTGTTTGATGGTGTCTCTCTTAATTTCTCTTATCGAAATATTTCCACGCTCTATGTTGTCAAGTCACAAAACCCTAAATATTGAAGTGATGTGGTGTGGTGGTTGATTTTCAAGATTTATTCCGATATCGAGTGTTTTGTTTGAAATTTTTTTCTTTGAATGAATGAATTTACAATTTTGAACAAACGACTTTCTAAGTAATATTTTTCTTGATAATTCAAAATTTAGTAGTTATACAGAGTAGGACTGTTTATCAAAGATTGATGTTTATACGTTTCTTAACGTACGATGGTTTTGTTAAAGATTGACCAAAAGAACTTGTTAAAACAGGTACTTCAAAAATATTTCCTACAAAGTATATGATTTGTATAAATACATTTTAAATAAAATCCATTTAAAATGAAAGCACTATAAAGGATAAAGTAGTCGGGTAGGTATGTCTGCATGAATGTTTAGTTTCTAATGTTGGATAATGTCTATCAGTCGATGGTAGGCAAAATCTACAGGTATAGGTATTCAATCTTACTTGAGTGTTTCTAAATAGTTCATCACTGAGGTTGTTATTATGCTGACAAAAACGTAGATATCAGCTGATAGTATGTCGAAGAATGTCTGTTCCGTTTTCACCTGTAGATGGGAAGTCATTGATTGTTTGATATGTTCATGCTTGTTGCCTCTCTTGATATGGAAGTGAGGTTATCTAGAATTTCTAGGGAACACAATGCCTTAGGGGAAGTTTATATCGATAACCTTAATTTAACTCAATTATCCTTTGAGGGAAACTCATTGTAGGGAAGTCCACATATCGCTGAGGCCATGTTTAATGGAATGTTTTGCAGTCTTGGTTAGAAGACTTGGTTTATTTCTACAGTGTTGCTTAGTGTGTATTTTTCAGAGTAACATGAAAATCGTTTCGCGTGATGATAGTAAATAGTTGATAGAATGACTGAAAGTCAATTTATAGGGTGGTAACAAAACAAATTGTTTTAGAACTCTGTGAAACAATTTTTCCTAAGATGGTAGTAAATTAGCTTGAAAGAAAATTAAGTGAAATAATTTCATGAAGTGGTAGCAAAATAACTTGAAATAAAATTTGTTGAATGGTTTGTAGGATACATGGGAGAACCTCATAGAATGGTAATAGTCTCTTAATTGGTCAAGAATAAAGTTGCCCTAATCCCTAGTAAGATAGCGGTATATTGTTTCGAAATAATTGAAAATTGGGCAATTGGAATAGGGAATAAAATAAACAAAGGTTGTGATTATTGTGGAAATAATAAAGGATAAAGATTACATTAGATAGAAAGGTACTTATTATATGTTCCTGTTGATGGTCTAATCGTGTCTCAAGTGTAGGAGGAGTAGGCTGTCTAGCAGCAACAGCTTTGAAACTCTCACCGTCCTCAAACCTATAAGATGGTGTAGTGTCTATAGTCTTAGTGATACATGGTAATGGTGTGTCAAATCATGCACACTTCCCAAGCGGCAAGTCAAATGTATGAGATGTGTCTATGAGATGTGATGGTACGGATGGTGCTCTAGATAATGATGATGATGATGATGATGGAAATCCTAGTGGTAAGTTAAGAGATGATGGTGAATGAAATACTACTCTCTTTCGTGTTGTCTCGCGACGTTTCAGAGGTAAAGCTAGAGTATGCACTATTGGACGACTAATAGTGGTATGAGTAGCTGATGGTAGTTGTATTACATGAGTAGCAGGTGATCTAAGAATGAGGGTAAGAGAATGTACTGTCTTCCTTGCAGTAAACATCCTAATAGGTCCATTAGGACTAAGCCTATAAGTCCTACCAAATGGTATGATCTGTCCCGGCAGAATGATAGAAACTGTCCTGATCCTACGGTGAATCAATGGTGATCGTGATGGTGTAGGTGCAACTTCGCCCACCTCAAAAGGTTCAGTCTCCACATCGGATAATATGTGTGGTGAGTCTGGTGTAGAGCCAACTAATGTTAAAATTATGATAGGGAATGACAAGGCATTCTCCACGTTAGAGTCTGAAGAAAGGATAATGGAATGGGTATCGGAAGACATCAATGTGACAATCGATTTGAAATGAAAGTAAATAATCCGCATAATGTGCGTATAAAACCGCATGTATAATGAATATGCACTTATGATGAAATGATGAGATGCTATGATGATGTAGTTATAGTCTAGGGTCAATGATACAACTTAGTACTCTATAACTCGTGCTCTTATGCCAATCTGTCACACCCCCAAAATACCTGTTTTGCAGCGGAATGGAATTCCTGGGGGATGACTGCCATACCATCACAGTTACAGTTATATTGAATGACCTAAAGTGTCGTTTGAAAAGCACATCGTTTGATATAATAAAACATTCAGAGTTTACAAAAGATAGGTCCCAATTGATAGTCAACATTTGCGGAAATAAGTTTGTTACAATCCAAACGATGTTTTAAAGTGCATAAAACCCATGTGAGACGCGTCGTCACCGCGACTCTATGATAAGTCCTTATGCATGCCATGAAGTATATGCCTTAGATACCTGAAAATACATTGCTAAAAGTGTCAACACAAAGGTTGAGTGAGTTCATAGAGTTTATGAAAATGTTTTATACGACTACCACAAGTATAGACCATGTATGACAAAATATGCCACATAAAAATGTTACAATTGCTATAAGCACATGACACCGAAGCTAGACTGATCATGATGTTCGCCCCAACAAAGTGTTTTGCCAAACAACTCAAATTATGATATTAAATGAAATGCATCCGTTTGACCAGTTGGAATCCACCAACCCGGATGGAGGAGTCACCCTCAATAGATCTATTCACTCACCCTTGCTTACTCCGTAATTAACGGTTCATGATTATGATATGGGAACATTCAATTGGCAATGAGATAACTTAAGCAATGTAATGAATTTGATATACTTGGCATCGTAATAAAAATGATGTGCAATGTATTTTTCCCCGTAGAATGAACGTAGTCATTTGGCGCTCACAAATTAGTCAAACTTGAACTCTTTTTCTGTGGAATGAACGTAGGAAAGCTTTTTACATATATGTAATGGTACATTGTCACTAAACGTACATTGTCACTAAACATAGAGGCATCAATTGAATTTAATACATAAAATTAACGGTTATGTGTTCCGTGCTTATTCTTAAAGGTCATGATGTTGACGTTCATCTTACAGCTTGCCTCATGGAAGCCATTGGAGAGTTACAATTACAATAAAGAGGAGATAAACCAGGTTCAGAGTTTTATTATCATTTATCCAGTAATTCCTTCTTGAAACTGTATTTTACATCGTAACTGAACCTACACTTCTGTAACGTAGGTCACATGCAACTCAAAGTCATCTCTTATTGCGGCTGCTGATGATGGTGGTGATATAAAGGTGTGCTTATTTGGTTGATCAATCACTTTTTACTGGCAACAATGTCATAGTTGTTGATGGTAATATCATTCTCAATGTGTTCCAGATTATTGACATATGCCAAAAGTGCCTTTACAAAACATTAAGAGCATCCCATGAAAGTGTATCCTAACATGTACCACCTAATGCGGTTTCTTACTCTTTTCAATGATCAATTGACAGATTGTCTAAATCTTGGCGAAAAAACCACTTGATCAGCACACATATTTTTCTATTTCCTTTACTAACTTTCAGATACGTAGAAGTGTGCAGTTTCTTCCTTGGAGACCTTGGGAAGGTGTTCTATACTTATATATATTTTTTAAATTTTTATACAAGGAATTCAAGTGCATAACGTGACGTATAAAGAGTTTTATTTTGCAGTCATTACTGCTGGTCTTGATTCAAAGCTTATAATGTGGGACTTCTCAAAAGGAAAACCGTTTAAAGTTATGGATTTGGGTATGAATGAATCTTGCGAATTTTATCAGTGATATGTTTTACTTTATTTTGGAAATATGATGGTTCCTTTATTTTAGGCAAGTCTGATCCAGAGAACAGTAGTGGTGTGCCTCAGTGTTTCAATCCTGCTTTGTTCATGCAATTGCGGTTCCTGAAGTTGATATGTTAGATAAAGTGGGCAAGATATGCGTTGTGGCTAGAGGTGATGTTGTTTTTGATGTAATCAATATAGAATCAGAATTCGAAGTTGCTAAATCCCGGGCTTCTTCTAAACCAAAAAAAGGAGGTCAACCAAAGTCAACAAAACTCGAAGACTAAGATCAAGATAGAAGAACTAGGTTGCGTTTGGATTGTTGCTGTGACAAGGTGTGTTGTCATCGCCATCCAAGATTATAAGGTCAGTGTTTTCTAATCTGATGCATTTCTTGGATCATAATAATGTGATGGTGCAGCTTTTTAGGAGAGCACATGACAAGCTGTAGGGCGCTGACATTCTTGAATTTAATGTCAGGTTGTTTGGTGTTCTGGGAACTAAGCAATAGGAAGCAGATATAGGATATAATGGGAGAGCGGTATCAAATTCTATAATGGGAGAGCGGTATCAAATTCATCAACACCGACTAAGGCTGTTGGCATCAATACTAATGAGGCGATGATGACTTTATATGGGCTCCGGAAAAACAGAGGTTGGCCGGAAGTTGGCATGGCAACCTATTCGGTTTGCAGCCGTGCCGGATGTACCCTATTTTTCTGGGTTACTTCCCTGTCTGAGCCTGATAGTTTTGTTGGCCTTAATGGCAGAGCGGTATGAAATTCCATTGTATTTTATTCAAATTCGGTGACTAAAAAAATATTGCCTTAAGAGTTTGATGCATTTGCTTGCTTTGTGTGCTTATCAGGTTGTTGGCATCAATAATGGTGAGGCAACGATGAGTTTATATGGGCTATGGAAAAAGAGAGGTTGTCCGAAACTTGGCATGCCAACCTGCTTGGTCTGCAGCCGTGCTGGATGTACCCTATTTTTCCGGGTTACTTCCCTGTCTGTGTCTGAGCCTGATAGTTTTGTCGGCCGTAATGGCAGAGCGGTATGAAATTCCAGTGTATTTTATTCAAAGTCGGTGACTAAAAAATATTGCCTTATGAGTTTGATGCATTTGCTTGCTTTGTGTGCTTATCAGGTTGTTGTCATCAATAATGGTGAGGCAACGATGAGTTTATATGGGCTATGGAAAAAGAGAGGTTGTCCGGAACTTGGCATGGCAACCTGCTTGGTTTGCAGCCGTGTCGGATGTACCCTAGTTTTCCGGTTTAGTTCCCCGTGTCACCCAAATCTTATTGGACTTGATTCGATAGAAGGTTGTTGGCATCAATACTAATGAGGCAATGATGAGTTTATATAGGCTCCGGAAAAACTGATGTTGCCCGAAACTTGGCATGGCAACCTATTCAGTTTGCAGCCATGCCAGATGTACCCTATTTTTCCGGGTTACTTCCATGTCTGAGCCTGATATTTTTGGCCTTAAGTCGATGGCTGGTGCTGTTGGGGGTTGCCGAGCAATAGCTTTGCTGCCTTCGTTTGCTTATGAGGTTGATACCATGAATATTAATTAGGCAGTGCTAAATTTACATGGGTTGAGTAATACCTGAGATATTATACATGGTGCCGTGTTGAAACCATTATATTTTATTAACCGTCATTAAAAAAGTATTGTCTTATGGGTGATTTTCTGAGCCTGTTTTTCATGGGCATTCGGTTTCTGCCTGTGGTTTTGTTCGAAAGTACAGGCAACACTAGATGAATAATATAACCTTTATTCAGATCTAAGCTGCAATAGTCAGCTTAGATTAATAGTATCCAAATGTTACAAGATTAGATTAATGTCAATGAGACAATAATCATATGATTGTAAAGACAAGACAAGATCAGTGAAATGATCTGAGAGAAGAGAAGAGAGTGATACAAAAGACTGCACACTCAAGTGTTTATAACCCTAGATAAGGGGACTTATTAAATAGGAGATTAAGTTACACTAAGACCCCTCTAACGGCTAGTAGAGACTCATCAGCAGAAACGAAGAAAGGCTTCAGCAGAAATGAGATTCTTGGAACTTTAAATCTTTAATCTTTTGTCCAGGTTAAACCCCTGTAATTAATCCTGCAATAAGCCACAACTTGAAAGCCATTAGCAATTGATAGAATGATATGTTTGCCATGGATTACCAACCCAAAATTTAACATTCCCCCTTAATCTGATGAGCAAACATATCAAACAATATCAATTTTTCACACAAAAATTTATGCTGATAGACAGGGAGGTTCTTTGTGAGTATATCTGCAGTTTGGTTTGAAGAGCCAATCTTTTTAGCATTTATAATACCTCTAGCAATTTTTTCCCTGATGAAGTGAACATCAATTTCAAAGTGTTTTGATCTTTCATGGAAAACAGGGTTGACAGCAAGTTGTAAAGCAGATTTGTTATCACAAAAAAGATCAACAGGAAGATTGATATCAACTTTTAGGTCTTTTAGGATTTTTTGAATCCAAATGATTTCACAGGCAGCAGTAGAAATAGATCTATATTCTGCTTCTGTGGAAGATTTTGAAAGAGTGTTTTGTTTTTTACTTTTCCATGAGATTAAACAATTATTAAAGAAAACACAATAACCTGTGACAGATTTTCTGGTTTTCTTGCATTTGGCCCAATCAGCATCACTATATCCTTCAAGATGATTTTCAGAGTTGCTAAAATTATACCTTAGACCTTTTCCTGGAGCTCCTTTTAGATATCTCACAACATTGAGGGCACATTCCAGATGAGACTTTAAAGGGGAATGCATATATTGTGCCAGACAATGAACTGAGTATGAGATGTCAGGTCTAGTATAGGTGAGATAGATAAGTTTCCCAAGTAACTTCTGATAACCAGTGATGTTGACAAGCAAGGGGTCATCAGCAGTGGGAATGTATGGAAGGACTGAGTTGGGTTCCATAGGAGTGGACATAGGTTTGCACCCAAGGAGACCAAATTCTTTGAGGAGTTTAAGACAATATTTTCTTTGGGAGAGACAAATGTCATTCCCAGTTTTTAGAACCTCAATGCCAAGAAAGTATTTTAGATTTCCCAAGTCTTTAATATGAAACTTTGTTTTTAGGAACTCTTTGAATCGGTTTATCTCATTAGTGCAATTTCCAGTAAGGACAATATCATCCACATAAACAAGCAGAGCAATAAACTTGTTATTCTCTGTTTTGGTGAACAAAGAGTGATCATTAGCAGATTGAACAAAGTTATTTTCTTTTAAAACACTGACAAGTTTTTCATTCCATTTCCTGGGAGCTTGTTTTAAGCCATATAGGGATTTGACAAGTTTGCAGACTTTGTTCTTATTGTTCTCATTACAGAACCCCTTGGGGATGGTCATATAGATATCCTCATCAAGATCTCCATACAAGAAAGCATTATTAACATCAAGTTGAAAAAGAGGCCATTTGTTTTTTACGGCTAAAGCAATAAGGCATCTGACAGTAGACATTTTTACAACAGGAGAAAAGGTTTCATCATAGTCTATTCCTTCCCTTTGGTTATAGCCTTTAACAACTAGTCTAGCCTTGTATCTATCAACTTCACCATTGGCTTTATATTTGATTTTAAATATCCATTTGTAGCCAATAGGAATTCTATTAGGAGGTAGATCAGTTATATCCCAAGCATGGTTTTCATTTAAGGCCTCAATTTCAGAATTCATAGCATCAACCCAATTACTATCATGGATAGCTTCTTCATAACAAGTAGGTTCAATACTTTTATTAAGACTAGATGCAAAGCAGTAATTATCTTTGTTAAGATTGGAGTAATTAACAACCTTTTCAACACCATATTTGACTTTTCCTTCTATAATAAAGTCATTAAGATTACTGGGCAACTTGGAAACTCTGGTTGACCTTCTAGCAGTAATGGCTGGCAAGCCTCTTTCTTGTTCAGCAGAATCAGGTGTTGTATCAGCAGGATCAGAAACTGCATCAGCAGAATGTGAATCATGTGATATGTTGCCCTCAGGGCGTGTATTATCATCTATAGATGTTGCAACTGGTTCGTCAATCCTAGTAGGATGACTTACCACTGTGCCATCATCATAGGATGTCACTCTCCCTTCATCATTGGGACTTATTTGTGAGTCAAAGAAATTTTTGTGATTTAAATCTTTTGGTACAAAGGTTTCAACAAAAGGTTTTGACACAGAATTTTTCATTTTGAAGGGAAAAACAGTTTCATAAAATTTGACATCTCTGGAGTAAAAGATATTTTTGGTTTCAAGGCTCAAGAGTTTATAGCCTTTCTTCTCATTTGAATAACCAATAAAGACACTTTTTTCTGACCTACTACCAAATTTATCAGAGATGTTGAGAATGGTGGCATAGCATAAGCAGCCAAAGACTCTAAGGAGAGAGAGTGAAGGGTCATGCCCATACACAAGGAAGAACGGGGACTTGCCAGACAGAACTGAAGAGGGCAACCTGTTTATGACATAGGCAGCAGTTAGAACACATTCAGACCAAAGATTTAGAGGTAATTCCCCCTGAAACATGAGGGATCTAGCTACATTAAGGAGATGCCTATGTTTCCTTTCTGCAATACCATTTTGTTGTGGTGTATAAACACAAGAGGTTTGATGTAAAATTCCGTTTTCATGGAAAAAACGTTGAAGTTTATTATTGACAAATTCTGTCCCATTATCACTTCTAAAGATCTTGACATTGTGTTCAAATTGATTTGATAGCATGTGAGTAAAGTTAACAATGGAAACATAAACATCATCCTTCCCCTTAAGCATATAAACCCACACTGCCCTGGAATAGTCATCAACAACAGTTAAAAAATATTTGTAACCATCTCTGCTAGTGACTTTATATGGTCCCCATACATCAAGATGGACAAGTTGACCAATTTTAGTTGATTTATGTTCACTTAGAGGGAATGGTTCCCTGGTTTGTTTAGCTTTATTACAGGTATCACAGAGATGATCAGTTTCAGATGTACTATCAAATTTAAGAGTGGGTTTAAGTATGTGTAGGACTTGGTCAGAGGGATGACCAAGTCTTTGATGCCAAAGATTTTTTGAAACATGACAAACAGATATGCAGTTATTAGAAATAATCTTACATGAAGAATCAATATCAAACATATATAACCCATTGTGTTGTTTACCAATCCCCACAATCCTTTTTTGATGTAAATCCTGTATATAGCAATTAGATTCATTAAACCCGACAAACATCTTATTGTCTCTAGCAATTTTATGAACATATAGCAAACTAACATTGTACTCAGGAACAACAAGTACATCAAAAAGAGTTAGATCATTATTGATCTTTAAATCACCAATTTTTGTAATTAAGGCATGAGTACCGTTGGGATGTCCAACAGTTAGACCAAGATTTGAAATGTTAACAACATTGATTAAAAAAATTTCAGTCACAGTTATGTGCTGATTTGCACCAGAATCAACAATCCAACCAAGACTGATGTTTCCAGATAATGTCTTAGTGTTGTTGTTAAAAAACTTGTTGAAGTTTATATTAAACTTGACACTGCCATTAAAGAAGGTTCCTGAAAAATTTTTACCTGCCAAGTTGGCATTAGCAGATGACACATTGCTGTCATTGAGAAGACTCATAAGTCTTGAGAGCTGTTCATTAGACAAGGAGACAGGAGAGTTGCTGGCACTATTATCAGTGACAAGATTGGTTTCAGCAGAAACATTGTTACTGCTGAAAGATTTACCATTAAAATTTCTCTTAGCATATCCAGCAGGATAGCCAACAAGATCATAACATCTATCAATGGTGTGACCAGGTTTTTTGCAATTGGTACATTTGAGGTTCATGTTTGGTCCTCTGCTATTAGAGCTGTTACCAGTATTAAGACCATAAACTTTGTTGTTAAAACTTCTTTTGTTATCAAAAAATTTTCCACCATCAGAAGTTTTTGCAGCAAAAGCTGTAGCATTGGGTTTAGCAGAGCTGTTCCCAGATGATACATTTCTGTGAGACTCTTCTCCAGAGACAACAGAGAAAGCAGTTTTGACATTAGGTAAAGGGTCTCTGGTTAAAATATTGCTTCTGATGGGAACATAGGAGTCATCAAGACCCATAAGAAATTGCATTAACTTGATTAGCTGATTATGTTTTTCAAAATGTTTTGCAGCCTCACAAGTGCAAGGAGGCAAGCTAATCATACAATCAAATTGTTTCCATAAAGAGTTAAGATTGTTGTAGTAATCAGCAAGAGAGGACCCACTTTGACTAAGGGAGTTTATATTTTTATGCAAATTAAAAATAGCTGAACCTTCAACCTTATCATAAGTATCTTTAAGATCATTCCACATTTCATAAGCAGTTTTGGCATAGATAGCCCCAGCAAATAATTCAGGGCTGAGAGAATTAAGAATCTAAGTAACCACAACAGAGTTACAAGTGTCCCATTGATTAGCAAGATTAGGGTTTGAATCGTTTCTTATGCAAGTACCATCAATAAACTCTAACTTATTATGGTTCCTTAAGGCAAAGGTCATGGCCATATTCCATATTTTATAATTTTCAGTTCCTGTGAGTTTGATAGAAATAATGGGAGTCCCATTAGTGTTATTAGGGTGTAAGTACAAAGCATCCCCAAAGGATAAGCTTTTCTCAGTGGAACCACCACCACCAGCAGTATCATCACCAATAGCCATAAATAATAAGACAGAGACAGACAGATATAATAATAAGAGTAAATAGACAAGTAAATAAGACTTTGCAATAAGAAACAACAAGCACCAAGCCTGTGGACTAGGGTAAACCAGAGCAGGTATTCGTACCACTCAAAGGTGGCCGATCAAGATTTTAGTCTACCCGTTTGCACCCACAGAGACTTAAGTACTGTATGTTTAAAGAGAAGATAAGACTTAGACTTACAGAGAAATATGCAGCGGAAGAACAAATCACAATCACCCTAGATTCACTTAGTCTTAGGTAAATTGTAAATAGAAGATAATCAGTGATTACGCCAATAGCAATAACCCCAAACCACACCTTTGTTGCCAAAGAGAATCAATGAGCCTGAAGCTCTGATACCATGTTCGAAAGTACAGGCAACACTAGATGAATAATAGAACCTTTATTCAAATCTAAGCTGCAATAGTCAGCTTAGATTAATAGTATCCAAATGTTACAAGATTAGATTAATGTCAATGAGACAATAATCATATGAATGTAAAGACAAGAAAAGATCAGTGAAATGATCTGAGAGAAGAGAAGAGAGTGATACAAAAGACTGCACACTCAAGTGTTTATAACCCTAGATAAGGGGACTTATTAAATAGGAGATTAAGTTACACTAAGACCCCTCTAACGGCTAGTAGAGACTCATCAGCAGAAATGAAGAAAGGCTTCAGCAGAAATGAGATTCTTGGAACTTTAAATCTTTAATCTTTTGTCCAGGTTAAACCCCTGTAATTAATCCTGCAATAAGCCACAACTTGAAAGCCATTAGCAATTGATAGAATGATATGTTTGCCACGGATTACCAACCCAAAATTTAACAGGTTTATTTGTGAAGGCGATGATGAGTGTTCTCTGGATGGCATCTTGGCGAGGTAACCACAGCGTAGCTGTGGTTGCAGCCATGCCAGATCTGAGTCACACTTTACGTTATTTTTATACTTTGTGTTACTCCAGGTTTTTATAGGGGCGTGAACATGACTGGGTTGTGTTTCATCGAATTTGAACTATTCATTGTCGTTATCCATGGTACTTTGTGACTCTACTCGGTGTGTGACGGTGAATAGGCAGTATGTTTAAAATTCAGGTACGTTTCATCTACGCGTTTCGAAAAAAAACTTCAGGTGTGTGTCTTTTTCATAGTATAAGGACATGTAGCGGTCGCTTAGTCCTAAAGATCACCTATAGTGAACCCTCATCATTTATCAATATCAACGATCTTCTGTGGCCGTCTAAAGTTTTGTTTTCTCATATGGCCATTGACCTAACGTATGATATTTCTTATGTTAAAGATCGTTAGACTAGGTGACAGCTTGTTTCCCTAACAAAAAAACACTTAAGGGAGCTGCTCGGTTTTAGCAGGCTGCCAAGGGATTTCAAAAGCTACAATAAGCTTTAAACTCTATAAGTAGATCTACATAATCAATCATCTATCTTCTTTTCACCTGAAAATGTTGGATTGGGGGAAGGCTTTCCTTCTTTCTTGACTTCGTGCGGGGCCCCTTACTGAGTATAAAGCGTTTACATCTTGCGACTCCGTATGTTCCAATTGAGCTTTAAATTTTATAGAGTCAAATAGTTAAAACATGAACTAAGAACAGAAACGCCAAAGTAGCAGCTAATCATAATTGTATCTTTATACAGGGACTAGCCACCTGGTCTGTCAGCCAAACGTCTTTACAAATCTGGGATTGCAGCATCAAGTTACACCAACTAGCAGGTCGCGTTCACGAAGGCCAGGCAGGTTTTCCATACTTATACTGTATTTTTTATGTGCTTTCTTTATTAACTGTTACGATTTCGGTCATACTTATGTGCCACAGACTATTTCTATTGTTGTTGCAGCATCGCGAACACAGTCGGCTACTCATGCACATTCTCAGGATACCAGGCCTAGAGTCATACCAGCACATGGTGGGTTAAAACTAATGGCCCTAATATTACTTTGCTACTCACTTGAATGCAATTTCATCATTACCTTACGTTTGTGTGTATCTCATGATCTCAGGTGCGCCACATGGAAGTTAGAGTTATAACTAATGGGTTACAACTAATGGCCCTAATATTACTTTTGCACATGTATATTAAATTAATTGACAGGAAATTTGTGCATGTTTAGTAAGGTGTTCATTATAAATTTAGTTGGTAATTTATGCTTTTATCCCTTTAATTTTATAACGCAAACGAAACAGTATCGCAATTAACAGTCACAAAGCAAGGTATCATAAAATTCTCGCCGCGGAGCGGCGGGTATTGAATACTTGTTATATTAAAACACCAGTTGCTTTCATATACTATAACTATATATTAAAAGACTAGTTAGTTACATAATTTTTGTTTCTGAATACCTTCCATGTACGTGTCGGGGAAGGTTGAAACGTTAAATTTATATATCATACGTAAATGTGAAAAGCAATCTATACTACTTTGTATTTAAGACATTTATAAAACTAGGCGAGTACCCGTGGCTAGCGGCAGACAATTAACGATATGCGATATTGTGGTAAGTGTTTTAGAGGTTGTTTATATAGGCGAAATACGAAATGTTGAAATTGATTTTTCCCGCCAATGAAACAATGAATGGGCTGGCGAATTTGGAAATTTGAAATACATTGAAATCAAATTTTAATAGTTACCATGCAAGAAATAAATAGAAATCAAATTAAATACTTTCCATGCAAAGGTACCATGCAAGAATATTGATTTTCCACTATTTCACTTTTCACTTTTCCAATATTGACTTGTTGACCATTTTTCTTTTTAATGTAGTAAAGATGGAAGGCTTAAAACTTTAAGCAACACACTTAATAATAATGAAAAATGAAGTTACATCTGAAAAATTAAGTGTCTTAAATTTGTAAACTTGTAACATTCCTCCAATAAATACCTAATAAATGTTATTTTTAAAACACCATACAATGAAAAATCCATGTTATTATATATATTGTACATACTAGTAAAACACACAAAACTTCATAGAATTTATATGAAAACAAGTTGATGATACATATAAACAAGTGGATGTTACATAACCGGAAATCGGAGTAACTACCGGTTTGGCTAGCTAATAAAATCCGTCAGGAAACGAACTTATGAGGACCGTTGGAACAGGTAAAAACAGATTAATCGGACCTGACCGGGATCATTTTCTTCTCGTTTTTCTCAAGTTAGTCAGCTCGTTATTGTTATTTTTTGGTGTTTGGACTTTAATCACAGGGTACCAGCCGTCGCAATGCACGGGCCTGCTTATTATTAAGATACAAATCATGAAATGCCTAATGAAAACCCAAAAGGACCAAAACAAACTATATTTTTGGACTTTGAGCTAATGACTTAATGAAAGGATCAAAACTTTGTATCCCATCACGAGATAATGTGGTTAAATTAGAGATGAACGAGGGTGGTCAGCTTATCTATACTACATTATAATGTATTTAAGACTTCCTATAAAAGGAAGTCTTAAAAATATAAGCCTACACATGTTATTATAATTAGTAATTCATATAATTAAGAAAAGAAGCATAATGTATAACACTTTAATGCACATAATTTTCAGACGTACAAGACAAGAAGCATATCGTACACCACTTTAATGCACATATTAAAAAAAACAAAACACCACATTAATGCTATTTAATATAGTCAATTAATTAACTGATCAATAAATATAATTAATACAGTTATTAAAACACCCCTAACATAATAAATACAAATAATAGTAATAATAATAATACTAATAATAATAATAATATATAAAAGATAGTATTGGAGAAAAGATATAATGGAGAAAGGCCGGACAATACTTAAAATACACCTAGAACAGGGAGACTTTTTCAAGTGAGTTATGATGATCAAACTAATTCAACAATCACTTCAGGGTTTTGTGCAGACGTATTCTGGGCTGCCTTTAATGGATTAGGTCGCGATGTAACCTTTGAATATATTCCATTTACGCCTGGCTCTTTTCATGACCTTATGGATCGAGTCCATAACGGGGTATGCATATTATATAAACCAGTATTCTTTGTCATCAATATATATTGGGAAAGAAATATAACTTGTAATTTATTATTATCATTCGCATCAGGAATTGGATGCTGCAATTGGAGATATAACAATCACAGCTAATAGATCTAAATATGCTGACTTCACATTGCCATTTACGGATATTGGCGTTGCAACACTATCAAGAAACGCCAAAACAAGCATTTGGATCTTTATGAAACCACTTAGTTCAGATCTTTGGGCTGTGTCTGCTTGTTTCTTTATTTTGACTGGCATTGTCGTTTGGATACTTGAACATCGGATAAATGAAGAATTTCAAGGTTCAACAGCAGAACAAATCGGGACAACCTTCTGGTTTGCCTTTTCAACACTTGTTTATGCTCAAAGTAAGCTCTAGCACCCTGTTTTGGTTGTTGTTGTTGTTATTTATTTTTTTTATTTTGCCACAAACACATCTAAGTATAATGATGAACATAAATTTATTAAGAGCAACCATTTTAAGTTTAGGTTTTGAAAATTTCAGGGGAGAAGCTGCAGAGTAATTTGTCAAGATTTGTAGTCATAGTGTGGCTGTTCGTAGTGCTTGTGCTCGTTTCAAGTTACACTGCAACATTAAGTTCGCTATTAACTGTTGAACAAATTCAGTTAGCATCAATGAGAGGGTCTATTGGATACCCGTATGGCCCTGTGGGAGCCCTTGTTGTTAGGAACATGAATTTTGAAGACCCCAGGTTAAAGCCACATTCTTCACTAGAGGAATTTGCTGATGCTTTGACACGTGGCAGTAAAAATGGTGGTGTTGATGCAATTGTTGATGAAATTCCTTATATTAAGGAATTTCTTGCACAATATCCATCTGGCTACTCGATGACCGTATCTGAAACTATCACCAATGGCTTTGGCTTTGTGAGTCTCTTCACTATACAATTCTTTAATATTAGCGTTAACATGGGTAAGAGGTCACAACATGTCAATCTTTTGAACGGGATGAAAACTATATTACCCAATATAATAACAAATCCAAGTCTTTTTTCTTGATTAATATGAGTTAGGAGGGTTGATGCATTAAACATATAATGTGGGTCACTTTTGACCCAAGCAACCACTTTGTTTAAGCTAATCTGTTTCTTTACCTTCATTTTGACCCGCTAAAGATAAAATGTACTGTAACAGGCTTAAGTTAAATATGAAAATTTGACATTGTAGATCAAGTCTATCCTAGTCAAATGCTAAATATAAAAATGTGTAGGCATTCCCGAAAGGTTCAACGTTGGCCCCTGAGATGTCAATTCAGATTGCCAAATTACGAGAAGACGGGACTTTAAAGTTATTGGAGGATAAGTGGTTTAATAAACAATTATTTTCCGCGACTGCGCCCAAAATTTTAGACCTTGAAGGTTTCCGTGGTTTATTTCTTATCAGTGGGGTTTCAATGGCATCTGCACTTTTCCTATACATGCTTTATTTTGTACATGAGAAAGTGCGTTTCCAGTATACGATGCTGGCAAGAGGAAAGCTGACATTTATCATGAGGTTTCTCATACCTAAATTCGCTATTCTTGTGTAAAGAATATATCCCAAATTCGATTTACAATGTTCACATATATTGATGAACATTTAGATTTATTTAAGGGATAAGTGTCTATCCAACTTGACATTTTTTCTTTTGTTGTGTATTCAACTTTTAATTTTCTTATTGTATGCATCAAACTCGCTAATCTTTTTTATTGTATGTATCAAAGTCTCTAATTTTTTTTATTATATGTTTCATTAGTGTTAAGTGTTGTATTTCTTACATTTTTTGTCCTTGTGGTTTGTCGGGTGTAACACTTTTAGTCCATTTATTTGGTCCCCAATAGATAACTTCAGTTAGTCCGAAATACATAACCATCACCTACTACCGCCACCACCACCCACCACCGCCACCACCACCCATCACCACCACCATGCATCACCCACTGCCGCCACCACCCACCAACCAGCACCACCGCCACCAACTGCCACTACCGCCACCTACTGCCACTATCGCCACTCACCATCACCACTCATCACCACCTACCACCACCACCTACCACCACTTACCACCACCACTACCAATCACCACTACCACCACCCACCACCACCTACCACCACCACTACCAATCACCACCCAGACACACCACCGCCACCCACGACCAACATCGTCACCCACCACCAATCACCGCACCACGCACCACTGCCACCCACTGCCACCACCGCCGCCACCTACCGCCACCACCACCACTACCACTCATCACCGCCACCCACGCCACCACCAACTACCACCATCACCATGCGCTACCAATCACCACCACCACGCACCACCGCCACCCACTGCGACCATCGCCACCCACCACCACTACCAATCACCACCACCACGCACCACCGCCACCCTTAGCAGCCCAATCAAAAAGGATTATTTCAGTTATACAAAATCTCTATTCGCTTCACATGTTGCATATGTGAAATAGCAACTATGTGTATTATTGATTGTGTTTGGTGATTACATAATAATGATTGTGTATCTATGATAAATACATAGCTTAATTAACAAGCAAATCAAACCCTAAACCTAATGGTGTTATTGATTGTGTTTGTTTATGCTCAGATAATCATAAGCAGAATCTATATATCTGATAATTGTGACCTCAGACTTCACGATAATCTTTTAATTGGTTCCAAAAACGCAAATCCAAACACCCTCTAAAAGTAACAAGCCAACCACTTGACGGGAGAACTAGGGACCGCAACTAACAAACATGGAGAACAAAAACAACATATCTTAATTTGGAAAACAAAAAGTAAAAAAACAATTAAAATACCTAGGTAGTGTATGCACAGTCATCCATAGTTTCAGGGATCAACTGTTTAGCAGAAGCGGGTTGAATGGCCTGATATATGGTCAATGGCTGCAATTAAAGTAGTAGTAATTCAGCTACATAAAGCAATTACCTGATACCAAGGATACTTGAGGTAGTGGAATTGTTTGAAGGATACTTTAAGTTGTCATAATTTATGGAGTCTATTTAGACTTGACTGACTCAAACAAAGTCAACTCAAGAGATTAGTCAGATGGAAAGTGAAATCACATAGACACTACAGGAATATATAAAATTAAAGAAATTAAAAAATAAATAATAATAATAAAAACTTAACGTATAATTTGTACTTGCAGTTATACGAGCCTTTTGCTCGTTTGTCATTCAAGTATGAAGATGAAAAGCCGGAAGTGCACAGATGTGTTAATATTTATTCTGATTTGCTTTCAAATATGCTCAAAAGCACAAGATGATTTGTCATACAAGGAGATCCCGGTGGGAGTGATTCTAGATATGGGATCATGGGTCGGAAAGATTGTTCATAGCTGTATGACCATGGCAGTATCTGACTTTTACACCTCTAACAACCACTACAAAACAAGGATAGTTCTCCACAGTAGGGATACACATGGAGAACCACTGCATGCTCTATCCACAGGTAAATAACGTACTATTTCAGATTATATTTTATGCATGCTTAAGACGATAAAATATCTCTTACAACTTCCAAGATATAAAGGGTCAAACTAAAGCAAAGTGATACTTGCCATACCTAATTGGAGAAAAAATAGAGAGCAAACTATAACTGAAACTAGAATCAGAACGGGTCTAGTGTGAATCTTAAACCGTAATGGTTTATCCTGTCGTGGTTGGTAAGACATTCTAAAAATTAACCAGATACTAAACTTAAGACGTCGCAAATTTTATACGATTTTCTTGTTTTCCTGCCAGGTCTTGATCTATTGGAGAAGCAGAAAGTCCAAGCAATCATAGCTTCCGAGTCAGCAACCAAAGCAAAGTTTCTTGCAGTATTGGGAGACGAAGCTAGAGTACCTATTCTTTCTTTTTCTCCAACTCCATCTTCCAACAAACATCCTTATTTCCTTCAAGTTTCACAAGATGAAACTACTCAATTTAAAGCCATTGCTGCAATGGCAGAATCGTTTCAATGGAAGAATGTCATTCTCATATGTGAGGACGCTGCAAATGAGATAGAAGTGGCGAAGCTTATGACTAATATCTTACAAGAGAAGAAAATTTCGGTATCGTATATGAGCCTAATTTCAACCTCTTCCAGCAATGGACTAGTTCATGAAGAGCTTCACAAGCTTTCAGCTATGCAAACAAATATATACATCATGCATGCTTGTCATTCTCTTACATCCCGTGTCTTATCAAAAGCAAAATATTTTGGATTGTTGGATGCGGGATACAAATGGATTATCACGAGTAAAACTATGGACTTTTTCAACTTCATGGATGGTGAAGCTGTTGAGTCTATGCAAGGTGTGGTGGGTTTTAGATCGTATATTCCACAGTCAAGGGATCTTCACAATTTCACATTGAAATGGAGAAAGGAACATCATGCTATGAACCCTTTGACGGAGCTCAAGAAAATAAACCCTTATGGTGTCTGGGCATATGATGCAGTTTCAGCATTAGCAATGGCTATTGAGAGGACACAAACATCTAGCAAAATTCCAAGGGATACATCTCTTACGGATCAGATGTTAACAATCTCATTTCGTGGTTTGGCGGGTACTTTCCAACTTATGAATGGTAGGAAGAGTACACAAGTCTTAGAAATAATAAATGTGATAGGTAACAGGGAGCGAAGGGTTGGGTTTTGGACAAAGGGTGTTGGTTTAACCAGAAAGATTGACAAGTTAAATTCAATTCCTGATATCATCTGGCCAGGAGGTATCTCGACTAATCCACATAGGATGCTACAAACGAGCAGAAAAACCCTCAGAATCGGCCTTCCAGTGGTAAATAGAACAGGGAGACTTTTTCAAGTGAGTTATGATGATCAAACTAATTCAACAATCGTTTCAGGGTTTTGTGCAGATGTATTCTGGGCCGCCTTTAATGGATTAGGTCGCGATGTAGCCTTTGAATATATTCCATATAGGGGAAAAGCTAAAGTTGGAAAAATTTATAATGACCTTATGGATCAAGTCCATAACGGGGTATGCATATTATATAAAGTTATAAACCAGTATTCTTTAATTTGTCATCAATATATATTGGGAAAGAAATATAACTTGTAATTTATTATTATCATTTGTATCAGGAATTTGATGTTGCAATTGGAGATATAACAATCAGAGCTAATAGATCCAAATATGTTGACTTCACATTGCCATTTACGGATATTGGCCTTGCAACACTCTCAAGAAACGCCAAAACAAGCATTTGGGTCTTTTTGAAACCACTTAGTTCAGATCTGTGGGTTGTGTCTGCTTGTTTCTTTATTTTGACTGGCATTGTCGTTTGGATACTTGAACATCGGACAAATGAAGAATTTCAAGGTTCAACAGCAAAACAAATCGGGACAACCTTCTGGTTTGCCTTTTCAACACTTGTTTATGCTCATAGTAAGCTCTTGCACCCTGTTTTTTATTTTATTTTATTTATTTATTTATTTTTTCTCACAAACGCATCTAAGTATAATGGCTAACAGAAATTTAGTAAGAGCTAAACCAATTTAAGTTTCGGTTTTGAAAATTTCAGGGGAGAAGCTGCAGAGTAATTTGTCAAGATTTGTAGTCATAGTGTGGTTGTTCGTAGTGCTTGTGCTCGTTTCAAGTTACACTGCAACATTAAGTTCGCTATTAACAGTTGAACAAATTCAGTTAGCATCAAAGAGAGGGTCTATTGGATACCCGTTAGGCCCTGTACCAGGAGCCCTAGTTAGGAACATTAAAAGGTTGAATCATTCTTTACCAGAGGAATTTGCTGATGCTTTGTTGATGCAATTGTTGATGAAATTCCTTATATTAAGGAATTTCTTGCACAATATCCGTCTGGCTACTCGATGACCGTATCTGAAACTATCACCAATGGCTTTGGCTTTGTGAGTCTCTTCACTATACAATTCTTTAATATTAGCGTTAACATGGGTAACAGGTCAAAGCAGGTCAATCTTTTGAACGGGATGAGAACTATATTACCCAATATAATAACAAATCCAAGTCTTTTTTCTTGATTAAAATGAGTTAGAAGGGTTTATGCATTAAACATACAATGTGCGTCACTTTTGACCCAAGCAACCACTTTGTTTAAGCTAATCTGTTTCTTTACCTTCATTTTGACCCGCTAAAGATAAAATGTAACTGGAATCGACCCGTTCAATCTTAAATAGGTCGAAATTTGTTGCATGTAAAAGGCTTCAGTTAAATATGAAAATTTGACATTTTAGATAAAGTCTATCTTAGTCAAATGTTAAATATAAAAATGCGCAGGCATTCCCGAAAGGTTCAACGTTGGCCCCTGAGATGTCAATTCAGATTGCCAAATTACGAGAGGACGGGACTTTAAAGTTATTGGAGGATAAGTGGTTTAATAAACAATTAGATTCCGCGACTGCGCCCAAAATTTTAAACCTTGAAGGTTTCCGTGGTTTATTTCTTATCAGTGGGGTTTCAATGGCATCTGCACTTTTCCTATACATGCTTTATTTTGTACATGAGAAAGTGCATTTCCAGTATACGATGCTGGCGGGAGGAAAGCTGACATTTATCATGAGGTTTCTCATACCTAAATTCGCTAGTCTTGTTTAAAGATATATCCCAAATTCGATTTACAATGTTCACATATATTGATGAACATTTAGATTTATCTATGCACATTTTCAGTTATACAAAATCTCTCTTCGCTTCATATGTTGCATATGTAAAATTGCAACTAGGTGTATTATTGATTGTGTTTTGGTGTATTATTGATCGTGTTTGTTGATTACATAATAAAGATTGCGTATCTATGACAAATACATAGTTTAATTATCAAGCAAATCAAACCCTAAACCTCATGGTGTTATTGATTGTGTTTGTTTTTGCTCAGATAATCATAAGCAGAATCTATATATCTGATAATTGTGACTTCAGACTTCACAATAATCTTTTAATTGGTTCCAAAAACGCAAATCCAAACACCCTCTAAAAGTAACAAGCCAACCACTTGACGGGAGAACTAGGGACCGTAACTAATAAACATGGAGAACAAAAACGCCATATCTTAATTTGGAAAACAAAAAGTAAAAAAGCAATTAAAATACCTAGGTAGTGTATGCACAGTCATCCATAGTTTCAGGGATCAACTGTTTAGCAGAAGCGAGTTGAATGGCCTGATTTATGGTCAATGGCTGCAATATAAGTAGAAGTAGTTATGGCTATCGCTCATGTGAAGTAATGTCCATTGGTTTTCAGAAACAATTATGAGAGAAGTGTGAATTACCCAATGAAGAAGCAGCGCAACGGGAGAATCTAACGGGATACCTCTCCATTCGTAAGAGTCATTCCAACTACTTAACTGCTTGTTTAATATAGACAAAGGCCCTGCATATCGATCGAGTTTGTGAATTTCATCTTTAAGAAGCAATTGAAGCAATTCTAACTTATTTAAACTACAGATGTTGAAGATTTATAAGTATACCTCTACAAGGGGATAACCTACTCGGGAGACTCCGGCCCTTATCAGACCTTCCAATCAAATGAATAAGACGATGAGATGTCATCTGTAATATAATCCAAATTGTAACTTCGTAATAAACTAACTACAAAAGCTAAGAACAGCCATACCACTGATATATCATCAACAATGTCGCATATAACATATTGTTCCAGCCCTTATCAGACCTTCCTTTTGTTGACAAAGTTCCAACCCAAAGTATTTACATCGCCACTATTAAAGCATTTTTTAAACAATTAAATAATAGTAGTAACACTAATCAAAATCAGCATCTTTTTTTGGGATGGAAATGAGTAACTAAATTGAAAATTAAGAACTGAAAAGAGCATATAAGAACCTTGAATGATCCAACGAAGTACTTGAATCCCCACAACTACATTCACAGATCCAGATTCCTACACGGTGGATCCCTAACTTCTCCAAAAACGAACACCTAGTCACCACGTTTCCGCACACCTACAACATATTAATTATTTTACCAATTATGAGAACATTCTGGTTTCGTGGCCAAAGCTTAACTCCCAAAAATCAGATTTACCACTACTTGTTACGAATTTCTAACAAATACATTTTCTTTGAATATCAATC
Source organism: Chrysanthemum seticuspe (assembly GCA_019973895.1). Classification (NCBI taxonomy): domain Eukaryota; kingdom Viridiplantae; phylum Streptophyta; class Magnoliopsida; order Asterales; family Asteraceae; genus Chrysanthemum; species Chrysanthemum seticuspe. The sequence continues at coordinate 32,725,994 of BPTQ01000009.1, forward strand.
TATGAGTCGAGAGCGCCTCGTTTGATGTTATTCAGCTACATAAAACGATTACCTGATAAGTAGCCTCCCGCCGAAAACTAAAAGGGAAGTCATTAAGCAGCTCCACAGAACACATTTGTCGTTTTAGTCTTTCACATTCTTCTTTATGAACACTCCAATGTGATATCTTAAACAAAATTAATATGCGTACAATCACTTATAAGCATCAAAATAAGATAATCACATACTGAATTACTCATACACGTATACCGAAGAACTTTTTTAGATGAACACACTCATGAAATAGTTACTTTTTGCAGAACATATAAATCTAGAGTCTGCAGTTTATATTAAGAGATACTGAGTTGGGAATAATAGCGTGTGTTTTACGAGACAGATGAGAAACCTAATACTCTTCTACGTGAACGATCCAATGTGATTAGTTACAAGCATCCACTTATGATAATCAGTTAATCACATAGCACAAGTGGTCACAAAATGCATGGTCATTGCAGGACAAATAAGAGATATTAACTAACCATAAGCAACAATTCGGAAATTTATTACATTGCAACGACTTATTCCACCTGAAGTTAGTAACTAACACTAGTACATAAATTACATCAGTATATGGAGAACTAAGAAACTATACTTTTTACTATAGTTTAAGCAACTTAAGAGACGATGAAACTGCACCAGAAATGCCGCACCACCTTCACAACATACTCCAAATTTCACAAACTGTACTCCTAATATGACCACCGACAACGCAATCAGTAACTCTATACACATTATTCATTCGGACATGTCTCCTATTAGATACATACCACAGAGTATGTTTGACCGACTTTGACCTAAAAAAAGCGTTTTTTTTTTTAAAGTTTGACCGATATTGACCAAAACCAATTTTTTTGACTGATAAGTGAAAAATCGTATCGGTTGACCGCCGATAAGCGATACATCAGTGATATATCGGCCGCCAAGACCGATATTTACAACACTTGCTAGCGTTTAGCATTTTGTACACAATGCTTGTTTGGCAACAGGCAGCTAACATTCCTAATTTTTCTAAACGCTCAAAATAAAAATGCTACTTGAAGGAGCATTTACTAGCAACTAGCGTTTACACTTAATAATTACAAAACACAAAGCTATGTTACCAAACGCTATACCAAAACAAACTGCTATTGCTTATAGCTACTGCTTCTGCTACTGCTTATTGCTACTACTAACAGGGACGGAACCAGGAGGGTTCCCGCGGGTGCCCGGGACCCCTATGGATTTTTTCGATGTAGTGTTAATTTTTGAAAAAAACATCAATTTTTCCTAAATGCATCTAAAATGCACCCGACCCATCAAAATGTGTTTCTATATTAAAGTTCCAAAAAACTTGCTGGTTCCGTCCCTGACTGCTAACTTACTACTATTTTCGCCAAACATAAAGCTAGGTTGTGTTTGGCGACAAGCATTTTGGAGCGTTTAGAATATAATGCTTGTTTGGAAACGAGCGTTTAGCTTTAGGATTTTGTTTAAACACTCTTATTTGAAACGCTAATAAAACAAGCATTTAGCGTTATTTTACACTTTATAATTATAGATACATGTATAAAACAAACAGTTAGTGCTACTTTTGGCAAAGCGATACTTACGCCAACAAAATAACGGATACGCAAACTAACTAGTTCATCAAATTAGCAGTATTTAATGACCGTACGATATTAGGGTTTGAATAGAGAAATAATTAAACCTGATGGGAAAAGGAGCAATAAAAACGGCGCCACAACCGTCGCAGCGATGGTGAGGGTCACCGGAGCAACGGCGGCGGCTTCTTTTTCCGGCGCACTCCATTTTTACCGGAAGATTGTTACACACAGTCACTGTGGTTTTTTTTTTTTTTTTTTTTTTTTTTTTTTTTTTTTTTTAACATTGTTTATTTTGTACCCCTCTATTATGTTACACATCGCACTTTTGTCTCTCATTAAAACTTTTATATTTGTGTATTTACTATTTAGTGATAAACTACTTATTTTTAAAATTACATATATATCCTTTTGATGCATTAAAATCATTGTATTTTATGTATCAAAACTGATACAAAAGATATATATATGTAAATACTTATCCAGAGAGGGATATATACATGAAATTTTCCCAAAACTTAAACAGCTTTGTATATTATGCATTGAAAACTTGTATTTCCCCCCCCCCCCCCCCCATAAATATGCAAATATTCAAGTTTTATTTGGTTTTTCTTTTAAGGTCAAAAACTTTTTCTTAAAGATAAGACCATGCTTGGCCTAGGACATAAGTCCGTGTGCGAGATCGAGGACGAGGCTGATTCGCCATCAGGCATGAGGGCGAGCCAATAAATGAAGATTATGCTGAAAAAAAAGTCTACTTTTTACTTACTCTCGCTGGAGGTGAAGTTTTTAAGAGATGTATATGATGAAATACCTTTTTATCATAAAAAATCGCGTATTTTAGTATTTTTGAAATGTATGGACTTGTTATGTATTTTGAACTAGTGTTTTTAGTTTGAACAACAAACTACTTATTTCTTTTGAATAACCAGCTTTTTTTTTTTCAAATTCTTATCGTAAAATTCATCCAACTTCTTACTTCTCCTTTGTAAACATATTGCTTGATGCCTTGATGTTAATACGTTGTTTAGCAGCATTAAAAAAAGAGATGATTTGCACACTTTGTTTGTGATTTGCACACATTATTGTACAAGCAGATAAAATAGAATAAATATAATACAGCTATGTAAAACATAAGATAAATTGTCTCAATTAAAAAAAATGCATATCAATCTCCATTCAAAAAATACACTTTTGCTTCCAAACAAATAAATGTTTAGTAAGAGGGCTAAGCGTCATAACGCACCACACGGCATTATACCCACGTAGCACGGCGTTAAAATTACACGGCGTTGGTCAGCATTATGATACTGGCTTTCCCAATTTGGCAACGGCGTTGAGGCGCAAGTTGTCCCACTAACTTGCATTGTAACGCTTTTTTTTTTTTGTATATGAGTGTGTGTTGACAATGTGTGTGTTTTAACAATGTGTGTGATGATGTGTGCGCGCATGTGTGTGGGGTTACAAAAGAAAAAAAAATGCAAATTTAGTCCTTGTGGAAATTTGCATTTTTTTTATGCAAAAGTTAAAAAATAGGTTTGTTAAATATAACTTTAAAAACAATGTTATTTTGTATTTTAATTTGATAATTGAAAATAGTTTTTTAAAATAAATGGAAAAGAAAAAAATGTGTCTCAAAAGAGTGGTGTTATGGGGTGTTATGATAAGGGGTATTTTTTGTGTGTTGGTGTTAAAATGTTAAAACTGAAATGGCGATGACATGGTTGTATTTTTTTAGTGTTATGACACCTTAGCCTCTAAGAGGCACAAGAAAATAGTTTATTTTTATGTCTTTGAAGGCCATGAAATACATTTGTTGTAGTATGATTCAACTTCATTCTCCAAGTAGTATGTTGAAGTAACATGAGTTGATAAATCAGCACACCTATAATTGATATAAGATATAATGGGAGGGCGGTTTTCTATTTCATTCCATTTTATTCCGAACGTTATCTCTTTTGGATCCCGATTTCTTAGCCCAATACCAGCCCAGCAGTACTTTATCAATTGAGAAGTGTTGGGAAGTCTTCGGAGTGAAGAAAACGGTTATGAAATCCAAAGGCAAAGCCATAAAATATTTTGGGTGAAGCGGTCTTTTTGGACAGGTGGTTGATAGACACACTTAGGACCAATGAAGATCGTTAAATGTGTTTTACAAGAACTTGGATAATCGAGAGAAGAAAAGATTATCGAAAGCTTCAATGTATTATCAATGGTGGATTTGTTACAAGTTTGTTACAATAAGAGAGAGAGATTCAAGAGAGAAATTGTATATCACAAAACTACTGAATGAAAATGCTGTTACAAGTATTTAAAGGAAGATGTTTGGGCGGGAGAGTTGGTTAAGCCAAAGGAGAGCATGTCACGTGCACCTCGCGTGTGTATATACACACCTGCGCCTCACGTGCCATTTGGCTTATCTAACTTACCAGCTTATAAGAGCTTATTCACTAACAACTCTTATCAATCCTTCCCTCTTCAAATCATTCTTGTCCTCAAGAATGGGAATCAAAAGATGGAAACTTGGCATATAAATCCTCCAAGTTCTCCCAAGTAGCATCTTCTTGTGTACCATTTGTCCACTGAATTAGACATACACTACAACAGCATTCTTCTTCTTCACCATTTTTCTATCCAATATCACCATAGGTTGAACTGCTATTAAACCTTCTTGATCACAGCTGGGAAGATCACTGACTTGTGTTGGTGGTGGTATTCCTTTGCAAAGTTTCAATTGGGACACATGAAAAACATTATGGATTTGGCTATGAGCTGGTAATGCCAATTTGTATGCTACTTGTCCTATCTTCTCCGTGATCTGGAAGGGTCCAAAATAGTATGGAGAGAACTTATTCTGCTTCCCTTGTCTAATAGACACCTGTCTATGAGGTTGTAATTTCAAGAACACCATATCCCCTTCCTTCAGAACTCTTTCACTTCTACTCTTGTCTGATTGCTGCTTCATTCTGTTTTGAGCTCTTTCCAAATGAAACTTTAACAATTGAATAACTTGTTCTCTAGCTGCCAATGTTCTGTCCACTGCATCAACCTTACTCAGACCTCCTATGTATGACACATGGATTGGTGGAGCTTGGCCATATAGTGCCTCAAAGGGTGTAGTAAAAATGGAAGTATGAAAGTTAGAATTATACCACAACTCAGCTAATGATAACCACTTTGTCCACTCTTTTGGCCTTTCCCCAGACATGCATCTAAGGTAGCACTCCAAACACCTATTAACTACTTCTGATTGTCCATCTGTCTGTGGGTGATAAGAGGTGGACATCAGTAGTTTAACTTGCAATAGCTTGAACAATTCTTTCCAAAAACCACTTAGAAACACCTTGTCCTTATCTGACACAATGGTAGAAGGCAACCCATGTAATTTGTAGATAGTGTCTAAGAACTTTTGAGCAACTTGAACTGCAGTGAATGGATGAGCTAGAGCCATAAAATGAGCATACTTGGTAAGCCTGTCAACCACTACCAAAATCACATTACACCCATTAGACTTGGGTAAACCTTCAATGAAATCCATGGAGATGCTTTCCCATACCCTTTGAGGAATAGGCAGAGGTTGTAAAAGACCAGGATAAGCTGCCAAATCTTGTTTACACCTTTGACAAGTAATACACTCATTAATAAACTGCTTGACTTCCTTTCTCAACCCCTTCCAATATAATGCATAACAGATCTTGTGGGTGGTTACTTTAACACCAGAATGTCCTCCCACAGATCCACCATGAAAATGAGCAATCAATTCTTTTCTTAGCTCCTTATCTTGACCAACCACCATCTTGTTCTTTCTTAAAAGTTGTCCATTAGACCAAATATAATGTTTCTTAGTAGGAGTACCAGTCTGTAAGTGATCAATTATGGTCTTCAATGTGACATATGTATTCCAACTAGCAGCTATTCTAGCAGCCAATTCAGTGGTCATGGTGACTACTGTAGCCTGCATTAAGGTTACCCCTTCTTGTACCCTTCATAAGGCATCAGCAGCTGCATTGTCAACTCCCTTTTTGTACTTCGCCTCATAGTCAAACCCCATCAATTTTGGAAGCCACTTCAATTGTGCAGGGGTAGATATTCTTTGATCCAATAAATACTTCAAACTATAGTGATCTGTTTTGAGAACAAAATGTCTATCCAACAAATAACCTCTCCACTTCTCCAATGCCAACATAACAGCCAAGAATTCCTTCTCATAAGTGGATAGTGTTTGATGTTTTGGAGCCAAACTTTTGCTCAAATAGGCAATAGGATGACCATTCTGCTGTAGTACTGCACCAATTCCACTTCCAGAAGCATCAATTTCTACTTCAAAAGGAATGTCAAAGTTTGGAAGTGCTAAAACAGGTGCTTGTGTCATGGCTTTCTTTAATGTTTCAAATGCTGTCATAGCTTCCTCAGACCATTTGAATGCATTCTTCTTGAGCAACTGAGTCAATGGCCTACTAATAGTAGCAAAATCTTTGATGAATTTCCTGTAGTACCCTGTGAGTCCAAGAAATCCTCTTAGCTGTTTGATATTAGTTGGTGTAGGCCATCCTTGCATTGCCACTATCTTAGTGGGGTCAGTAGCAACTCATTCTTCAGACAAAACATGTCCGAAATACTCCACATGAGTAGTGCCAAACACACATTTAGACTTCTTTGCATACAACCTATTTTGCCTCATAGTCTTGAGTACCATTGTTAAATGCTCCACATGATCAGACATATTCTTGGAATAGACCAAAATATCATTAAAGAATACTAAGGTGAAATTCCTCAAATAGCTTTTGAAAACCTGATTCATGAGAGCTTGAAAGGTAGATGGTGCATTTGTGAGTCCAAAGGGCATGACAAGGAACTCATAATGACCTTCATGTGTTTTGAAAGCAGTTTTGGCTATATCATCTTCAAACATTCTGATCTGATGGTACCCTGATCTGAGGTCCAATTTTGAAAACACTGCTGCCCCATGTAACTCATCAATGAGCTCATCAATGACTGGAATGGGAAATTTGTCCTTGACTGTATGCTTATTTAATTGTCTATAATCCACACACATTATCCAGCTATTGTCTTTCTTTTTTACCATTACTATGGGTGAGGCAAATGGGTTGTGGCTTTGCTTAATCACCCCTGCCTCAAGCAACTCTTTGACCATGGCCTCAATGGCATCCTTTTGCACAGGTGGATGTCTATAAGGTCTTGTGTTAACTGGTTGGGTATTTGGGAATAGAGGAATTCTATGGTCAAAATCTCTCTTTGGTGGCAACTCCTTGGGTTCTTCAAATACATCAGCATACTCCTTAATCACTTCAACTAATGCAGGGTTCATTTCTTGGCTTTTCCCTGTTCCTTCTGTAGACATAAGCTCAATTCCAGTATTTAGATACACACACAACATTGAAAGCTCTGCTTGTGGTGTACCTTCTAGCCTTTGTAATTGTTTCTTCCCTTTTAACCATTGAATTGTTGGTTTAGAAGTTCCTCTTAAAGCCACATGTTTACCCTTGTACATAAATTGCATTCTCAACTCCTTGAAATTACACATGATTTCTCCAAGAGTAGAGAGCCATTGAATTCCCAAAACCATATCACAACCTCCTAGAGGAAGCAACATCACATCAGATACAAAAGTTTCCCCTTTCAATTTCCATGTAAATCCTTTGCACTCACTTACACTGAGCAACTTCCTTCCACCAACCACAGTGACTGTCAAAGGGCAAGTCTGTCTAATCTTACACCCCATCCTTTTGGCTACATTAATGTCAACAAAGTTGTGAGTAGACCCTTAGTCAACAAGGATGTGCAGTTCATGTTTATTACCAAACACCCCTACTACCCTCAATGTCTGATAAGAACTTACTCCATTCAATGCATTTAATGAAATTTGTGGCTGAACTTCAAGAGACTCTGATTCCTCCAACTCATCTTTAGCATCCTCAAACTCATCTTCCACCTCCTCATTTTCAGCCAATACTACTAGACTAAACAAATGTCCTTCACATTTATGCCCTGGCACAAACTTTTTATCACAATAGAAACATAGATTTTTAGCCCTCTTTTCCTCATACTCTTTTTGTGTCAACTGTCTTCTAGGCTGAGTACTGTTTTGCCTATTGTTCCAATTCCTATTAGCACTTGGCAATGCTAACAATGGTTTAGCCACTTGGTTAACATGACCAAATCTGTTGCTAGTCATATTGGTTTGTAACCTGTTCTTCTTCTTAATAGCATTCAAAGTAGCTTCTTGATAGTTAGTGAGGGAATAAGCATCAACTAATGTTTAGGGCCTAAACATCCTTACTGCCATTTCCAATTCAGTAGGCAACCCACCCAAATAGAAGCTAATAACATGTTCTTCACTTATCTCCACTCTACTTAACAAAGTGTCAAACACATCTTGGTAATCTCTAGCAGTTGACTCATACTTCACATTTTTAAGTTCAGACATGGGATCATCATACACTGTACCAAATCTTTGAATAATAGCATCTCTATACACAGTCCATAACACCAATTCACCATGCAATCTAATGAATTGTCTATGCCACAATAATGCCTTATCAAAAAGATGGACAGAGATGAGTCTTACCTTTTGTTCATCAGGGATATTATCAATGGCAAAAAACTGTTCACATCTAAACATCCATCCCCTCACATCATCCCCTGAGAACTTTGGAAACTCCACTTTAGTCATCCTACTAACTTGAGTTTGACCATTTTGCCCTTGAGTGGATGTTCTTGTTACAGCACTGTTTGAGATTTGACTTTGCAAGAATTGACCCATCATTTCCTCCATAGTTTGTCTGAACCCAGGCAATGTCTCATCAATGTATCTTCTTGTATTTTCATCCACACTTTCTCCATGACTGCTTGTACTTGCATTTCTTGTTGATGGTGCCATCAGATTATGCTATTTCTTGAATTGTATGAAATAGTTGTTAGTAACCACTCCTTCTTCTATTGAACAATTACCAACAACCGTAACCGTTCTTGGCCAACTTCAAGTCAATCAAAACAAACCATTCGTCCGAAAACAGAGGATTTAAGCACTAATGCGCTGTTCTCGTGGTTGCGATGATTACTTGACAACTTGGTCATTTTTATGACGGATAGCATAAACGTATAATCAGAGAGTATCAAGGTAATACTCTGAATCTTGAAATGAATGCCGGAATCTTGAAATAATGGCCGGAATCTTGAATCTTGATAACAGAATTTGGCGGGAAAAAGTGAATTGAGTTTTTATGATAATGAGACCTCCAGGAAAGGTCTCTGATACCAATTGATAGACACACTTAGGACCAATGAAGATCGTTAAATGTGTTTTACAAGAACTTGGATAATCAAGAGAAGAAAAGATTATCGAAAGCTTCAATGTATTATCAATGGTGGATTTGTTACAAGTTTGTTACAATAAGAGAGAGAGATTCAAGAGAGAAATTGTATATCACAAAACTACTGAATGAAAATGCTGTTACAAGTATTTAAAGGAAGATGTTTGGGCTGGAGAGTTGGTTAAGCCAAAGGAGAGCATGTCACGTGCACCTCACGTGTGTATATACACACATGCGCCTCACGTGCCATTTGGCTTATCCAACTTACCAGCTTATAAGAGCTTATTCACTAACAACTCTTATCAGTGGTAGCGATACAGTTATTGTATCTGGTGACTCATGGCTCATCAGAATCAATAATCCTTCCATGGTTATTTCTTTTTTATCTAAAAACATCACCGGTCCCTTTTTTTTTCTCTCTCTTCCAAATCTGATGCAATCTCTATGAGAATTTTGTTTGTTTTGTGTTATTGATAATTAAAGTAGTACGTTTATGTTTAGGGTTTTAAGAGGTGTTGCTTTTTTTGTGTGCTTATTGGTTTCAAGATTTTAGGATATTTGATATGGGTTTTTGTTTAATTAGTGGATTAGGATGTTGTTGGATTGGTTTTTTGCTTCTGTTCCGGATTAAAGGTCTGTTTTTCTCAATTTTATATTTCTTTTATTCAAGTTTATATTTCTTTTAGTTGGTAACTATTTTGTTTGTATGGATGTCAAATAAGTTTGTTCCAATAATGTGGGAATAGATACCTTAAGGGTTTGTTTTGTGGTTTATTTGCTATAACTGTATGTTACTTTGTACAATGAAAACCAAAAGTAGAACGTGCAAAATAGTTGTTAGTATAGGTTGTTCAACTCAAAGTTGGGGTCCAGATGGATCTCCTCATTGTCTAAACGAATGGCCCTTAGAACACTTGGTATTAACAGATTCAGCCTCCTGCGAAGATAATGTGATTTTGGTTGTATCCGTATATGGAGTGAAGGTTCTAAGACAAAAAGTCGTCACAAGGTTGGTGGTGGTATGGTTAGTTTGCGCAAACCTTTTGGTTAGTTTACGTTTGTGGCATGGTTGAGATTATAGTTTTTCAAAAAGCTACGTTTGTGGAGCTTGTTAATACAAATAAGCCGTAAAATCGTTTATTTATATTTTACGATCTTCTAATGTTTTGTCGATAACAAACGTAAAATCATTTTAACGAAACAAAAAAAATATGTAATTAGTTTGAACTAATAGTTTCTAACACACTTACGTTTTCACATAAAACGCTAAAGCAAGTATAAGTGATTTTATGATTTAGTATTACATACGTACAACAACTAGTGTTTACATATTTGGGTAAAATATACACATAACTAGTATGTAGTATATTGGGTAATATAAATGGGTAGAAACTTAAGTATCACAACCCATTGACCAAATACATTGAATGCAGTTGGGTACAACCCAAAGTCCATGACCCATGGAGCTTGACCCATAACCCATTGCATGACATCATGCTTATATCATATATGGATAATATCCATAACCCATGGTATTGACCCATACCCATGTGACTAGGTGCATTGCACTCAAAAGATACATTGTATCTAGTAAAAGACCCATGGATCAACCCATGACCCATGACCCAAAACCAAAATACCCATGGGTAAAGAGGAGCGTCCCACGGATCCCTAGCTTTACGCTAGACGGATCCCTTGTGGAAGGGATCCGTGGGATCCGGGGAACAGTAGACATTTTCCTCTATAAATAGTGAGCCATTTCTTCATTGTTTCTTACCCCTTTCTCACATACTTTCCTCTTGAGTTAAAAACTCTCTAACCCCAGATCCAAGTAATCTATGTTTGTAGTTTTGTTTTTGTGTGATTCTCTAGGTTCCTTTTAAAGGCGAGATCACCACCTTTGAAGTCAAGTAAGTTCAAGTCCATAATTTGCCATGCTTCCTCATCATCAAGACTACTGAAGTCTTCTTGTTGATGATTCTTTTCTTTCTTCTAAGAAGTGTAGTGTTGAAGACATTAGTGAAAGATGTCTCAAGGGTCAAGACGAAGACATTAGTGAAAGGTGTCGATCGTCCGTATTATAGGCATTAGTGAAGGGTGCCTAGAAGTCAAGACACAAGACATTAGTGAAGGGTGTCTTGAAGATCTAGTTAAAGGCATTAGTGAAAGGTTCCTTAGATGTACATTCGATATGGTGTGTTTCGATGTACAAGATAGATTAGCGTTAGATCCAAGGATATTGATATCCTTGATGATGTTGTAATAAGGAGTTGGTCTCCTTTGGGATTAGTCGTTGGTGTAGTGTTGGGTAGTAGTTCCTCCATTGTAATGGAACTCGGTATCTAGCCTAGTACCGGATAAAGGGTAGGCGACGTTGTGGTAGGTGTGGTTCACCTTGGTGTGAAAGAACCCGGTGGTTAGCCTAGTACCGGAAAAAGAGTAGGAAACGTTGTGAAGGTTTCTCCACCATAAGGAGCTGGTGTCGTGTAGTGATTACGAACTCTCGAGTAGGTGACTCGGGGAGTGGAGTAGGGCAAGGAAGGTGTCCTTGTAGCCGAACCACTATAAATACTCGCGTTGTGGTTTTGTGCTTCTTACTCTTATCTTTTCATTACATACTTATACATCTATATGTTTGTTTATCAACATCCAACACACATCCAAATGGATTGACATAAGTCAATCTAAATAGTTTAAAATGAGTTTTAATTGGCAAAACTATTCAACCCCCCCTTCTAGTTTTCCACAATTGGCATCAGAGCTTCGTTACCAAGTTTCTTGAAGTATATTGTACTTTAAAAACTTGATACGATCCATGGTTAATTGAAAACTACAAAGAAGGTTTTTCATAAAAACAAACACCATTCCTTTTACTCTTTGTTTGGATGTTGATTAGATGACAACATTTTTCTTATTATTTATTTTTTATTTTAAATGCACTAATCATTTTTGTCATGTTGATTAGTCAAAGCTCATACCTACCAAGCCATAGGAATCGCTTGGTAACAAGAATACTTTCCCTAAGAAGGTATCTTAAACACAAATGAGCCGGAATTGTCTACTGACATTTGTTGTGACATTTGTAAAGACATTCCTATGTGCACTAGAAGTATGACTTTCTACTTATCTCTAAATGACATTAGCTTGGTAAATAATTATGCTTACATAGGTTCTTATATGATAATCTTTTGTGCATATACATGTATTACATGTAGCTTCATTAAGAAGCCTTTCTCACATACGTGTTACTTTCCTGTCTAAAGTCGTGGTTTATAAAACTTGTGTTTTATTTCATCAAATCCAAAAATCATATCCTTATAATAATAAAACAAAACACAAATCTCAAAAATTCCTCCTTTCCCATAAATAAACCATCCGTCGCTCAACCCTATCAAATCTCCACTTTTTCAAATATTCCACTTTCAAAAATTAACTCTCATTCAAAACTCCATCTTCCTCCTCATCTCATCTCATCTAAAACCGAAACCAAGAAGTTTCGTCTTCAACATGGTTTACATCGCCCTCGTGCTCATCGCCTTAACACTCATCGCTCTTGTGTTCCCCATGACGAAGTTCTCATACGGAGACATTTACTTTGTTTTGTTAATCTACATTGGGGTTATATACCCAATCCTTTGTATCATTCTTAGCATTGAAATGAAATATTACTAATAGTCTAGTTTATCTAGGTTATTATTATCATAATGTGTTTACCATTTCTTTTTGATATATTTCATTCTATCGTGATACATTAGAAAGCCATGTATGCATGCTAAATAAAAATGTAGGCTAAAACACATATCTTGGTATAAAACTATAAGATCTAAAAACCTATGTTTTTATCAAGAAATCTGATCCTGGTTTTCCAGATCCACGGATCCCAAAAGTTAGACTAGCCGGATCCCTTATGAAAGGGAACCGTGGGATCCGTACACCTGGACAACAATTTTTCATGCAAAATAAAAACTACTTTATTTCTAAAAAGTAATATTCCACTAGAATGTCAAAACCATAAGTGAGTTAAGTGTCATTAGTGTTAAAAACCATTGTTAATAAAAATCTAGTAAAAAACGTTAGATAAACTGGTTGACCACAAAACATCACTTTCTATTAACTCATCTTTTCTATAGGTTCAAATATGACGCATGAATATGAGTTTGATTTTTCACTCACTAGCGTCTACACTCCGAACATCTCCCTTGAGCCGAACACACCTGGCAATCATGTTCGTGGGTTCAATAATCTCGAAAACCGTCACTTCCACGAAGGACGTATTGTAGACACCTCTCTACAATTTGAAGAAGGTATCAATACCTCCTTCCGAGCTATAGGACTAGAATGTCTTCTCGAAATCAACGAGAAGATATTGTAACACCCCCAAAATGGCTCAGCGGAAGCATACAAGTATTGGAGTGCTACTAAATTGATATCACAACATAAGCATAGAATAACTGATTTTCATAAAGAAACTTTCATTCATTCTTGAAAACAAATATCGATTAAGTGCGGAAAATGGCCCATTATCAAAATGTGGTCCCAATACATAAATCAGAGTCATCTATGACCATGTCATGCCTTTGCCTTGCGCCTCCAAAGATAAGCTATCACCTTAAAACCTGAAAATACATGCTAAAAAGTGTCAACACTAGGTTGGTGAGTTCATAGATTTTAGTTATAAAAGTTTTATGGACCACAAGATTTAGTATTCATTTCATTATGTGACCAGTTCACTCGGTCATGTTACCAGTTCACTCGGCAATGTGACCCGTTCATTCGGTCATGTATGTACATAGCAAATGCAACCAGTACAATCGGTCATGTGACCAGTTCACTCGGTCATGCAGGCATAACAGTTTCAAATACTTGTGTCCATATGTAAAAGCATGCATTAACTTTACACTAGAATGTATCTAAGTAATCAAGTAATTGGAAAGTAAACACATAATGCATTCAGTCATTCAACATAGTTTTAGTAAACAATTCACTTGTTTAGGTCAAATCAGCATTTAGTTTAAGTAAAAATGAGCATGTATTCTCCCCCAAAACAGTTATGAAAACAAGTAAAAGTAGGGGCTATGAAACTCACCTTGGCAATTAGTAGTCCGAAGAGAATTAAAGCAATTAGTGGTAGTGCATGGCTCCGACACGCAACCTAATTTAGTACGGTAATTCTTAGTTTATAGCAATGCGTACCCACGACTCAAAGTGTGTAAATAAATATAAGTGTTTACAAGTGGTTGTGTTTAATGTTGCTTGTGTGGTGGACTTTACGTTAAAATCGTTTCGAAATGTTTTGTAAGTATTGGCTCTTGGACAAATGTACAATTATATATATAAGGGTATATATAAAAGTATACATGACGAGTAAGTTTCCGGTTCAGGAGTAACCGAAAGACTTAGTACGGGATGTATTCACAAGTAACGTCTTTGTGAAAAATGAACGTTTAGTAAAATACTAATAATACTTTACGTTAAGTATCTATATTAGTAACAGCTATGCGATATAAGTGTGTTTAATGGATGGTAAGTTAGAAAAATATTTATATTACTTTTTGTTATAAATATTTTCTTATCGTTTTTATTTTTTTGTGTTTTACTTCTAATATTAATACTAAATACTCTCATTTCACGAAAACAATAATAGACAAATACGTCCAAAAGTAATAGTTTTTACATTTTTATTAGAAGTCATAAAAATGTATAAGTTCAAGTACAAAAATAGTTGTTAGAATATAAAGAATGTCAAAGTATTAAACTTGAGGGGTTGAAATCGTAAAGATTTATATAAGTTACAAGACTTATAAAAGTTTTAAGAAAATTGATAAGTGTTCCAAATTAGAGGGGCTAAATCTGGCAAGGGGCGAAAGTTGTAAAAATAAATAAAATGTGGCAAAACTGCCATAAGTAGGGTTCGAAATTGAGTCCTTTCGACCAAAGAGAAGGGTTCCAACCAACTGAGCTAGGGGTGCTTCTTGGTTTAGCTTCCCATGTTAATTATATTTAGGAGGTTGCTACAGTGTTAAAGCTGAGTTATATTTCTTCAGTATACAGGTCGATTGCATTGCATGCTTGTGTTTCTAGCTTCCAAGCTGTTACTGCTTTTCTGTTCAAATATGAATTTAGGCTTGTCCTAAGAGCCAAAACTTTGTCTTTATGTTTCTTTCATGTTTTCTTTATGTTGTTTGGTAACTAAACTTTCTAAAACAAAGTCGCGAAGTGTTTGTGTATGTCGTACATCGACCAAATGAGCTCAAGTTTATTTGTAGATGTTTACAAGTTTAACAAACATGTTATTTCCACACAAGTCTTCAAACAACAACAAACCCACTTGAGATATGTAGATGTGAATATATATATGTCAACAGTAGTATGCTTTGGTTTTATGGTTTCATATTTAGCAACACAACATAGACTCAATATGTAATTTAGTTAAGAGATCATAATTGAAGACAAGTTTAAGGTCACGCGACAACCTTACAGTGAGGAGACGAAGAAGAGAGTGTCAAATGAGAGTGGAACCAAGACGATGTTTGTAACCCAAACTTGCTATCCCAAGAGTTCCTAGTTTACTAATCAATCCAACCATTTTTCATTCCTTCCTTTGCTTGCCTACTGCCGATTCAACAAGAGAAAGAGAGGTATTTGGTGTTTTGTTTTTGGTGGTGAAAATGAGCTAAGAGTTGGGGTGTTTAAGTAGGCATTAGCACATGTGGTATTAGGAGTTGACATTTTGGTTTATAGGGCGTTAGTTTATAGCAGTCGCATGGTAAAGAAACAAAAGGTGGTGTGATGTCTCATAAGACTTGACAAGGCAGCTTTTAGCAAGTGATGTTGGCTAGGGGGAAACATGGGGCTTTGGCATTTGTTTATGGGTGGGGTTATATGCACGGTACCTAATATTTTAGATTAACGGGGTCTACCCCTTAGCCATGGTCCCCATTTGTCCTTTCTCTTCCACATGGGCCCCCTTTGTCTCCCTTTGTCTTTTTTTTTTTTTTTTTTTTTTATTTAATTGTGTATAGTTTATTTTGTGTGGTATATTTAATTTGTGTAGTGTTTTTATATGTATATAGTGTATTTATTTGTGTAGTGTTTTTATATGTAGAGTATTTATTTGTGTATTGTTTCCATTTAATTAAACAATAACAATAAAATATTTTATAAACTTTTTTTACGTTACTTTTTATAAACTTTTTTTATAAATTTTTTATAAGCTTTTATTATAAAATTTTCATAAACCTTTTTTATAAACTTTTTTTATAAACTTTTTATAAACTTTTTTTGTAAACTTTTTATAAACTTTTTGTTTATAACAAAATAAGTTTATAAAAGAAAGTTTATAAAAAGTTTATAAAAAAAAAGTTATAAAAAAAGTTTATAAAAACAGTTTATAAAAAAAAGTTTATAAAAAGTTTATAAGAAAGTTTATAAAAAAAAGTTTATAAAAAAAGTTTATAAAAAAGTTTATAAAAAAAAGTTTATAAAAAAAGTTTATAAAAAGTAACGTAAAAAAGTTTATAAAATGTTTTATTGTTATTGTTTAATTAAATGGAAACAATACACAAATAAATACTCTACATATAAAAACACTACACAAATAAATACACTATATACATATAAAAACACTACACAAATTAAATATACCACACAAAATAAACTATACACAATTAAATAAAATAAAAAAATAATAATAAAAAAATAAAAGAGACAAGGGTACCTGCGCCTAGAGGGGCCCACTAGTGGCAGTCGGCAGCCTAGCTAGGGAGGGTTTGGGATAGGCACCGTCCCAATAGTACGTCCGTTGTTTATGTGTAGACTAGGGTGGCTAGAAAATGGTTTTGGTCTCCTTTTGGGTTATGTTTACACGCAAGGAAGCAAGCCAAGAAAAAAAAAGTATGTTGTGCATGTGCTTGTGTGAGTACCAAGAAGAGTTGTAAACAAAATTTTCATATTGCCACTCACATGCATGAGATTCTGTCGTGTGTAGTAGCAAGCAAAATAATAGATATGTAAAGTGTGGTTCATTTCAATTACCACTGTGTTTCCATCCTGCTTAGGGGTGTTGATCGGTTCGGTCATCGGGTTGTTCGGTTAGTTCGGTTCGGTTAATTCGGTTAAAATATTTTTTTAGGTCAATCTGAGAACCGAACCGAACCAAATTCAAATTCGGTTTTTTGTTCGGTTCGGTTGAATTCTAATTCGGTTCGGTTTTCGGGTTGACCCGAATAACCCGAATTTCACTATTTAAAAAAAAAATTAATAATTAGATAGATATTTAGCAAAAAAATATATTTCAAGCATAAAAAGTATTTTATTATATTATGATAACATTTTAATAGTATTTATTTATATATAAATATACTTAAAAATATATAAATATATATATAAATATATAAAAAATATATATATTTATATGAATTCGGTTTTCGGTTCAAACTGCCAAACCCATAACCAAACCGAGAACCGAATTAGTAATTCGGTTTGGTTCGGTTTTAGCAAATTCGGTTCGGTTATTAGTTCGGTTCGGTTATTTTCGGTTTGGTTCGGTTTCGATTTTCGGTTTATTCGGTCTTTTCGGTTTTTTCGCTCACCCCTATAATCCTGCTTGCACTTGCTCAGTCCACGAGGCCCAAAAGAAACAAGGAGTGGGCTAAGACCTTTTGGGTTAGAACATTAGGTGTAGAAATTTTTGAGGCTCACGAAGGGTAATAGTCCGCTAAGGATTAATCCGTGTGGCCCATTAGGCATTTAAGTGGAATGATTTGACGAGCCCGATAATAATTCAAGGATTTTTACGGAGCGTAACTTTTGTCTTGTTGAGTTCAAAATGTGAGTCGCGGTGTCCCGGTTGACACTAACGAGTAAAAAAAATGTATATGACACATTTTTGTGAGCGTTTTTATATAAGCATTATAAAAATACTCTATAGACTCGAACATGAGTTAAATCAATTATTCCCATTACTAATTGGGTGTCAGTATGCGTGCGGTGCCGTGATTTTGTTTTTAAATTTCACGAGATAACTTCTCGTTTTCTTTCGTAAATTATCAGTGTATGTTAAAAAGTGTATATTTCACTTATCTAAGTATTTATTTTTAGTTTTGTATGCTACTGCGCTGCAGTATGCGGAATAACTTTCCGAAACAATGAATTAAGCTTATGTATGCTTAAAATTTTAACTTGGACAATAATAAATTCCACATTTATTATACAGATACTTAGTGGACAAGTATCGTGTGTGCGGTGTCTTATTTTAAAAAAAACGAGATGACCTCTCAGTTTTTAAATCTAAATATTGACATCTGTCAGAAAATAACCGATTTGAATTTTCTGAGGTGATAAATATTATTATAATAATCCGAAATTTTACGGGTTGTTATAGATATGTCCAAGGTTCATAATGGAATTCTTCCGTCAAGTTGAACTCGTTCGTAACGAGGATCGCTCACTATCTCTTTGGTTTTGGATCAAAAACCAAAAGTTTGCTTTAACTCTTGGGCAATTTGCTCACATCCTCTGGATTCCAAATCATGGACAATGTGCCTTCACCGAAGATTGGTCTCTTGATTCTCTCTTCAACTTTCGTGAAGAAAATAGCCTATATTGTTCTCACATACCCTCCCCGGAGGATTTGAATCGCATAATATGCAAACCTCGACCATATTACTCCGATCCAAACATTATCTTTACACGGGACATTCGAGAAGAGTACAAGCCCCTTGCACTCATCCTACGTGAAAATGTTTGGACTCTTAGGGGAAATCGAGAAATCCTTCCCGCTTGTTGTGCTCACATAATGTATTGTTTGCTAACACAACAACCATACAATCTCGCCTACTTCTTCGCAAGGCGAATTGTAAATCTTCAAGGCTCCAAGAATAAACTCATCCCTTATGGAATGTTCTTGACTGCGCCTCTATCATAACGTCATGCATTTTCATCCTCAATTTCAAAGTCCGTTGTACGTACTTGTGAACAAGATGATGGAACCGCTAAACATATCTCTCATGAAGACTTTCTTCATTCTTGATTCCACCAACACTCATCAACCATTTGATGATCCTTCTAGCGAAAACGCTCAAGGAACTTAGTAGTCTTCAAATAGGGCCAATCCCTTGTACTCATGCTTTATCAATGTAATCCAATTTCCTTCATGAAATAAAACATCTTACATTTGATATCTTAGTGTTAGAACTTCTTAAACTAACCTTGGAATATAATGCATTGTCAAGATCATTGCATACCTTTAGTAAAGGTTCTGCTCGGCAGATAGACGGATCCCAAAGTTTGTGCCTGACGGATCCCTACACTTAGGGAACCGTGGGATCCGGAAAACAGAAAATGCAATTGCAAACATTGTATTTCAAACATGTCCTTAGAACACCTCACTCTAAGCTAGACATAGTGTCTTAAGGAAAATTAAGTCTTTTTTTAAGTAGATCTTTCCTACTCACACATAACTCACCTAGATCACACTCAAGACATTTGTAGATCTATCGTTTCACTTAAACCCATCTTCCGCTCTCTAGATCACTCATTATTTCTCACACGATCCCTCATATCCAGACTTAGAAATCTTTCGATTATGGCAAAATTGATCATAATCATCCTTACCTCAAAATTGGTCAAAATTGATCAAATTCTAGTCTTCCCATCTTAAGCCTTTAGAAATATTTTCCAAAACACTATTCTAAAGTCACTATCTGATCTCTAGGATCATTTAGCTTCACTTGAAACTCTTAAAATCTTTAGTGTCATCTTTGTTCATTCATTGGTACTCATGAAAGTTCTAATTTCTTCCATAAAAGGCAATCATTAGCTACATCACTCATTACCCTCAAGTACTTAAGCACCCCTTCATTTAAGACACTTAGGAGAACTGAAACACTCAAGATGGTATAGATCTTAGACCTTAGAAACATCATTTTTATCCTTTCATAGCTGCTGAGAGCCGGATCCCTAGGATTAGCCTAGACGGATCCCTCAGAGGAGGGAACCATGGGATCCGGGTAACAGATTATGTCAACTCTAGCTAAAACAATCATTTCAAGCTCATCTTTCTAACTTAAACACTCCAACTCATCTTAAATGAGTTCCTAGATCAGTACAAACTCTGAAGTTGACTCTTGTGCATGTTAATCATCACATTCCAATGAATTTTAGTGGCTTAAGTCTTGAATGTTGCTTTATAAACCACATTGTTAGGACTTCTAAATTCATCATCTTCATCCTCATTTTTAGCACTTAGAAACCCTTGCAAACCACTTGAAATCATCTTATCATGAGGAAAACTCCAAGTAGCAACTCATCCACCAAAGAACCACCCAGGAAAATTGCTCGTGTTGTACACGAAATCTCTTCAACCGAATCATCTCCGGTCAAGCCAACAAACGCTATGGTTTCTTCTCAACCAATCAAACCAATTCCTAAAAGGATAGTACCCACAAAACTACCTATGCCAAACACCACCATACCTCCTAGGCCAAACAATATCATCTCCACTAAACCATCACCATTGGTTCCTAGAGCTATCTCGTTTACAACTCCACTATCATCACCACACCTCTACAATTTAGAGGACTTGCCTCCTAGGCCGTCTCATCCTCCTCCGCCGGCAACATTCTCCTCATTAGGAGGAATAATGGTACATAATCAAGGTGTTGAGTCAACATTAGCTCCGGCTTCCTTTTCGCCGTCACCATCATATAATCCCATCTGGATTATGAGAAATCATCAAAGTCAACCACCCGACCATATGAAAGTTGACACTTCTCTACCACCACCATCGTTATTGGTCGAGCCATCTTCAAATGCGCCTCCACCAATCCCGCCATCGTTTGAGGCTCCACAAGCCGCTTCACTTGATCCTTCGCATCAAGCAATTTCATTTCTTCCACCACCACTACCTAGCCATGACAAAGATTGTTATCATTGTCAACATGTTGAAAGTTTGATACATGAAGTACGAGAAGACCAACGTTTCATG
This sequence comes from Chrysanthemum seticuspe, assembly GCA_019973895.1. Lineage (NCBI taxonomy): Eukaryota > Viridiplantae > Streptophyta > Magnoliopsida > Asterales > Asteraceae > Chrysanthemum > Chrysanthemum seticuspe. The sequence continues at coordinate 32,746,933 of BPTQ01000009.1, forward strand.
TTCTATCACCTCCTCGAACGTTTCGACGAGATTAAACCTAAACAAACTTAAGCTAGAGGATTTTAGTGGTGTCCTAGTTTCAAGCATTACTTAGATAAGTCTAGTAATTCCAAGTCATGTATCGATCATTTTCTTAAGTTTTAGAGTCATGTATATCATATCTCTAGTTTTATTAAATGAAAATACATGCTACTTGCTATATTTCCGAGTATATGATTATGTTGTATAATTCGTATCTCACTTTGATATTAACATAATGTGTTATATCACCATTGCTGAAATTGATCATCAGCTAGAACGGATCCCTTATATTTGCCTAGACGGATCCCTACAAGGAGGGAACCGTGGGATCTGTGATACATAAAACTATTTTTCTACTAACTTGGATCATATTTGCAGGAAATTATGCATCATACTTGTTTTCTAACCTTTGTTTTGTAGTTATTCAATTTACACATGAAGAGCTTGACACCCTAAAGCTAGGGGAGCTTTGTGTCAAAGCAATATATTGCAAAATTACTTGCAATATTAGGATTACATTTCAGGACATCCTTTTGCAAAATTGCAATCATAAAGGGGGAGCACATTCGTTACATAGACAAAATCTTTTGCAAACTTAGTTGCAAATGAACTAGCTTAGTATTATTTTCTTGACGCCCTCACATAGGGATGGACTCGTCAAAGGGAGTAAAGACGAGATCCTTTCCCGTTACTTGCTCTCTATTTTTTTCTTTCTTTCACATGTTTTTCCTAAAACAATGTGTTAGTTTCCTTTCGAAGCTATTTTTGTTTCGACAAAAAGGGGGAGAAGAAAGTAAAAGCTACAAATTCAAACTTTTACGAATTTTAGCTTTTCCTTAAAATAATTTTATGTTTCGTCATCAACAAAAAGGGGGAGATTGTTAATACAAATAAGCCGTAAAAACGTTTATTTATATTTTACGATCTTCTAATGTTTTGTCGATAACAAACGTAAAATCATTTTAACGAAACAAACAAAATACGTAATTAGTTTGGACTAATAGTTTCTAACACACTTACGTTTTCACATAAAACGCTAAAACAAGTATAAGTGATTTTATGATTTAGTATTACATATGTACAACAACTAGTGTTTACATATTTGGGTAAAATATACACATAACTAGTATGTAGTATATTGGGTAATATAAATGGGTAGAAACTTAAGTATCACAACCCATTGACCAAATACATTGAATGTAGTTGGGTACAACCCAAATTCCATGACCCACGGAGCTTGACCCATAACCCATTGCATGACATCATGCTTATATCATATATGGATAATATCCATAACCCATGGTATTGACCCATACCCATGTGACTAGGTGCATTGCACTCAAACGATACATTGTATCTAGTAAAAGACCCATGGATCAACCCATGACCCATGACCCATAACCAAAATACCCTTGGGTAAAGAGGAGCGTCCCACGGATCCCTAGCTTTACGCTAGACGGATCCCTTGTGGGAGGGATCCGGGGAACAATTGTAACGCCCCAACCCCACAAGGGTAAAGGAATCACAAGTAATGGTGTCATATCAAAGCAAAACATAAATAACCAAAAGAAATCCTTAACATAAGTATGGAAATAATCCAAGTCAAAAGACTTCAATACATAGGTCCCAGCGGAAAATAAACTCCAAAAGAAATGTCTAAAGCATAAAGTCTAAATGGCATCATAATATCAAAGCTAAATCTCTAAGGTAAGTCCACTCAGCACTCATCCCAAAGCAATACCCAGCTCCAATGCTTAGATACCTGCCGCGGAAGAAAAGAAAAGTGCGGCTGAGCTTCAAAAGCCCAGTGAACAGATATACAAGCAAAACGAATACGAAACAAGAACGAATACAAAATAAAGTGAAAGAAAAACAGTGAAGTCATATTCATTTCAAAAGATAATTCAGAATATACGAATAAGTTTTATAGCTAACTACCTCGAGCCCAGACACCTATGCCATATCAGAAACATATCATAATCAGATAAGGCAACATTTTTGTAGTGGAGACCTACCAGAGTTATGAAGGACGTGCATGCACGCAGCATCAATCATCAGATAACATATAGCATATAACAGATAATATATGGCATATAACAGATCTAGGATGCATCCATACGCCCCACAGACAGATATTCATAATATAATTCAAATTGAGCTCATACAGATAACAGATAAGGGACGTGGCAGAACATCACTCTACTGCCCTAGAGTCATGTCAGAAGTGCATTTGCTGACACGGACATGGAACCCCCATGACTAGTTAATAATTGGCTCGGGTGTCAAACTATCAGAGGTCAAATAAGAATGTCATAACTGACATAGATCATATTTTATCAAATGTTTAATCATGTTTTCAAAATCAAAGTCTTCATATCATATAGTTCAAAATCAAATGGTTTATGATTCAAAAATCAAAGTTCAGATACGCAACAGCTCAAATAGACACATTAGGGTTCATAGCAAAGGCTTAGGAAATCCTAATATGAAAACGAAAAGAAAACGTATACGAAACCTTTACTGAAAAGGTCAGAATATCCGTACCTTATTCGAAAGCAAAAGATCAAAAGTCGAAATAGGGAAGCAAAGAATTACTCCTTCTTCACAGAACCTATATACATTAATGTCGTATATATTATTAATGATCCCATAATCGTCAAAATGATCCTTTAATATTTTAGGGTTTCTATCTTTAAATGAGACTTAAATGTTTTAATATTAATATCGTAAATTAGGGTTTCATGTCTTTTATTAAAGTTTAGGGTTTCTCATTCTTTAATGTCTCATTAATATACATTAGCTTACTTGTTACGTCTTTTAATGACTCGTTACTTAACCTAACACGTCACAAAATAATCTTTCCTTTTTATGTTTCACCATATACGTTTATGATTTATGTGACATATAAGTTACTTATTACTCGTATTAATTACGCATTTACTCTATTAGGGTTTAGCATAACTTATTAAATTAACATATCAAAACTAGGGTTTACGTTTAACATAACCTTTACTTAATTAATGCATCTTCACAAACTCATATGTAACTCGATTCAAATTAGGGTTTCGGTTATTAGGGTTTAACACTAGTCTTAGCTCATCTTCTTACTTTACTTACTCAAGTTATTAAGTTATACACCTTATTCGAAAACTAGACATGGTTCGGTTCTAGTTAATATGTTTCGGCCCTTATTAAATCAACACAAACATGACTCGATTCAATATTACATCTTATATATTCAACTCTTAATTAGTTACTAGGTTAAATTAGTTAGGGTTTCTTGTTTCTCGGTTCACACCTCTCGGCCACAAGGAAAACAAAACAAAACGCGACGAAACAAATATAACTTGACATAAACATGCAAGGTACGTTAAAGGAAGACAAATAAACAATATACCTTCACTTGATTGAGCAAAATCGACACCAAGGGTTGTTTGTCTATGCTCGGCCGAATAGGGAGAAAAAGAAAAAGAAGAGACAAATAAACTAGGGTTCCAAACTTATGATTATGTATGGTATATATAGTTGTAGTATTTGAGTTAAACTAGGAATGTAATTGGGTTTGGGTTTGGGTCCAACCGAACACCATCACCACGCCACCATGGGCTTCGGCCTTGGCTCACGAACACAAAAGAACACGACCCAAATCATTTACGAAACTTAAATTCTTCGTCGTACCAAAATCAATTACGTAGTATATTTTAGTTAGGTTTTTAAATATTCGCAAGTTAATCTTTTAATTTCTTTAAATGGTATAAATACATTTTACGTATTTTATAAGTTTTTGTTCCAAGGGTATTTTAGTCTTTATTCGGATTTTAAATTTTCAGGTTTTACAATTCTTCCCCTCTAAAGAAAAATTTTCGTCCTCGAAAATTGAATGAAACGAAATGAAAAAGAAAACGAAAACGAAATGAGAACATACCAAACTATTCAAAGAAATGAGGGTAACTAGCACGCATCGACTCCTCGGTTTCCCAAGTAGCCTCACGTTCAGGATGATTTTTCCACAAAATCTTAACGAATGGAATAACTTTATTCCTCATAACTCTTTCTTGTCTTCCCAGAATAGCTTCTGGTTCTTCAGATAAAGACATATCGGATTGAATTTGATCAAACGGATAAGAAGCAACGTGTAACGGATGATAGTTGTATCCCCTTAGGAGTGATACATGAAAAACATCATGAACATGCGATAACTGAGGCGGAAGTGCTAAACGATACGAAACTTCTCCTATGCGTTCCAGAATCTCAAACGGTCCAATAAATTGAGGACTAAGCTTGCCCTTGATTCCAAAACGTTTCACACCTCTAAACGGCGAAACTTTCAAAAACACCCGATCTCCAACCCGAAATTCTAAATCACGAGGATGCTTATCAGCATAACTTTTCTGACGAGACCTAGCTTCCTTCAATTTCTCTCTAGCCACAGCTACTTTCTCATTAGTGATCTCGATCATTTCCGGTCCTTCAATCAAACGCTCACCTACTTCATCCCAACAAATAGGTGCTCTACATTTCCTTCCATAAAGAAGTTCAAACGGTGCCGCCTTAATGCTAGCATGCCAACTGTTGTTATAAGCAAACTCTACTAAACACAAATATTCATCCCAACTGCCAGTCCATTCTAAAGCACAAGCCCTTAGCATATCCTCTAAGGTCTGTATAGTCCTCTCTGACTGACCATCTGTTTGAGGATGAAATGCCGTACTAAAATTAAGTCGAGTACCCCAAGCTTTCTGCAAACCCTTCCAGAAACGAGAAGTAAAACGCGGATCTCTATCGGACACAATAGATGTCGGAGTACCATGAAGTCTAACGATCTCTTGCTGAAAAATCTCCGCCAATTTACCAATACCATAATCCTTCCTGATTGGCAAGAAATGAGCAGACTTGGTTAGCCGATCAACAACCACCCAAATCGCATCATGTTTCTTCCTAGTAAGAGGTAATCCAGTCACAAAATCCATAATCCCACTTCCATGTTGGAATCTCCAATGGCTGTAATAATCCACTAGCCCTCTGATGTTCAATCTTAACCTGCTGACAAATCATACACTTCGACACAAACGTCGCCACATCTTGTTTCATGCCGTTCCACCAAAAGTACTGTTTCAAATCCCTATACATCTTGGTAGAACCAGGATGAATAGTGAAAGGAGAACTATGAGCTTCAGTCATAACTTTCTCACGAAGTACCTGATCATTGGGAACACAAAGCCTATCTTCATACCATACAATACCGTCATTATCAACCTTAAACTCCGTCTGCTTACCTTCTTCAACATTTTGCACCACGGCCCACAGCTCACCGTCATCTTTCTGAGCTTCTTTAATTTGCAGTATAAGGTTCGACTCCACCTTCATACTAGCCCAGTATCCATCAAAACCTCGTACACACATCTCAACATCCAAACTCTCTAAGTCACGCAAAATCCTAGGCTCAATCTTGATACTCGCAAGAATGCCTGATTTCCGGCTAAGTGCGTCAGCAACTACGTTAGCCTTACCTGGATGGTACTGAATGTTGGTGTCATAATCCTTAAGAAGTTCTAACCATCTTCTTTGTCTCATGTTAAGTTCCTTCTGAGTGAAAATATACTTGAGACTCTTATGATCAGTGAATATATCACACGTCTCTCCATACAAGTAATGTCTCCAAATCTTCAACGCAAAAACCACCGCAGCTAACTCAAGATCATGAGTTGGGTAATTCTCCTCATAAGGTTTTAGCTGCCTCGAAGCATAAGCTATTACCTTCCCATGTTGCATCAAAACACAGCCTAATCCTTTCTTAGATGCATCGCTGTAGATTTGAAATCCTCCTGAACCAGTTGGAAGAGTCAAAATAGGAGCCGACACCAATCTCCGCTTCAACTCTTCAAAACTCTTCTCTCGTTCATCCGTCCATACAAACTTTTCACCTTTTCTCATCAGTTGGGTTAGGGGTAGAGCTAAGCGAGAGAAACCTTCAACAAAACGTCTATAGTAACCAGCAAGTCCAAGAAAACTCCTGACCTCAGTCACTGTCGTAGGTCTTGGCCATTTAGTGATAGCCTCAACTTTAGACGAATCCATGGTAATACCATCAGCTGATACGATATGACCAAGGAAAGCAACTTGTCTCAACAAAAATTCGCACTTCGAAAATTTGGCGTACAACTTCTTCTTCCTCAAAATCTCCAAAACTATACGGAGATGTTCTTCATGCTCTTCTTCAGACTTAGAGTAAACCAAAATGTCATCGATGAAAACAATAACGAACTTGTCGAGAAACTCATGGAAAACACGATTCATCAGGTCCATAAACACAGCAGGCGCATTGGTCAAACCAAAAGGCATAACTAGAAATTCGTAATGACCATATCTGGTACGAAACGCGGTTTTAGGAACATCTCGCTCCTTCACACGTAACTGATGGTAGCCAGACCTCAGGTCAATCTTCGAAAAGAACTTAGCTCCTTGCAGTTGATCAAACAAATCGTCTATACGCGGCAAAGGATAACGGTTACGAATAGTAATACGATTGAGTTCGCGGTAGTCGATACATAGACGCATGCTTCCATCCTTCTTCTTCACAAACAAAACAGGTGCACCCCATGGAGAAACACTGGGGCGAATAAATCCACTTTCTATCATCTCTTGCAGTTGTTCCTTCAACTCCTTCAGTTCTACAGGTGCCATACGATACGGAGCCTTCGAAATCGGTTCAGCACCAGGAATTAACTCAATGCTAAACTCAACTTCTCGAGCTGGGGGAAGTCCAGGGAGTTCATCCGGAAAAACGTCAGCAAATTCGCAAACAACCGAAAGATTATCAATGTTAGGACTCTCCAAAGATGTGTCCTTAACAGATGCTAGAAAACCTTGGCACCCATGAGCAATCATGATCCGTGCCTTCATAGCGGAAATGAGCTTAACAGATTTAAGGGGTTGAGAACCATGATAAACGAATTCAGGATGTCTTACGTCTCCAAAGATCACCGTTCTAGCATGGCAATCGATTGAAGCTCTATGGTAAGCCAACCAATCCATGCCTAGAATGATATCAAAGTCGACCATATTGAGAGGATACAGATTTGCAAAGCGAATACGATCATCAAAACGAAGAGGACACTTAACATATTTACGATCAATGATCACATGATTTTTCATAGGCGTAGAAATCGATAAGTGATTTGTTAACGGTTTGGGCTTCATATTAAGTTTCTTAGCAGATGTGATAGATATAATGGAGTGTGTGGCGCCAGTATCAAATAAAACGAAGACAGCAAAATCATCAATGAAAAGAGTGCCCGTAATGGTACCTGAAGTGCGCTCCGCCTGATTACGAGTAGTAGCATAGACACGTCCAGTAGTAGTCGGCGGCTTGATGTAGTTTCCAGGAACTGCCGGATTCTTCTTAGGGCAATCCTTAATCTTATGAGTAGTGGAACCACAACCAAAACATCCACCAGTGGCCTTGAAACACTGCCCTGGATGAGCCTTTCCACAAGTAGTACAAATAGGTGGGGGTGGCAAAACCTCAGCTGTCCTCTGCTGACTAGAAGATCCTGAAGCACGACCCTGATTTGTTCCTCTAGCTGGCTGATCCCTGTTGTAACGCTGGTTATTGTTAACTTGGTTCTGACGATCACTTCCATTCCTACCAGCATTTCTATTATCTTGACCCCTCGTCTCAGAACGCCCAGTGTCAACATTCCTTCCCGACTGACCCCGCTGATCATAACTCCTATCCACTTGACCTCTCGAATCATAACTCCTACCAGAGTTTCCCTTATAGTCATTACCTTGAGTCCTACCTTGAATCCGATCACCATCGCGATTACGCTTGTTAGAACCCGAAACCTCATGAAAGATCTCAATGTTACGAGCTGCGTCATTGCAGGCCGACACATTCTCATACTCAATATTAAGCAATCGGTCCAACACCCACTTCTTCAGTCCCCACTTAAAGTGCTTGGCTTGACGCCTACCATCTCCAGCAATCACTCCAACAAAACTCACCAACCTCATAAACCTACTCATGTACTCATTAGAGTTCTCATGATCAAACTGGTAAATCGCCTGATAATCCCTCTCATACCTTTGCTGCTCAGCATCAGGGAAGTAACGGTTATAGAAGATAGTCCGAAACTCAGTCCAAGTACAAGTCACAGCAAAAGCGTCTCCTCCTCTTGCTTGTTTCAATGCTTTCCACCAACTCAAAGCATCACCTTCCAATTTGAATGAAGCCAAACGAGTCTTAAACTCGTCTTCACAACCCAGTACTTCAAACAGCTTCTCAATATGAGTGATCCAGTCCTCGGCCTCAGTAGGAGTAGCAGCAGTGCTAAACGAAAGAGGCTTAAGCTTACCGAAACGCTCGAGCCAAGTATGAATACCGACGGGTTGATTTCCTCCACCACTACCCGAAGCACCATTCTGATTACGAATGTTGTTGATCACCTGTTCCATCATCTCAGGTGTAGTCAAACTAGGGAAAAGAGAGTTGAGAGCATTCGCAATCGCAGCATCCATGTTAACAGCATCATCATCTCCATCCGCGCCACCAGTAGTACGAGTTCGAACCATCTAAACGATTAGCAAAATGAATAAAGGTGAGATATGAAATGGAAGTACGAAGGAATCCTAAAGTCTACCCAAATCCTCACAGGTCAAATCCTAAACTCTAAGGTCTCGAAACCTAGGCTCCATATGTCACAGGTCCTGACTACAAGTCATAAACCTGGGCTCTGATGCCATAAATTGTAACGCCCCAACCCCACAAGGGTAAAGGAATCACAAGTAATGGTGTCATATCAAAGCAAAACATAAATAACCAAAAGAAATCCTTAACATAAGTATGGAAATAATCCAAGTCAAAAGACTTCAATACATAGGTCCCAGCGGAAAATAAACTCCAAAAGAAATGTCTAAAGCATAAAGTCTAAATGGCATCATAATATCAAAGCTAAATCTCTAAGGTAAGTCCACTCAGCACTCATCCCAAAGCAATACCCAGCTCCAATGCTTAGATACCTGCCGCGGAAGAAAAGAAAAGTGCGGCTGAGCTTCAAAAGCCCAGTGAACAGATATACAAGCAAAACGAATACGAAACAAGAACGAATACAAAATAAAGTGAAAGAAAAACAGTGAAGTCATATTCATTTCAAAAGATAATTCAGAATATACGAATAAGTTTTATAGCTAACTACCTCGAGCCCAGATACCTATGCCATATCAGAAACATATCATAATCACATAAGGCAACATTTTTGTAGGGGAGACCTACCAGAGTTATGAAGGACGTGCATGCACGCAACATCAATCATCAGATAACATATAGCATATAACAGATAATATATGGCATATAACAGATCTAGGATGCATCCATACGCCCCACAGACAGATATTCATAATATAATTCAAATTGAGCTCATACAGATAACAGATAAGGGACGTGACAGAACATCACTCTACTGCCCTAGAGTCATGTCAGAAGTGCATTTGCTGACACGGATATGGAACCCCCATGACTAGTTAATAATTGGCTCGGGTGTCAAACTATCAGAGGTCAAATAAGAATGTCATAACTGACATAGATCATATTTTATCAAATGTTTAATCATGTTTTCAAAATCAAAGTCTTCATATCATATAGTTCAAAATCAAATGGTTTATGATTCAAAAATCAAAGTTCAGATACGCAACAGCTCAAATAGACACATTAGGGTTCATAGCAAAGACTTAGGAAATCCTAATATGAAAACGAAAAGAAAACGTATACGAAACCTTTACTGAAAAGGTCAGAATATCCGTACCTTATTCGAAAGCAAAAGATCAAAAGTCGAAATAGGGAAGCAAAGAATTACTCCTTCTTCACAGAACCTATATACATTAATGTCGTATATATTATTAATGATCCCATAATCGTCAAAATGATCCTTTAATATTTTAGGGTTTCTATCTTTAAATGAGACTTAAATGTTTTAATATTAATATCGTAAATTAGGGTTTCATGTCTTTTATTAAAGTTTAGGGTTTCTCATTCTTTAATGTCTCATTAATATACATTAGCTTACTTGTTACGTCTTTTAATGACTCGTTACTTAACCTAACACGTCACAAAATAATCTTTCCTTTTTATGTTTCACCATATACGTTTATGATTTATGTGACATATAAGTTACTTATTACTCGTATTAATTACGCATTTACTCTATTAGGGTTTAGCATAACTTATTAAATTAACATATCAAAACTAGGGTTTACGTTTAACATAACCTTTACTTAATTAATGCATCTTCACAAACTCATATGTAACTCGATTCAAATTAGGGTTTCGGTTATTAGGGTTTAACACTAGTCTTAGCTCATCTTCTTACTTTACTTACTCAAGTTATTAAGTTATACACCTTATTCGAAAACTAGACATGGTTCGGTTCTAGTTAATATGTTTCGGCCCTTATTAAATCAACACAAACATGACTCGATTCAATATTACATCTTATATATTCAACTCTTAATTAGTTACTAGGTTAAATTAGTTAGGGTTTCTTGTTTCTCGGTTCACACCTCTCGGCCACAAGGAAAACAAAACAAAACGCGACGAAACAAATATAACTTGACATAAACATGCAAGGTACGTTAAAGGAAGACAAATAAACAATATACCTTCACTTGATTGAGCAAAATCGACACCAAGGGTTGTTTGTCTATGCTCGGCCGAATAGGGAGAAAAAGAAAAAGAAGAGACAAATAAACTAGGGTTCCAAACTTATGATTATGTATGGTATATATAGTTGTAGTATTTGAGTTAAACTAGGAATGTAATTGGGTTTGGGTTTGGGTCCAACCGAACACCATCACCACGCCACCATGGGCTTCGGCCTTGGCTCACGAACACAAAAGAACACGACCCAAATCATTTACGAAACTTAAATTCTTCGTCGTACCAAAATCAATTACGTAGTATATTTTAGTTAGGTTTTTAAATATTCGCAAGTTAATCTTTTAATTTCTTTAAATGGTATAAATACATTTTACGTATTTTATAAGTTTTTGTTCCAAGGGTATTTTAGTCTTTATTCGGATTTTAAATTTTCAGGTTTTACAACAATAGACATTTTTCTCTATAAATAGTGAGCCATTTCTTCATTGTTTCTTACCCTTTTCTCACATACTTTCCTCTTAAGTTAAAAACTCTCGAACCCAGATCCAAGTGATCTATGTTTGTAGTTTTGTTTTTGTATGATTCTCTAGGTTCCTCTTAAAGGCGAGATCACCACCTTTGAAGTCAAGCAAGCTCAAGTCCATGAGTTGCCATGCTTCCTCATCATCAAGACTACTGAAGTCTTCTTGTTGATGATTCTTTTCTTTCTTCTAAGAAGTGTAGTGTTGAAGACATTAGTGAAAGACGTCTCAAGGGTCAAGACGAAGACATTAGTGAAAGGTGTCGATCGTCCGTATTATAGGAATTAGTGAAGGGTGCCTAAATGTCAAGACACAAGACATTAGTGAAGGGTGTCTTGAAGATCTAGTTAAAGGCATTAGTGAAAGGTGCCTTAGATGTACATTCGATATGGTGTGTTTCGATGTACAAGTTAGATTAGCATTAGATCCAAGGATATTGATATCCTTGATGATGCTGTAATAAGGAGTTGGTCTCCTTTGGGATTAGTCGTTGGTGTAGTGTTGGGTAGTGGTTCCTCCATTGTAATGGAACTCGGTATCTAGCCTAGTACCGGATAAAGGGTAGGCGACATTGTGGTAGGTGTGGTTCACCTTGGTGTGAAAGAACCCGGTGGTTAGCCTAGTACCGGAAAAAGAGTAGGCAACGTTGTGAAGGTTTCTCCACCATAAGGAGCTGGTGTCGTGTAGTGATTACGAACTCTCGAGTAGGTGACTCGGGGAGTGGAGTAGGGCAAGGAAGGTGTCCTTGTAGCCGAACCACTATAAATACTCGCGTTGTGGTTTTGTGCTTCTCACTCTTATCTTTTCATTACATACTTATACATCTATATGTTTGTTTATCAACATCCAACACACATCCAAATGGATTGACATAAGTCAATCTAAATAGTTTAAAATGAGTTTTAATTGGCAAAACTATTAACCCCCTTCTAGTTTTCCACAGAGCTCATGCTTTTAAGCTTATTTTTAGACTTATGAGCTTATGAATTTTGTTGTTGTTTCGTTATCCCATGTTTTTTGTTTAAACTAATGGGGTTAGATAATCTTATCACATAAGCTTATCATGATTCAAAATAAGCTTATTTAAGCACATAAGTTCAAAATAACCTAAAAAAATTGGCTTATGAAACTTAAGACGAAGTCACATAAGCTCATAACCCCAAAAATATGCTTAAGCAAATGGCTTATGAGCTTACAAATTGGAGTTTGTACCTTATTTCAGTTCTGAAGCTTATAAGCTATAAGCTTATCTAATAAGCTAACACAAACTGTATATCGGCCGACGCACGTCATATGGCAGATGCTTTATGTTACGCTAACCTTTGCTACCTCTATTATTTTGCAAGGTATCATTGCGGTGTTCGTCCGCTACGTGTGTGGAAATAACCGTGGCACACAACTATTGTCCCAGGAATCATTGATGCCAAACCATAATCAAGAATCACAATAACTATATGAACAAGAATCAAAGGATTGAACCCAACAAAATATATTCTTGTTTATTGAACGAGGGTTGGTTTTTTAGAGACTAATCTACCCCTATTTATACTTGTTGACCCGGTGCCCTATGACGGTTATACCGATTCTACAAAAGTAAATGTTGCAACTATTCTATAACGGTTTATACCTTTACCCTATGACCTAGCCCAAACTATCTTGGGTTTACAGACTTCTAAACTAAATACATAATACATACATATACTTTCTAACTTGACAACTATAATACATAAACTAACTATTTTGACACTAAGGACTTCTGTTATGGTTTTGACATTATGAGTTTCCAACATCTCCCCCTAATGTCAAAAGCATCTTCAACTTCAATCTTTCCTTGTTCTTGTTCCATAACACCAATGTTTGTTGCATGCCCCATTTCCTTTCTTCTCTCACGAATCCATCTTGCAAATTTTGAGAATCCAATCGTGTTCCTCTACCAAGCAATCTTCTGGTCCTCTTGACACATTATTGCTTTCAACCATGGCCTCTCTAATCCCTCCTGGATATGCCATACAACACCTTGAACACGCATCGCGCCTTCTCCTGGATTTGCACATGTCCCGTAACACTTTCGGTTCCAATCATTCCAATGCACAGCAACAAACAACAATCAACTCCTTTGTGTTTTCTGATCTTGACCTTCTGATGTATCAACAAATCTTCTTCCCTAATTTTCTTCAATTCAATTATCTTCCTTTCTTTGACCGAACATCCCTCACAAACTTTTCACCATTTTTTGCCATAATCCCAACACATACACAAGCGCTAACACAAACGCATACAATGATTTTTTTTCTTCTTGACTGCATCGCCAACAACAACTTCCTCTAGTTCTGTCTTTCTCTATTGCGATTCCCAAACAGCCCTCTTCTCTTGACAAACAAATCGGTCTCTCTTACTAATTGGATTAAAAACAGAAACAAACCACTAATCCTCTGATGATGATCGGCCATCTCTCTCTTTGTTGAATGAAGAAAACGCAAACTGAAACCTTGATCAGAAAAATGATTTGATTCTTTGATTTCTGGATTGCAACAATGATCTGATCTTCTTTGAACCATCGGCTCTGATTTGATGCCAAACCATAATCAAGAATCACAATAACTATATGAACAAGAATCAAAGGATTGAACCCAACAAAATATATTCTTGTTTATTGAACGAGGGTTGGTTTTTAGAGACTAATATACCCCTATTTATACTTGTTGAACCGGTGCCATATGACGGTTATACCGATTCTACAAAAGTAAATGTTGCAACTATTCTATTACGGTTTATACCTTTACCCTATGACCCAGCCCAAACTATCTTGGGTTTACAGACTTCTAAACTAAATACATAATACATACATATACTTTCTAACTTGACAAATATAATACATAAACTAACTATTTGGACACTAACGACTTCTGTTATGGTTTTGACATTATGAGTTTCCAACAACAACTCTGCATAGGTACTCCAGCTCATGTATTTAGACACTATTAAATCCTCCTATCATGAACACCTAACGCTATATTTTCTTTCAAACGACATATGCAGCTTACTATTGTCGAACTAGAGGCCGTTAATAAATTACCTGGCTCTCATACCAGTCAATCTACAACTGATATTTTGGGTACTTATAAGAGAAAGAAAAAGGTTGGTGACACCTGCCAACGGCCTATTAACGTGTCCTTTTCGGTCTCAGCTGCTACTCCATATATGCTTTGCATTCTTTCTTCGATGGTATTTCCTTATTGATTTTTTAACCATATATGTTAGTGATAGTATTTTGGCATTTGTAATTTTAGGTGACCAGCCGTCTAATGTACAATCGACTATAGGTATTTTTTCATGGTTTTTATGTATATCCCTTTTTACTCATTAATTGTATATGTGCGACACCGTTTTATTATGCTGGTGCTATTACAGAGTGCTCCCCATATTCAAATATTGTCCATGTTCCTAACAATACCCAAATCTTTAGAGGCGAAGGTCAGTGAGCATGTGTTTGTTATAGCATGTAGTACTTAATATTGCGCTTTTTACTTTTGTCGTTCGTATCTCTACTTCTCATCTGCTGATTGCGTTTCATACTATTTCATTATGTACGTACTACCGGAGAGTGCAACAGAAACTCAAATACCACCCGTGTTCCTCACAATATCCTGAACTTCTGGCCGCAGGGGTCTCTGGCGCCTATTATTATGTTTTCCACTTTTGTGTTGGAACTTCACTTTTGTCTTAGAACCTTCACTCCATATACGGTTGTCACGGTTTTTATGTTGTTATGCTAGCCGTATTTAATTGTTAGAACCTTCACTTCATATACGGTTGGCACCTATTATTATGCTAGCCGTATTTAATTGTTGGTGGTGGTATGGTTAGTTTACGCCAACCTTTTGGTTTGTTGCAGGTGAGCGACACGTTAATGAAGCCGTTTTAAGTACACACGTTAGCCGTCAGAGTCAACCCTCACAAGGTATGTCATACCACAGCAAGTTATTGTCCAACATGCTCAACAAACATTCTTAACAATTGGTTCATATACTTCTTTTGATGAAGGTGATATACCTCACGCACAACGTTTAGGGTATGCTGAATCTGTCCCAACCACAGTTGCAAAGGGTTAGTATTCTATATGTTTCACATGATATTATAACGTCTTCTTTATTATTAGACTGTATGTCTAATGTTTTGATGTTGCATTTAATAACAGGACCTCTAAGAGAATACCTGAGGCCATGTAATCGTGTGTGTCGCCACCGTAGAGCAATATTTTGGTATGAAGAAAAACTAAGTTACTCTACTGCAGCCAGAGGTCCTTTGTACCACCGGTGTTGCTTAGAGGGAAGAGTACACCTTTTCACAATCCGTGAATACCCTCCCATTATACAACAACTGTTTTCCAATGGTCATTTCCTTGAAAATATACTGCGCTTATACAATATGATATAAGAGGTGATTACTAAGTGGTTAGTTTTACAATATGATACAAGTGGTTAGTTTTCAAGGAAATGACCATCTAAATACCCTCCCATTATACAACAACTGTTTTAATTTCCAATGGGCATTTCTTGATATGTATTAACTGCTAATTTTTACATAAACAATGTTGACCATTTGTTTTAAGTGTTTTTTTCTACCATATTTTATATGTGTCATCAAAAAATGAAGTGAAGGTTTTTGATGTACATATGGTAATACCTTTATTGTATACTTTTTACATTTCTTTCTCATAATGTTAAGTCATTTGGCGCTCACAAATTAGTCAAACTTGAACTCTTTTTCTGTGGAATGAACGTAGGAAAGCTTTTTACATATATGTAATGGTACATTGTCACTAAACGTACATTGTCACTAAACATAGAGGCATCAATTGAATTTAATACATAAAATTAACGGTTATGTGCTTATTAAGGTCATGATGTTGACGTTCATCTTACAGCTTGCCTCATGGAAGCCATTGGAGAGTTACAATTACAATAAAGAGGAGATAAACCAGGTTCAGAGTTTTATTATCATTTATCCAGTAATTCCTTCTTGAAACTGTATTTTACATCGTAACTGAACCTACACTTCTGTAACGTAGGTCACATGCAACTCAAAGTCATCTCTTATTGCGGCTGCTGATGACGGTGGCGATATAAAGGTGTGCTTATTTGGTTGATCAATCACTTTTTACTGGCAACAATGTCATAGTTGTTGATGGTAATCTCATTCTCAATGTGTTCCAGATTATTGACATACGCCAAAAGTGCCTTTACAAAACATTAAGAGCATCCCATGAAAGTGTATCCTAACATGTACCACCTAATGCGGTTTCTTACTCTTTTCAATGATCAATTGACAGATTGTCTAAATCTTGGCGAAAAAACCACTTGATCAGCACACATATTTTTCTATTTCCTTTACTAACTTTCAGATACGTAGCAGTGTGCAGTTTCTTCCTTGGAGACCTTGGGAAGGTGTTCTATACTTATATATATTTTTTAAATTTGTATACAAGGAATTCAAGTGCATAACGTGACATATAAAGAGTTTTATTTTGCAGTCATTACTGCTGGTCTTGATTCAAAGCTTATAATGTGGGACTTCTCAAAAGGAAAAACGTTTAATGTTATGCATTTGGGTATGAATGAATCTTGCTAATTTTATCAGTAATATGTTTTACTTTATTTTGTAAATATGATGGTTCCTTTATTTTAGGCAAGTCTGATCCAGAGAACAGTAGTGGTGTGCCTCAGTGTTTCAATCCTGCTTTTGTTCATGCAATTGCGGTTCCTGAAGTTGATATGTTAGATAAAGTGGGCACGATATGCGTTGTGGCCAGAGGTGATGTTGTTTTTGATGTAATCAATATAGAATCAGAATTCGAAGTTGCTAAATCTCGGGCTTCTTCTAAACCAAAAAAAGGAGGTCAACCAAAGTCAACAAAACCCGAAGACCAAGATCAGGATAGAAGAACTAGGTTGCGTTTGGATTATTGCTGTGACCAGGTGTGCTGTCATCGCCATCCAAGATTATAAGGTCAGTGTTTTCTAATCTGATGCATTTCTTGGATCATAATAATGTGATGGTGCAGCTTTTTAGGAGAGCACGTGACAAGCTGTAGGGCGCTGACATTCTTGAATTTAATGTCAGGTTGTTTGGTGTTCTGGGAACTAAGCAATAGGAAGCAGATATAGGATATAATGGGAGAGCGGTATCAAATTCTATAATGGGAGAGCGGTATCAAATTCATCAATAGCGACTAAGGCTGTTGGCATCAATACTAATGAGGCGATGATGAATTTATATGGGCTCCGGAAAAACAGAGGTTGGCCGGAACTTGGCATGGCAACCTATTCGGTTTGCATCCGTGCCAGATGTACCCTATTTTTCCGGGTTACTTCCCTGTCTGAGCCTGATAGTTTTGTCGGCCTTAATGGCAGAGCGGTATGAAATTCCGTTGTATTTTATTCAAAGTCGGTGACTAAGAAAATATTGCCTTATGAGTTTGATGCATTTGCTTGCTTTGTGTGCTTATCAGGTTGTTGGCATCAATAATGGTGAGGCAACGATGAGTTTATATGGGCTATGGAAAAAGAGAGGTTGTCCGGAACTTGGCATGCCAACCTGCTTGGTCTGCAGCCGTGCTGGATGTACCCTATTTTTCCGGGTTACTTCCCTGTCTGTGTCTGAGCCTGATAGTTTTGTCGGCCTTAATGGCAGAGCGGTATGAAATTCCATGGTATTTTATTCAAAGTCGGTGACTAAAAAATATTGCCTTATGAGTTTGATGCATTTGCTTGCTTTGTGTGCTTATCAGGTTGTTGGCATCAATAATGGTGAGGCAACGATGAGTTTATATGGGCTATGGAAAAAGAGAGGTTGTCCGGAACTTGGCATGGCAACCTACTTGGTCTGCAGCCGTGCCGGATGTACCCCAGTTTTCCGGTTTAGTTCCCCGTGTCACCCAAATCTTATTGGACTTGATTCGATTAGAAGGTTGTTGGCATCAATACTAATGAGGCAATGATGAGTTTATATGGGCTCCGGAAAAACTGATGTTGCCCGAAACTTGGCATGGCAACCTATTCGGTTTGCAGCCATGCCGGATGTACCCTGTTTTTCCGGGTTACTTCCATGTCTGAGCCTGATATTTTTGGCCTTAAGTAGATGGCTGGTGCTGTTGGGGGTTGCCGAGCAATAGCTTTGCTGCCTTCGTTTGCTTATGAGGTTGATACCATGAATATTAATTAGGCAGTGCTAAATTTACATGGGTTGCGTAATACCTGAGATATTATACATGGTCCCTGTTGAAACCATTATATTTTATTGACCGTCATTAAAAAAGTATTGTCTTATGGGCGATTTTCTGAGCCTGTTTTTCATGGGCATTCGGTTTCTGCCTGCGGTTTATTTGTGAAGGCGATGATGAGTGTTCTCTGGACGGCATCTTGGCGAGGTAACCACAGCGTAGCTGTGGTTGCAGCCATGCCAGATCTGAGCCACACTTTACGTTATTTTTATACTTTGGGTTACTCCAGGTTTTTATAGGGGCGTGAACATGACAGGGTTGTGTTTCGTCGCGTCTGAACTATTCATTGTCGTTATCCATGGTACTTGGTGACTCTACTCGGTGTGTGACGGTGAATATGCGGTATGTTTAAAATTCAGGTACGTTTCATCTACACGTTTCGGAAAAAAAACTTCAGGTGTGTGTCTTTTTCATAGTATAAGGACATGTAGCGGTCGCTTAGTCCTAAAGATCACCTATAGTGAACCCTCATCATTTATCAATATCAACGATCTTCTGTGGCCGTCTAAAGTTTTGTTTTCTCATATGGCCATTGACCTAACGTATGATATTTCTTATGTTAAAGATTGTTAGACTAGGTGACAGCTTATTTCCCTAACAAAAAACACTTAAGGGAGCTGCTTGGTTTTAGCAGGCTGCCAAGGGATGTCAAAAGCTACAATAAGCTTTAAACTCTATAAGTAGATCTACATAATCAGTCATCTATCTTCTTTTCACCTGAAAATGTTGGATTGGGGGAAGGCTTTCCTTCTTTCTTGTTCGTGCGGGGCCCCTTACTGAGTATAAAGCGTTTACATCTTGCGACTCCGTATGTTCCAATTGAGCTTTAAATTTTATAGTCAAATAGTTAATACATGAACTAAGAACAGAAACTCCAAAGTAGCAGCTAATCATAATTGTATCTTTATACAGGGACTAGCCACCTGGTCTGTCAGCCAAACGTCTTTACAAATCTGGGATTGCAGCATCAAGTTACACCAACTAGCAGGTCGCGTTCACGAAGGCCATGCAAGTTGTCCATACTTATACTGCATTTTTTATATGCTTTCTTTATTAACTGTTACGATTTCGGTCATACTTATGTGCCACAGACTATTTCTATTTTTGTTGCAGCATCGCGAACACAGTCGGCTACTCATGCACATTCTCAGGATACCAGGCCTAGAGTCATACCAGCACATGGTGGGTTACAACTAATGGCCCTAATATTACTTTGCTACTCACTTGAATGCAATTTCATCATTACCTTACGTTTGTGTGTATCTCATGATCTCAGGTGCGCCACATGGAAGTTAGAGTTATAACTAATGGGTTACAACTAATGGCCCTAATATTACTTTTGCACATGTATATTAAATGAATTGACAGGAAATTTGTGCATGTATAGTAAGGTGTTCATTATAAATTTAGTTGGTAATTTATGCTTTTATCCCTTTAATTTTATAACGCAAACTGAAACAGTATCGCAATTAACAGTCACAAAGCAAGGTATCATAAAACTCCCGCCGCGGAGCGGCGGGTATTGAATACTTGTTATATTAAAACACCAGTTGCTTTCATACTATAACTATATTAAAAGACTAGTTAGTTACATAATTTTTGTTTCTGAATACCTTCCATGTACGTGTCGGGGAAGGTTGAAACGTTAAATTTATATATCATACGTAAATGTGAAAAGGCAATCTATACTACTTTGTATTTAAGACATTTATAAAACTAGGCGAGTACCCGTGCCTAGCGGCATAGGTTTCTAGCGGCAGACAATTAACGATATGCGATATTGTGGTAAGTGTTTTAGAGGTTGTTTATATAGGCGAAATACGAAATGTTGAAATTGATTTTTCCCGCCAATGAAACAATGAATGTGCTGGCGAATTTGGAAATTTGAAATACATTGAAATCAAATTTTAATAGTTACCCTGCAAGAAATAAATATAAATCAAATTAAATACTTTCCATGCAAATGTACCATGCAAGAATATTGATTTTTCACTATTTCACTTTTCACTTTTCCAATATTGACTTGTTGATCATTTTTCTTTTTAATATAGTAAAGATGGAAGGCTTAAAACTTTAAGCAACGCACTTAATAATAATGAAAAATGAAGTTACATCTGAAAAATTAAGTGTCTTAAATTTGTAAACTTGTAACAGCCCTCCAATAAATACCTAATAAATGTTATTTTTAAAACACCATACAATGAAAAATACATGTTATTATATATATTGTACATACTAGTAAAACACACAAAACTTCATAGAATTTATATGAAAACAAGTTGATGATACATATAAACAAGTGGATGTTACATAACCGGGAATCGGAGTAACTACCGGTTTGGCTAGCTAATAAAATCCGTCAGGAAACGAACTTAAGAGGACCATTGGAACCGGTAAAAACAGATTAATCGGACCTGATCGGGATCATTTTCTTCTCGTTTTTCTCAAGTTAGTCAGCTCGTTATTGTTATTTGTTGGTGTTTGGACTTTAATCACAGGGTACCAGCCTTCGCAACGCGCAGGATAGCATGCTTACTATTAAGGTACAAATCATGAAATGCCTAATGAAAACCCAAAAGGACCAAAACAAACTATATTTTTGGACTATGAGCTAATGACTTAATGAAAGGATCAAAACTTTGTATCCCATCACGAGATAATGTGGTTAAATTAGAGATGAACGAGGGTGGTCAGCTTATCTATACTACATTATAATATATTTAGGACTTCTATAAACGGAAGTCTTAAAAATATAAGCCTACACATGTTACTATAATTAGTAATTCATATAATTAAGAAAAGAAGCATAATGTACAACACTTTAATGCACATAATTTTCAGACGTACAAGACAAGAAGCATAGCGTACACCACTTTAATGCACATATTAAAAAAAACAAAACACCACATTAATGCTATTTAATATAGTCAATTAATTAACTGATCAATAAATACAATTAATACAGTTATTAAAACACCTCTAACATAACAAATACAAATTATCAAGCATATTGTACAACCAAATTAAACACAATTCCTACATTAAATGTCACTAATACAAATAATATTCAATGCCCAAACGGGCAACAGGCCAAATGGGCTTGAGCCCGAATGGGCGCAGGCCAAACTGGCTCGAGCCCGAACGGGCACGGGCTAAACAAAATTTTTGAAATCCGTAAATTTATTGTCAAAAAGAACATAATAAACTAAAATACATGATTAACTTAAAAATTTTATATCAAGGTACCTGCCGCCGAAACGCGTGGGTACCCTGCATTAAATGTCACTTATACAAATAATAAAGCACATTATACAAATATTAAAGCCCGAACGGGCAACATGCAAAATAGGCTTGAGCCCGAACAGGCACGGGCCAAACGGGCTCGAGCCCGAACAGGCGCGGGCCAAACGCGCTCGAGCCCGAACGGGCACTGGCTAAATGAAATTCTTGATATTCGTAAATTTATTGTCAAAAAGAACATAATAAACTAAAATACATTATTCACAGTAAAAATTTATTTCAGGGTACTCGCCGCCGCAACGCGCGGATACCCTGCTAGTAAATGTAAAAGTGTTGATGAAATCGAACAATTTGTACGTACTTTCAGTGATTGGAAATTAGAGTTGACTCACTCAAATAAATTCAACTCATGAGATTGGTCAATGGAAAGTTGAAATTACATAGAAACTACATGAATATGGGAAGAAAAAAAAAAAAACCTTAACGTATCAATAAATTACATAGAAACTACTGATAGGAGCCTTTGCCCGTTTGTCATTCAAGTATGGAGATCAAAAGCAAGAAGTGCACAGATGTGTTGTTCTTAATATTTATGCTGATTTGCTTTCAGATATGCTGCTCAAAAGCACAAGGAGATTCATCATACAAGGAGATCCCGGTAGGGAGTGATTCTAGATATGGGATCATGGGTCGGAAAGATTGTTCATAGTTGCATGACCATCGCACTATCTGACTTTTACACCTCTAACAACCACTACAAAACAAGGATAGTTCTCCACAGTAGGGATACACATGGAGAACCACTGCATGCTCTATCCGCAGGTAAATAACGTACTATTTCAGATTAATATTTGATATATACTTGAGAAAAATAATTTATCTCTTACAACTTCCAAGATATTAAGGGGCACACTAAGAGCACGCTACCACTTTTACACACTTACATAAACCCTTTTACACATACATTTTTTACACACAAACACTTTACATCCATTCCCATTTTTATATTTTCACACACAAACTAGCCAAAAATGTCTCAATATTCTAACGATCCGTTTTTTTAACAACACCATCAACATGTGCAACCCAACTTGTCATCTTTGTTAAACCCTCCGACACCTTCATCCGCACAATCAGTATCATCACATTCTCAATTTCCCGCTTATGGAAGCTAATACTATATGCCACCTTACATACCCGAACAACTTTATCTTCAACAACATATTTTTCAACAATAACAAATGCTTAACCAACAATTCCAAAATCCACAACAAAATCCACCATCACAATTCCATCAACCACCACCACATACACGGCACAACCCCAAACATGACAATCACAACTACCAATCGAAACCGAAACCGAAACCAAAAAGACCAAAAGGAAAGGAAAACGCAAAACGAGCAAATGGCCTGAAACTTACAACCGAAATCCAAGCCAAAACCGAAACCTTAAATTGTTCATTTCATTGGTTACCGTCGGAGGAAACGTAATTAGCCTTGTGTTACGTTTGCATTTCCGAGGATAACAAAGTCAGATCCCACAAAAACAACGATTCATTTTGGTACAAGGTTCTCCACGAGTTCAACAAATCTAATTTTCAAAAATGTATGTTGACAAGTAAGTGACATGCCTTGAACCATAATTGCCAAGAGTTCAACGGAATATACAGATGTTTCAACTGTTTGGGTAGTCGTAGTGGGGAAAACGAGCTTGATTTTAGTAGGAGCGCATATCGTGACGAGGTAAAAGAAGGAAGACTGTTTTCTCAAAAAGACGCGTAGCAAATCTTGAAAAACATGCCAAATGAGACAAGACCAAGACCGTTAATCCGGTTGATCTCACCGGACATGACGAGCTAGGGCAGAGCAACGGTTCAAGCCCGACCCGAACCGGCTAAACCCAACCCAACCCAACCCAACGAATTAGGGTAAAACGTGAACCAAGAATCGAACCGAGAAAAAACTATCGAAACCGAAAACGAACCGAATAAGGTCGGTTCGGGTCGGCTTAGCTATTTCGAACCGAACAAGTGTTTTTGACCCGAACCAAAATCGGACCAAACTGATTAAAACCGAAAAAATTATACAAACCGAATAGAATAAGGTCGATTTGGTTCGGTTCGGCTAGGTTTCAGTCGATTTGTTGAATTTGGTCGGTTTTTGTGTGATTTTGCTCATGCCTATGATGAGCTATTCGGAGATGATCTAAGATTACGTCCCCCGGCAAACCACGTGCCTCCAAGAAAACTAAATCCGAAACCACATCGAGCACCACATGAGAGTTTGGGGAAGTTATGCAAAATGAGTTTCGAGTCAAACGGGAAGCCGCTCAATCGGCGTACAAGGCGGCGAAAGAGAAAGGTCGGACAATACTAAAAATGGAAGAATTGAGGAAGAAGTGGTTCTTGCCATATATAATTAGAAGAAAAGATAGAGTGCAAACTATAACTGAAACTAGAATCAGAATGGGTCTAGTGTGAATAGGGATGGCGAAAAAACGTGAACTCGACGGGAAAATCCGAAACCCGATCTAACTGAAATGGGGCGTGGCATGCTTATCGGGTTACGTGACGAGTTTGGGCGGGGAACAGGGAATAACATCCCTGCCCCGTCCCACCTGAATAACATATATGCAAATACATATAAATTTATATTGATATAGTATTATGCTACTATATACGTAATAAGGACATCTTTCTCCAATATTGTCAGTGTATTTTAAGTATTCTCCGGCCTTTCTCCATTATATCTTTTCTCCAATACTATCTTTTATATATATATATATATATATATATATATATATATATATATATATATATATATATATATTTTTTTTTTATTATTTTTTTTATAACCATCACTTTATTAAAAATACAAAGGATTTACAATAAATTAGTGAGAAGCCGAGACACCAAATTATAACCATCACTTTATTATTATTATTATTATTATTTTATTATTATTAGTGCTCCCTCCGTCTCAAATTTATTGTCAGGCGACAAAAAACACAAAGTTTAATAAAAGTGGGGCCACTACAATTTTAAACCACACAAATAGAATATCCCTTCAAAAAGTTACCTTTTTATTACTAAAAATGGAATGTGGACAATCATTTTGAGACAACCCAAAAGGGAAATATGGACAATAAATTTGAGACGGAGGGAGTATTATTATTACTATTAGGGAATATATTAGCTACAATTTATTGTAGCTAATTGGCTATAATTTGGTGCTATAAATGTGGGTCCCTGATTCTTTTTGTGGGTTCTGATTCTTTTCTGCGGGTCCCTGATTAACTGCTATTGTATTTTTTATGAAGGATTGTAGCCAATCTATCCTCTTACTATTATTATTATTATTATTATTATTATTATTATTATTAGTACTATTATTATTACTATTATTAGTATTGTTATTGTTATTATCTTTATCTTTTTAACACGAGTCAATTCCCAAACTATACCTCTTTTTGAAAACTAAGACAAAAGTATGCTGATTTTAGTATAGACTTCCCCCAATGTATGCTTTTGTATCTAGAAGGAAATGACATAATATAAAAAGTTAGAGGTGTTTCTCTCTCCTTCCTAAACCCAGTCTTCCATGGCTATATTCTTTTCTCTCGTTTCATATCATTCGTATTCGTATGTATCCGCCTCTTTATATCATCTTAGAGATTAGGGGTGTTATCGGGTCAGGTTATCGGGTATTATCATGTCGGGTTGATTCGGGTTGTGTTTAAAAAAAAACTAACTCGCAACCCGACCCTATATTGATTCGGGCCGAGTGATTCGGGTTAATCAGGTTGCCTTTTCTAGTTGAGCATTTAAATGAAAATACAAACCAACTTGGACAACCAAGAGTAATGTCCAATCGAGCTTAAAGATAATGAAACAAGTCATATTACAAGGAAAGGAAAAAAAAAAGTGCGACCAAAAAAAAAAACAAAAAGTGCGACCATGGGAAAAAATCACTCAACTTGGATGATTTGGGTCCAGTTGATCACAGTAAGCAATGAAAGAAAACAGACATTGTTAGACAGACATAACTAACCATATCAAATTGATATTAATGCAGAATTGCAACAAGAAAGAAACAGATGCATTTACTAGAATTTTTAACCAAACACGAAACTAAATAGGACACACACACAGTGCAAAAAGACTAATTGGCTTAAAAATTTGTAACAAAAGTAAATAAATTGCATTTTCGTGTCTTATCGGGTTGACCCGATAAGGTAAATATATCAACCCTAACCTGAACCGATAATGATATTGGATTATCGGGTTCGGGTCAAACAAACTCGACTAATCTTTTTGACCCGATTAACCCGACTCTATAATGTTTTATCGGGTTTGGGTCGGGTCAACCCAACCTTATTGACACCTCTACTGGGCCCGTTTGGTTTGTTGCTAGGCATGACAATGGGTATCGGATTTGGAATGAGGTGGAATGATAATGGGTATGAAAAACTGTATCATTACGATTGTTTATGTTTGGTTGATAAAATATGGTATGAAAAAATGTATAGATATTTGAATTTTGTAGTGGAAAAAAGAGGGACCCATGGGAATGGATTTCATAGACACCAAATTGGTGTGTAATGAATCTATGACTATGATATACCCATTTCATTACCGGGCCCACAAAACAAAACAAAACAAACACAGATAGTCTCATTCCCATTCAACAATACCAAACGGACCCTTAGATATATCATATAACGATGCATGTAATCGCTTTTGGACCTTATGCATGCTTGCCTGCTTGGCCATTGAAATTCAGGCAAATGATGCATCAAATTTTGAAACAAAGCCAATTTCAACTTGAAAGATGTTAGGTAATATAGCAATGCAATGATAATCTGGACAATGTTGCTACCAAAGTCAGTTTATAATTGTGTATTTACTAAATTGGCGGACTAACACATTAAAACTCATAATGTTTAAAATTTTACGAAATACTAACAAATATAAAAGGGCGTAAATCAAAACCATTTAGTAGATAGATATTAATGATGTAAAACTGTAGATATATAGTGTGGGAACACTAACAAAAAAGAAGCATACACTTTTCCATGTTTTAATAAATAAGCATAGATAAGGAATTTTCTCACTTTTAACACAATGGCTATCCTAAACCAAAAACACTTGGGCCTATTAATCCATTCGGCTAACATGACAGTCCAAAAGTTAACCAAATACTAAATTGAAACGTCGCAAATTTTACGATTTTCTTGTTTCCTGCCAGCTCTTGATCTATTGGAGAAGCAGAAAGTCCAAGCAATCACAGTTTCTGAGTTTGCAACTGAAACAAAGTTTCTTGCAGTATTAAGAGACGAAGCTAGAGTACCTATTCTTTCTTTTTCACCAACTCAATCTTCCCACAAACATCCGTATGTCCTTCAAGTTTCACAAGATGAAACTACTCAATTTAAAGCCATTGCTGCAATGGCAGAATCGTTTAAATGGAAGAATGTCATTCTCATATGCGAGGACGCTGCAAATGAGATAGAAGTGGCGAAGTTTATAACTAATACCTTACAAGAGAAGAACATTTTTGTAACGTATATGAGCCTAATTTCAACCTCTTCCAGCAATGGACTAGTTCATGAAGAGCTTCACAAGATTTCAGCTATGCAAACAAATATATACATCATGCATGCTTGTCATTCTCTTGCATCCCGTGTTTTATCAAAAGCAAAATATTTAGGATTGATGGATGCGGGATACAAATGGATTATCACGAGTAAAACTATGGACTTTTTTAACTTCATGGATGGTGAAGTTGTCGAGTCTATGCAAGGTGTGGTGGGTTTTAGATCGTATATTCCAGAGTCAAGGGATCTTCACAAATTCACGTTGAAATGGAGAAAGGAACATCATGCTATGAACCCTTATGGTGTCTGGGCATATGATGCAGTTTCAGCACTAGCAATGGCTATTGAGAGGACACACACATCTAGCAAAATTCCAAGGGATACATCTCTTATGGATCAGATGTTAAGAATCTCATTCCATGGTTTGGCTGGTACTTTCCAACTTAAGAATGGTAGGATGAGTACACAAGTCTTAGAAATAATAAACGTGATAGGTAGCAGGGTGCGAAGGGTTGGGTTTTGGACAAAGGGTGTTGGTTTAACCAGAAAGATTGATGAGCTATCAAGAAACGCCAAAACAAGCATTTGGATCTTTATGAAACCACTTAGTTCAGATCTTTGGGCTGTGTCTGCTTGTTTCTTTATTTTGACTGGCATTGTCGTTTGGATACTTGAACATCGGATAAATGAAGAATTTCAAGGTTCAACAGCAGAACAAATCGGGACAACCTTCTGGTTTGCCTTTTCAACACTTGTTTATGCTCAAAGTAAGCTCTAGCACTCTGTTTTGGTTGTTGTTGTTGTTATTTATTTTATTTATTTATTTATTATTTTTATTTTTTTTATTTTGCCACAAACACATCTAAGTATAATGGTGAACAGAAACTTATTAAGAGCAACCATTTTAAGTTTAGGTTTTGAAAATTTCAGGGGAGAAGCTGCAGAGTAATTTGTCAAGATTTGTAGTCATAGTGTGGCTGTTCGTAGTGCTTGTGCTCGTTTCAAGTTACACTGCAACATTAAGTTCGCTATTAACTGTTGAACAAATTCAGTTAGCATCAATGAGAGGGTCTATTGGATACCCGTATGGCCCTGTGGGAGCCCTTGTTGTTAGGAACATGAATTTTGAAGACCCCAGGTTAAAGCCACATTCTTCACTAGAGGAATTTGCTGATGCTTTGACACGTGGCAGTAAAAATGGTGGTGTTGATGCAATTGTTGATGAAATTCCTTATATTAAGGAATTTCTTGCACAATATCCATCTGGCTACTCGATGACTGTATCTGAAACTATCACCAATGGCTTTGGCTTTGTGAGTCTCTTCACTATACAATTCTTTAATATTAGCGTTAACATGGGTAAGAGGTCACAGCAGGTCAATCTTTTGAACGGGATGAAAACTATATTACCCAATATAATAACAAATCCAAGTCTTTTTTCTTGATTAATATGAGTTAGGAGGGTATATGCATTAAACATACAATGTGGGTCACTTTTGACTAGTGCAACTACTTTGTTTTTGCTAATCTTTTTCTTTACCTTCAGTTTGACCCGCTAAAGATGGAATGTAACTGGAATCGACCGGTTCAGTCTTAAATAGGTCGAAATTTGTTGCATGTAACCGGCTTAAGTAAAATATGAAATTTTGACATTGTAGATAAAGTTTATCCTAGTCAAAGGTTAAATATAAAAATGTGCAGGCATTCCCGAAAGGTTCAACGTTGGCTGCTGAGATGTCAATTCAGATTGCCAAATTACGAGAAGACGGGACTTTAAAGTCATTGGAGGATAAGTGGTTTAATAAAAAATCAGATTCCGTGACTGCGCCCAAAATTTTAAACTTTGAAGGTTTCCGTGGTCTATTTCTTATCAGTGGGGTTTCAATGGCATCTGCACTTTTCCTATACATGCTTTATTTTGTACATGAGAAAGTGCATTCCAAGGACACGATACTGGCGGGAGGAAAGCTAGCATTCATCATGAGGTTTCCCATACCTAGATTAGCTAGTGCTGTTTAAAGAATATGGCCCAAATTCGAATTACAACGTTCACATATATCATGTATTAATTTGTATTTGTTGTACTGCTGTACTAGTTATCCCCTTCCTTTGTTGGCTTGCACTAGGGGTGTTATCGGGTCGGGTTATCGGGTTGAGTCGGGTTATGATTTTTTAAAAAGTCACCCGCAACCCGACCCGATAAGTAATCGGGTTATCGGGTTCGGGTGTTATCGGGTCGGGTTAAGTCGGGTCGGGTTGAGTCAGGTTGGCGGGTAACATGTGTGAAACGTACTAACAATCTCTTACATATGAGAAACATATGAGAAACGTACTAACATTCAAATATGAGAAACGTACTAACATTCAAACATGTGCAGCAAGTGGACTTACAATATGCACGATGTTATAACATATGAGAACATATACAATTTTTTTCATTGTACTGTTTCAACTTCAAAGAACACTAATATATACTAAACTCATTAAAAAAAAGGGTGTCGTAACTCATAACAAACTAATAATAGATGTATTAGATAAAAAGGATGTCACCATGAGTTAATCCATGAACCATAAAATTCTTTTAGAAAAACAAGAATATTGATTCACTTACTTCATACCTCAACATGTGCAGCACAAGATCAGTACACTCAAAAGCAGATCAACAAGATCTAAGTACAAGATCAGTATAAGTTGGAAAATTGACAAGATATAAGCCTGGGGTAACCAAACGTTTAAGTTATAGACATCGGGCCAATAAAACGAATATATTTAAAATTGGAAAATTGATTATCGGGTGTAATCGGGTTGACCCGATAACCCGATAACATTTTTGTTTTAACCCTAACCCGACCCGATATCACTATCGGGTTCGGGTCAAAACAACCCGACAAGATTTTTGACCCGATTAGACCCGACCCGATAAGGCCTTATCGGGTTCGAATAGAAAACACGTTCCTTTCTTAGAAGTCTAAAAAGTCACCAGGTGTTGACATGTGTCCCATATAGTTTGCTTTGGTATTGATGAACTACTGGAGTATTTATGAACATTTGGATTTATTTATAAAACATTTTTTATTGTATCACTAAATACTGCACATTTGTTACGAATTTCTAACAAAAATAAATTTTCTTTGAATATCAATCTAAGAGTCGAAAGCGCCTTGTTTGAAATAATTCAACTACATAAAACGATCACCTGATAAGTAGCCTCCCGCGAAAAACTAAAAGGGAAGTCATTAAGCAGCTCCGCAGAACACATTTGTCGTTTTAGTCTTTCACATTCTTCTTTATGAACACTCCACTGTGATATCTTAAACATAATTAATAAGCACACAGTCAGTTATAAGCACCAAAATAAGATAACCACATACTGAATTAGTCATACACGTATACTGAACAACTTTTTTAGATGAACACACTCATGAAACAGTTACTTTGTATTTGCTGTTTATATTAAGAGATACTGAACGCTCCAATGTGATAGCGTGTGTTTACAGAGACAGATGAGAAACCTAATACTCTTCTATATGAACGCTCCAATGTGATATATTACGCAAACTAATTACCGAATGATTAGATGCAAGCATCAACTTATGATAAGAGTAATCAACTGACTATAGTCAACAATTCGGACATTTGTTGCATTACAACGGCCTGCTTCTATCTAAAGTTACTAACAAAACTAGTCATATGAATTTAAGCAACGTAATAGACAGCACAAAATCGCACCACAACCACCATACCGCGTTTGCGGCGCACTCAATATTCACTTGGAAGTATCTCATCCTATGAAATACATACATTCTTCTCTATTTCACTACTGTAGTACGTCATTACTAGTTACTGTATAAAATTATGCAATTCTATTGGATACTTACATTCTTACGTGAACACGATTAGTTACAACTGACGAGCCATCAAATTGGACATTTACTGCATTACAACAACCAGCTTCTACTTAACGATTACTTCGTTTACTACGTAAACCACCACAATACGAACAAAACCCGGCTATATGTGTGATATTTGAGTTAGAGAGGGTAGTTGTGAATTATGGAGTAAATTAATTAGCAGTTAATTCACTATTTAATCATAATTAGGGTTTGAATAAAACTGATGATAAACGGAGCAATAAAATACGGCGCCACAACCATCGCAACGACGGTTAGGTTCGCCGGAGCACCGCCGGCGGCTTCCTTTCCCGGCACACTCCATTTATTTCCGAAGGTTGTTAGTGTTACACACACTCACACAGTCACTGTGTGTTTTTTTTAAACATTGTTCATTTTGTATCCCTCTATTATGTTACACATTGCAGAAATATTTTCATGCTAAAAAGGTCAAAAACTTTTTTCTTAAAAAAACAAGTACGTGCTCGGGCTGGGACATAAGTCCGTGTTCGAGAACCGAGCACGAGGCCGAATCGGTGTGGACGATGTCCCGGGCAATGTTTGTTTTTTCTTATCAAAAACTTTTTTCAGTTTTGTTTGCAAGTGGGAAAATGAAATGAAAGAAGCGCGTTAATTTTTTTCTCTTATGTCTGCAAGCGGGAAGAGTAATTGAAAGAAGCGTGTTTCTATAGTTTTAGTTATAAGAGCACTTGGTATCATGCCCTTGAGTTAAGCCATAACTCAGCGTCACATCAACTTTAACATTTCAATCTTAACTCACAAAAAACACCCTTTATCGTAACTCAACCTTAACTCAACCTTTTGAGCCCTACCTTAAAAAAAAATTAAAATTTACAAATTAACCCCTTAACTATTTCATTCATTCAACAACATAATATTTCATTAATAAACATAAAAATTGCAATACAAAATAAAAAAACGTTACGAATTACTACCGCATATAAAAAACTAAATAAAAATGTTATTAACTTAAAAAAATAAAAAATAACCTGCTACTAAAACACAATTATAGTTACGCACAAAAGCCACCAAACAAATCCTGGTTAAAGGATCGGTTGATGAGGCCAACACATACATCCTGGGAATAACCATAGCCGAGTCGCTCAAGTTGGTCCAAGTAACTTTTAAGGGTGAAGTCCATAAATACGCAACGTACTATTTCCAAGTTACCAATGTAGGTAACATACATCATATTGTTCCATTGCAAGCAAATAACTTTCAAAATAATTAATAAGTATACAATCTGTTAACCTTAGATTTCTAACCATGTTAAAAAAAATTGCACCGTTAGTCCTCAATAGATAATGTCAGTTAAAAAATTTGCGATGTTGGTCCTTAATACATAACCTCAGTTAACTTACCACCACCACTACCACCAATCACCAGCACCACTCACCACCACCACCACTCGCCATCGCCACCCACTGCCACCACCACCACCACCAATCACCACCACCCTACTCCAACACCACCACCACCACCACCAATCACCACCGCCACCCACTGCCACCACCACCAATCAACACTGCCACTCACCACTACCACCCACCACCACCACCACCCACCTCCACCACCTCCACCAATCACCACCACCACTCATCGTCGCCACCCACTTCCACCACCACCACAACCAATCACCACTGCCACCCACCACCACCACCACTCACCGCTGCCACCCACCTCCATCACCACCACAACCAATCACCACCACCCACCACCACCACTTACAACCACCAATCACCACAAAAAAAAAAGTCAAAAAAAATTGAAAAATAAATCTTCAAAAAAATTGTTTTTTTTTTCAAAATTTTCAATATGTCGAAATACTTTATTTTCATAAAAAAAAAAATTCAAAATACATTTTTTCAAATTTTTTATTTTCAAATTATTTTTCCAAATTTCGAAAAAAAATCTTTTTGGAAAAAGTATTTCGAAAAAAAATTAAAAAAAAAATTTGAATTTTTTATCAATTTTTTTAATATTGAAAAATTTGAAAATAAAGATTTCAAAATTCATTTTTTTTGAATTTTTTTTTCGAAATTATTTTTCCAGATTTTTTTTGAAAAAATAATTTTGAAAATAAAAAAATTGGACAAAAAATATTTCTATTTTTTTTGAAAAAAAAGTATTTCAAAATATTGAAAATATTCCAAAAAGAAATTCAAAAAAAATTATTTTTTTGAAGGATTTTTTTTT
Source organism: Chrysanthemum seticuspe (assembly GCA_019973895.1). NCBI lineage: Eukaryota > Viridiplantae > Streptophyta > Magnoliopsida > Asterales > Asteraceae > Chrysanthemum > Chrysanthemum seticuspe. The sequence continues at coordinate 32,780,356 of BPTQ01000009.1, forward strand.
TTCATTTTTTTTTTTACTTTTTTTGTGGTGATTGGTGGTGGTGGTGGTTGTAAGTGGTGGCGGTGGTGAGTGGTTGTGGTGGTGGTGGAAGTGGGTGGCGGCGGTGAGTGGTGGTGGTGGTAAATGGTGGTGGTAGCAGTGTGTGGCGGTGGTGATTGGTGGGTAGGTGGATGGTGGTGGAAGTAGGTGGCGGAGGTGAGTGGTGGCGGTGATTGGTGGTGGTAAGTGGTGGCGATGGTGGAGGTGGGTGGTGGTAGTGGGTGGTGGTGGTGAGTGGCGGTGGTGATGGTGGTGGTAGTGGGTGGCGATGGTGAGTGGTGGTGGTAGTTGTGGTGGTAAGTTAACTTAGGTTATGTATTAAGGACTAACAACGCAAATTTTTTAACTGACATTATCTATTGAGGACTAACGGTGCAATTTTTTACCATGGTTAGAAATCTATGGTTAACAGATTACATACTTATCAATTATTTTGAAAGCTATTTGCTTTCAATGGAACAATATGATGTATGTTACCTACATTGGTAACTTGGAAATAGTAGGTTGCGTATTTATAGACTTCACCCAACTTCTAATTTCAAGGACATGAGCGCTCACGGATTTACCGGCCTCCTGTTTACAGTTGTGTAGAGAATCAAGCAGATCATATAACTCTATAGTAGCTGGTTTCTCAAACATACGTCTGAGTTCATTAAGCATGTCCATGGGACCATAATTCTCAAATTGCTTTTGTAATTGAGTGTTCATCCCAGCAAGAATAAGACACACAACTTCATTATGCTTATCATACTCAATGTTGTACATCTCTAGTTCAGCATTAGGAGAATTACCAACAGAAGCAACAGGAAGGCTTACTAACATATTCAAGTCTTTTGGCCATTTGCAGGACAATCCTTAGTGAATGATACCAATCATTGAAATTTTCACCAGTCAACTTTTCTCTATCAAGCATTTGCTTGAAAGCAGAACTCATGTTATTCATATTAGTGTTTGCGGGTTGAGCCATTCTACCGAAATAAAGTTCAAAAGTTAGTACTTTCGATAATTCAACATTTCAAGAAAATTAAATACCCATGGTAAATAAACATACAACCATTTAATTTTCCCTGAAAACTAGGATCCAAATTGATATAATTTCATCACATCAGTTGATCTGCTAGTAATGAAAGTATTCAACAAGGTACGAGTCGAACCTCAATTGCCAATCTAAAGATTGCAACTCCTAGAATATTATGGGATTTACATATTTTCCAACTCAAGTTGTAATGTAAGCATGTTTTATCCCTATTTTATGCCTTGAGTTACTAGTTCTCACTATCAACTCAAATAAGTTATCCAACTTAAGAAACTGCAAATTAATCCACGCTCGTTCTCATGACAAGTGGAGATTTACCCTTGATTACAATCTAGCTACGTCTCATATAACGTAAATGGAAACCTTAGGTGTTCCCGTTCTATTGGATGGGCATAAAACTTAAATTTTAAAGGGTAGTAACTTGATTTTGGTGTCAAATCAAATATGTACAAAGATGTCATGCATTCACCTTTATATCATTGGTTTCAATAATAGAAACTTTTACTCATTAGTTTCTTTACTAAGATTAAATCAACAAAGTTTCAATCGAGATATTGGATAATCCAATCAAAGAGTTACCTTTAATTATCGTCCACTATATCGTAGTACAACATGAGCCTTAAGACCCAAGTTATTCGGATAATTATCACAAAAGTGGAGCGTGGAATTAAGGTCAATTCACCCTTAAGATGGTTAATTTGTACATTAAAATAGTCGTAGGTAGCTCCATCTTGACACACAAAGAAGCGGAGAAGAACGGTCAACGCGTAGCATATAAAAACCGTCTTCTTTAGGATCACAATTTAATGCGTACCCTCCCTCCCTATACCTCTCACATAGTGTGTTAATAATGCGTGAGCCTTTCTAACTATTTGGTACAATAACTCATCAATCGACTAAAAGTTTAAGATTTAATTCTTAAATGCAAATCAAATTTCACCATTGTTTAGCCCGGTTTATTTTTCTATTCTAAAAGATTACCCTTTGCTTACAACTTGTCAAACAAAATAAACAAACAAGTAAAATAAAAAATAAACAACTAAACAGTGCACATATAAATTTAACAATTAATAATATATCTAAACAAGTAGCCACATACAAACTTATTTTGATAAAACCTATTAATAATCAATCTAGGTTTTAAACGCATATTCTTAACTAAGACTTACACTTGTTTTTTTAGCAAGGTACAAGTGAGCCATATACATCGATGAATCCATTCCGTAAGTAATAGCTAAAAATATACCATATTGCACATAATTGTTCATTAATTTATTGAGGTCTTCCCCAATTTAAGATTTAGCAAAAAAAATACATGTGAATTCACTTAACTATTATAGCATATAATCAATAATATATGACAAACATGCATGTTTCATCATGGATTTCACATAACAATTATTACAAGTCCCAAAAACGCTTACAATTAATGACATAATCAACAATTATCCATTAACATAACACATAAAATTTGCATGCAATCCTAGGGTTTCTAATCCAATTACATAACAAAACCAACCCCCAAAAAAATTAAAAACTAATTTAAAGGCTTCGGCCCTAATGAAAAAATTAGGGTTACGAGTTTTTAAACCCTAAAATTGATTAGCATGCAAACCACAATACAAGATTCATTCTTTATGTGTTTCGGTAATTAATTATACAGTATTAACGGCTCGTGATGCCACTGTTGGAATTTAAATAGCATGACATTCATATAAAACCAAGTATACATCAAAGCACGCAACGAAAGACTTAAACAAATACTTGCAATTAATTAGCCGGAAAATAAAACGAAAGCTTACCTTTTAGCAACTCCAAACTAGCAAGATTAGGATCAAGAATAAAATCCTAATTAGGGTTTATGTGGTTTAAAGAATCGACCCTTACCATTTTTCAATTAAAACCAATTACAAAACTAGTGGTGTTTGTACCACGTTCTTGTACACACCTACTAATAATGATTTGATGTGAATGCTAGTTCTTGGAATCACAATAACAACTAAAACACTTTGTATGTGAGAAATCAAATCCAAAACCCTAAGGGTTTAGGGAATTCGATCGACAACCACAAAGAGGAGAGAAGGAGAAGAAGTTAGGGTTGTTTAGGTGAACCAAGATTACAAAAGAATGAATCACAAAGCATTGTATTTATACTAATTCAATCTTGGAGCACAAGAAAACAACCCTAAACCCTTATGGATTGGGTGTTCGACTGAAATCAACAAGAGGGGGTTAGAACCTCCTCTTGACTTGTTTTCTTATTCCCAACTTTCCTTTTTTCTCCATTTATAGACAGTTAGTCAATTCTGCTAAATACTTAACGTTTGTTATGTTGGTTTGTGGGAGTTATAAACACACATAAACGCTAAGAGTGTGTGAGCCTATGGGGGCACACACGATAAACACGAGTTACGTGTCGAACGTATATTTAATACTTGAATAAAATGTACCCGATCTGCATGATTTGACCCGATTACTATAATGATCCATGGGCTTGTTTGAGTTTCATGTTGGGTCGAAAGTGGACTGCCTAGAGCCAATGTGATCCACTAATCGGGCAAAGAAGGCAGCAAGGAGGTGTTGGGTTTTAAGCTTGTCGACCAAGCAATAACCCAAGCTAGGTCGGTTTTATTTTGTATAAAAGCAAACATACCCCTCTGCCAAATGATCGCATATCAATACCCTAAACCCTCAGCTAATCGATTCTTGTTTTCTGCCAAAATCCTATTCGATTTACTCCTAAGTCGTGTAGGGGTTTTGTTGGTTTTCTTGATTCCTAAACTTGCTACGTATCAAGTGTTTAGGTGTTGATTACTTAAAGGTTTCCTGCTCCTGAATTCCCTGTCGATTTGTAGCAGCAAAGTGGTAAAGTTTGTTTTTGGTCGTGGAGTATATCTCGGACAGAAATAGATAGGATATCGGATAAGTTTCATCCGATATAGGGTATGATTAAAACAGTTTCTTAGGCTGTTTTTGGACCTCGGATAAGAAACAAGATGTGGTACTTGGTGGTATTCTTGTTCGTGTTATATTCAAGTGGTTCAAAGGTTGATTGGTTTTAATACGTTCTCGACTAGCTTCTTTATCGAACGTATACGGTTTTCGTGTTGTGTGTGATACTCATAGAATCTACGTTAGATACTTTGGGTTTGTATTGGTTTTCTTGTTCGTTACACTTGCGTTCAATTTCCACGAAAGGTTAGGTTTCTATTTTACCTTTTTATTCAATTATTGTTTATTAATACGTGTTAACCTAATTGCGATTACTAGATCCATATCCGTTGCGTACTCGTATGCGTTAAATGGTTAACGTAGTTCTAAAATCCCAACAGTGGCATCACGAGCCATCTCGTTTTTGCGATTATGGGATACACGTTTCTTTTAGTAAACATGTTTAAAAGGCTGCCTGAAACTAATTTAGTTATTCGTTTTATTTTTGTTTTGACAACTATATGTAATACTTGTCAAATATTAATAAAAAATAATAAGTCACACGCAAATTAAAATTAAATTGTTAATTAGAATTAATTTGTTAATTGTAATTAAATTTGTTAATTAGAATTAAAAGTTAATTAGAATTACTTGTTAATTAGAATTAAAGGTTAATTAGAATTAATTAATTGTTAATTAGAATTATATTGATAATTAGAATTACATATTGTTTATTAAATATATAAAATAGCGTAATTACTTGTTAATTGAGATTGCCATGCTTTTTATGTGTTTTCCGGTCACAAGACCCACTCAATTGCTTTCTGTGATGTATGGGGCGATCTAGGTTTCGTACCTAGTGACGGTCTTATGGTTCTCCTTTTGGGGAAGACTCGCAAGAGAACTCGGAACAATATGTGGTTATATATTGATGTCTATGATTATATGTTTGTGATTCCCATATGTGCATTAATGTTACTTGTTTTTGACACCTAATTGTATGCAATATGGAATAATACATATCGTGACCATAACATTGATATTGGTCTTTATTTACACGCCTAAATATCATGCTCATTGTGACCTGCTATTTGTTTCGTGGAAAATTGTTTTTGTTAAATAAAGTGACCTAATATACTGAAACACGTTTTCAAGAATTTAAAAATTAGACGCTATGGACACTTGGGATGTACGGCTCACCCATTAGAACAAACTAAAAAGGGGGTTTAAAGAGGTGCGCATAGTCACACCGAAAGGATGTCTAGGTTATTGCTTCAGCGCTTACCTGGTCATCTGCCTCCCTGTGCGTTCGATTGGAGCTACCGTGAACCATGATGATCACTACAATGTCATTAACAAAAGTTTTTAAAATTAGTGTTACAAAGTTGTTTTGCATACTTCTTTGTACACGACTTTTACCACATTTATATGTGCATACCTATTTGTTAATTTTAAGTCTATGCCATCCAACTATGAGCATGTGCATTTGGATTGACTTCTCTGGTCAGACCTAAGGGCCTTACCATGGGAACCCATGGTAATTATTTCGCTTTGGTCAGACCTCTGGTTAATTTTACATGTTCATACTTGGTCGACTTATTTCGAGTTAGCTTGGTCAGACCTTGAACCTGAGGCATAAGATGAGAACTAAACATGCTTTTGACATTATTACTTGATACTAATGCCTTAAAAAGTCTCATAAATCTAAGAGTTGCATTATGCAATTAACGCTCGTCGCTTACCTCTTGTCCTATTTTTTTACGCCCTGGTAAGACCTTTGGTAATTAAGTGGGAGTGCAAGATGGATCTTAGTCTTAATTAGTAATTAACTGGGTAATTAATTCTTTTAAGAATGTAATTATCGAAAATACTAGAATTGAACTTTTTATGTTCTGATTAATTGTGTTATTTCAACATAATTCGTAAACAAAGTTGTTTATCTTTGAAAGACAAACTTAGTCTCTTTTCCTGGTAAGAGAAGTGAGACTTATTCCTATCTTTTCTCCTTAGTTTACAAACTAAGATAGGATTACAAACTGTTAATCTCACTAATGATCTTTCGTTACCCTTTGTGGTCTAGAGTTAATTGAAAGATAGAATATTTTGTGTAACTGGAAACATTGTGTTTAGAGCTACCAAAATAAATAACATCCTGCACTAGTCACGATGTATGAGTTTAAACCGCAAAGAGTAAACAAATTACTAGCATATTTGCTAGGTAATCTTCTTGGACTCTTATTATTCCTAAAGTTCTAATTACCATTGGGGCTATGTAGACGATAAAGGAGGAATTGCATGCTAAAGATTCAAGTTAATTGAATGAAAGAATGGCTAGTCCATTGTCTACATAAGTAGAACTTCATATACTCTGTTCAATACCTAAGTACATGCTACTCGTATGCATTTGAAGAGAATAGGAAAGTATATAAAACTGTTATATGCTTTCTACTGGAAATGTAACACTTACAATGTTGACAAATCCAGCGGGAGTAGTTGCATTTTATTACTGAAATATCATTCATGTAATGTTGTCAATTTCAGTGGGAGCTACGGGATTTATTTCCTGTTAGTCACCCATATCATTTCAAACTAGCTTTAAAATAATTCATTACTTTCCGAATATGAACAACCATTGCTTAAAGGAAAATTGCATTTTATTTTATCAGATAACTCGTTGCCTTCCTACTGTCGCTTCCTGAAGCGTTATCTATAGAATAATAATCCACAATTCCTTAGTAAATGTTATGGTTCTAAAACTACTTATGATATCTATGACATTATCATATTGTTTGAACAATCAATCACGTGTTGTTTGTTTTCATAATATGATGTTGTACCTTACACAAGTGGGAGAAATCTCAAAATGTGTGCAAGGAACAACAATATTATTGGTATCTCTTGACCGCAAGGTAAGAAAACTAATAAATCTACTAGGACTTAAACACGCTAGATGTTTATTGCCCTACTACATGTAAATAAGAATTCTACTAGGACTTAAACACGTGAGATGTTTGCTTCCCTATTACATTCTAATAATGATTCTACTAGGACTTGAACACGCAAGATGTTTGTTGCCCTACTACATTCAAATGTCATGATATAGTTTAAAGATACTTCAACGTTTGACTACATGTTTTAGTCAACATAATTATGGTTATATGATAATGATCATAATTCTGAAGTATAAAATTAACTTGAAATTACTATAGAACTCAAGAGTTTGCGTTCATGATTACTTTTGTTAGTATAATTATACTTACATGTTAAGACATAATTATAAAGTCCTTTGAATTAATCAATGACTTATAACATAGAGTATATATAGTAAAATTATTATGTCTTCTAGTTAACACATAAACATAAGGCCTTTAAATTATTCAAAGACTTATAATGTATTATTGACATGTTCTGTTTTCTTGTTAACACATGAACATATAATTCTTGAACAGTTCTGTCTTCTTGTGAACACGTGAACATACGGTTCTTGTATTGTTCAATGAATATACATTATTGCATGCACGTGGTTCGTAAATACTTTATATGCAATTTGGCTTAACCCAATTGACAAGTATTTGGTCCAAAGAGAATTAAGTTATCTATAGAATTCTGATATAGTTTCACAATTCTAATAAATCATAGGATACCACTTCATTATGGTATGTCTAATGTGTTAGATCAAACCTTATTCATATTGTTTTGTTCATGACAACTTTAATTTCTCTACCTCCAAAACATATCAAGGTTAGAAATTGCATGTGTCATAGATACACTCAATATAGTTCAAACCTAGAAGGCATTCAAGACAACACATAACTGAAAACCCTAATTCATTAGGGATTTTAGGTTTTCCACTCAAACCAATTAAATCCTAAATCCTTTTGGATTTTTGATTTTTCTACACTTCCTAGCTTGAATATTGTAGTTTTGGTGTTCTTCCTAGCTTGACGAAACACAAAACTGTTGCTAGAACTTTTGGTTAAAGAGTGATTATAAATTAGAGTTTTTCTATAAACCCTAATTTGAATTGTTGGAAAGAATTCCATCATGTCTTGATTTAAGTTCTGAATTTGTTAAAATCTTATGAAGCATTTTATTAACAAATCTTGAGATGAGAACTTAAAATGTATTTTGTGGTTCCCCATAAAGAACAATTTATTATTGCTTAAATACTTAGTATTTAGAGAATTGTCTTTACTTACAAAAGTAAGTGGGAGCATATACAAAATCTCAAAGTTTTTGAACAAAATACTTAACCTTCAAAAATCAACTTATTAATGTCATACTAAGGTTAAACATGAAAATGTCGACCGAAGTATAATGATTACTCTCATTCATAAATCCGCAAGGATGCCTCATCACTTGAGTGATATTTTTAATATCAATGCTGAGGGATATAAGTTACAAGATTGTTGTAAATAAGCTAATTACTAAAATATATTATCACATCTTAAATCTGATAAATGCTTTAGAACTATGAATGATAAGATGCAGTCCTTAGAAGGCAAATCAAGTTTTGAGATTGATTGTTATTTGTCTAACAGTTAACCTATGAGGTTGGAATGAGTTTCTTTTGAAGAAAGACTCACAAGGACAAAATTGTATACATATTAATGCATGACATTTAATAATAAGTTTTTAATCATACTTAAGCAATTAACTCTGATTAAATTTTCTTATATATACACACATTAATGATATATAGATAATTAATTGTCATACATGTTTCCTTGAATGAGGAATATGGCAATTAGATTTTATAACTATTCCTTTATGATTACCTTTTGCGAGGACGGTGTGTAATCAAAAGGGTTATTAATTTACATTATCTTTATGTTGTATACAAAATTTATGCAATCCAAAGTTTTGGATTAGATCCAGTGTTGTAAATATCGCTTGGCGGTCCCTCGGCGGTCGACCACCGCCAAGAGCCATATCGGTCTTGGCGGCGATATATCAGTGATATAACGGAGACCCTAAATTATAAAGAAATTAATTTTTTTATAGGTATTTATATATTTTATATACATATTTATAAATATTTATTAGTTTTATTGTTATATTTAATATTTTTAATTATATATTTTATATAAATATTACAAATTTTACATTGTATATGCATTTAGTTATGTATTTCCCACTCTTAACCGATATTTGACCGATATTCCGATATTTGACCGATATTTGACCGATATTTGACCGATATTTAACCGATATTTGACCGATGTGACCGATATAACCGATATTGACCGATATTTGACCGATATTGACCAACCGATAAATTTGACCGATAAGTGAAATATCGTATCGGTGGACCGCCGATAAGCGATATATCACTGATATATCGGCCGCCAAGACCGATATTTACAACACTGATTAGATCATGCATCTTGGAGCTGAGATCTTGAATTTTATTACAATATGATTCTGATTAAATTAAGATAACTCTAGAGTACATCTGATATTGAGTGGGAGCAATGTGTTCATCCTTAAAATTTACATATTGAAGATGTCATTTCATTTAAGCTAGATATTGATCCTTAAGCTTGGAATGAAACTTCGCTTGGAATTTAGGGAATAAAACAAACAACCTAGGAATAAATGTTTATCTGGAATAAACAAATGCGGAAAATAAAGTCTGACATAAATGCAATATATCATTTGAGCAAGTCTTAAAATGATGTATTTCAGTTGGAATAATTTATTACATGGATGGAAACCTTATGTTGTTTTAACTAAGGATTTATCATGTATATATTATATTGTGTATAAGACTAGTTGTTGCTTTTGTACAAAAACAAGATGAGCGGACAACAACAATATCTAATTGAGAGTGTTTAGATCATTGTTAATATAGATGTTTACGAATTATAAAGCATAGTGTTGTATAAGTATAAATGATGCTATAGGATTATTAATACTAGTTGTAGTAGGATTTTATCTTTTATGGTAAGTCTGCTAACTAGTTATGCTCAACATAGAGCATTGTTGCATTACACATTAAGGAATGAGAATACTTTACACTTTTAGAAACTGTAAAGATGACTGTCAGTATGTCGTTGTTTTCTACTACCTCATGCAAGGTAGGGCGACATCTCCATACTGTAACCCATGCAATAGTATGAGCATATGAGATAAGACACTCATCTTATATTTCAAATCACTCACTACATGTGAAATTTGAAACAAGTATTCAGAATGTTTACCTAGACGACTATTTAGTTTTTCTTTTAAAGAAAGGTTGAGAATATTTGAAACATTAGGCTTCAACTTACTAAATGAGTCTCATGCATATCTGTTTTAGTATTTGGATAATTGGGATTGAAGGACAATTTTTACTTTATGATGAATAAAGATACTTGGTATTTGTTATTCATTCATATAATAATTGTTATCCTATATTTGCATGTTTAATCCTTGAATGATTTTATTGTTCTAAATATGTCCATTGTCGGTTAACAATATGTGAATATTGTTATGTAAGGCAAATGTGAGTATTGGTTATATTCTAATGAGAATGTGGATTGTTCCCGCCAAACTCATGTGTATTCACTAGAGATGCATATTGGATACCCCAACTTTCAAACATTTACTTTTGGATCCTTGTCATATGTAAAATATTGAAAATGGTTTGTTAAGGTCGTCCTTAGACTTGAGATGCAAGCAAGTTCTGTTATGTGTGGATATCACTTTTTGTAAATATACGCAAAACGCTATCTGAATAAGGTAGTTATAAAGGCTATATTTCGGAGTGATGTGAAGCAGCATCCACAACACTTGTAGTCAATAAAGGATTTGTTACTCCACTTGATATGTGCAAAAAGATACAATAGAGCCTCTCCAGAATTAATAAGATAACTGTTCTGCCGATCCCAAAGGGTAATGCAAGGTGATACTTGATTACATTTGGTATATCTAATTAAATTATATAACGAGATTCTAAATGGTTAAATTATATGGAATGATTTAAGATCCATATCCATGGTTTAACGGTATTTATAACAAAGGATGATTTAAGATCCATATCCATAGACACTTTTAGTTAAAAAGCGAGTGAGAGCGTTTGCTAGGCGTTTCCAGCTTTAGTTTTGTGTGCCATTCGACACACCAACTCCCAAGTGGGAGTTGTTGGTTTGTGGGAGTTGTAAACACTCATAAACGCTAAGAGTGTGTGAGCCTATGGGGGCACACACGATAAACACGAGTTACATGTCGAACGTATATTTAATACTTGAATAAAATGTACCCGATATGCATGATTTGACCCGATTACTATAATGACCCATGGGCTTGTTTGAGTTTCATGTTGGGTCAAAAGTGGACTGCCTAGAGCCCATGTGATCCACTGATCGGGCAAAGAAGGCAGCAAGGAGGTGTTGGTTTTAAGCTTGTCGACCAAGCAATAACCCAAGCTAGGTCGGTTTGATTTTGTATAAAAGCAAACATACCCCTCTGCCAAACGATCGCAGATCAATACCCTAAACCCTCAGCTAATCGATTCTTGTTTTCTGCCAAAATACTATTCGATTTACTCCTAAGTCGTGTAGGGGTTTTGTTGGTTTTCGTGATTCCTAAACTTGCTACGTATCAAGTGTTTAGGTGTTGATTACTTGAAGGTTTCCTGCTCCTGGATTCCCTGTCGATTTGTAGCAGCAAAGTGGTAAAGTTTGTTTCTGGTCGTGGAGTATATCTCGGACATAAATAGATAGGATATCGGATAAGTTTCATCCGATATCGGGTATGATTAAAACAATTTCTTAGGCTGTTTTTATACCTCGGATAAGAAACAAGCTATGGTACACTTGGTGGTATTCTTGTTCGTGTTATATTCAAGTGGGTCAAAGGTTGATTGGTTTTAATACGTTCTCAACTAGCTTCTTTATCGAACGTATACGGTTTTCGTGTTGTGTGTGATACTCATAGAGGTTTCTGCGTTAGATACTTTGGGTTTGTATTGGTTTTCTTGTTCGTTACACTTGCGTTCAGTTGCCACGAAAGGTTAGGTTTCTATTTTACCTTTTTATTCAATTATTGTTTATTAATACGTGTTAACCTAATTGCGATTACTAGATCCATATCCGCTGCGTACTCGTATGCGTTAAATGGTTAACGTAGTTCTAAAATCCCAACATGTTAGTCATTATAGTGAAATAAATAATTAACTATACATTTACATTAATTATTAAAAATGTGCAATCCCTAATCTCGAGTTCGAATCTGATTATACATATATATATTAAAAGGGGATAACTTGGCTACAATTGTTGTAGCCAATTGGCTACAATCTTCCACATAAACTACATAGGAAAGGCTCAGGGACCCACTAAAAAGATTTAGAGACCCACAAAGACCCACAAATTATAACACAAATTGTAGGGAGTTGGCTACAATGCAATTGTAGCTAATATATTCCCATATTAAAAATGTCCATAAATTTACACGTGCATGCATGCCGGGATAGGCAAAAATAATAAGTGGTAGGCAATAGGAAGCAGGTAAGAAAAAATTTGGATGGTAGTTTAGGGTAAAGGTCGACTGACTTTTTAGATGAGATGGGGATTGTTTTTTATACCATATTAGATATTGCAAAGTGCTTGATCATATTAATAGGTATAGGAATTGGGCCAGTTGGGGAATTACGGTAGCAGTCAGTATGGGTGTGTTTGGCAAAAGTAGCTATGAGCTGTAGTAGTGAGTAGTAGCTGTGCAGCTCACTGCTCACCGCTCACCGCTTCTTAAAGAAGCATTGGAAAATTGAGCATTCCTAAAAAATAGGAAAGCTCACCGCTCATTTGCCAAACAACTAATAAAAATCAAAATGCTCATTGTTCACCGCTCATCGCTCCAAAAAGCTTCACACCGCTTCATGCCAAACATACCCTTAAATGTGTGAGACTTGTGGGCCCAGTTGCTTATGTGGGAGGGTCCGACTCCGAAGTTCTAGGTGGAGGCAACAAATTGTTTAGTAAAAAATTATAAGGGGGAGAGGTTAGTCTCACAGAACCAAACGGAAATACGTCCTCGTCAAATTTGACATGACTAGAATATTTCGTTAGTAGCAAGGTTAAGGCACAGATATCCCCGGTGGTTATATGGGTAACCGAGGAAGACAAATGGCATGGATTGTGGTAGGAGTTTTTATTCAACTTGAATGTAAGGGTAGCAAAGACATCTAAACATACAAAGGTTTTTGTATGTAGGTTTCAGAGATGTATACGAAATGATCTTGATTAGCAAACCCTAGAACGAAAAACAATCCTTTAAACAATATAAAACCGAACAGGAAAAATCCAAGGATTGTATACTGACGATCAAAGATTGAATAAGAATGAGTAGTCGATTAAGCTATTGAAGAGGAAGATTGAATCGTTATTTTTTTTTTAAAGTTTTTTAGGCTTTTTGATTGCCAAAAATCGCCATCTAAGAAGAGGTTTTTTTTTTTTTTTTTTTTTTTTTTTTTTAATTTCAATTATAATTATTATTTATCCCTGTAGTTTCTATGTCATTTCACTTTCCATCTGACTAAACTCATGAGTTGAATTTGTTTGAGTCAGTCAACTCTAAATGAGATAGACGTGGAAGCGAAAAATATCATACGATTGCTGCTTGCAAGTTGTAATGGGATAAAAAAAACTGATTGAAAACTTCTTTGTAAATAGACAACGGAAATGAGACAGACATAGTAGTATGATATTTTTCGCTACTACTTCTATGTCATTTCCGCTGTCTATTTACAAAGAAGTTTTCAATCAGTTTTTCCATCCCATTACAACTTGCAAGCAACAATCGTATGACATTTTTGGCTACCACGTCTATCTCATTTAGACTTGACTGACTCAAACAAATTCAACTCATGAGTTTAGTCAGATGGAAAGTGAAATGACAGAGAAACTACAGGAATATAGGGAGAGAAAAAAAAAAAAAAAAAAAAAAAAAAAACGGTATAGTTTGTACTTTTAGTGATAGGATCCTTTAGCCCATTTGTCATTCAAGTATGGAGATCAAAAGCAGGAAGTGCACAGATGTGGTGTTCTTAATATTTATGCTGATTTACTTTCGATCCCATCACGAGATAATGTGGTCAAATTACAGATGAAAGCCCAGCATTCGATTTAATGCCTAAAAAATGTTATATTTCTTCAACAGCAGTTAGTGTTATTAATATACCAAGGCTGGGTGGAAAACTTATTCGCTTAATCCAATGCTTCAAGTTGTGGTCTTAATTTCTGGTAACAAGTTTTCAGTAGGTTGTGACGCTTAAATTTTGAGAGTGATGTATTTACGAATCTATTTAGAGTTGACTGACTCAAACAAAGTCAATTCATGTAATTAGTCAAAGGAAAGTGAAATGACATAGAAACTACAGAAATATAGTAAAAAATTAACTTATAATTTGTACTTTCAGTGATATTGTCATTCAAGTATGGAGATCAAAAGCAGGAAGTGCGCAGATGTGTTGTTCTTAATATTTATGCTGATTTGCTTTCATATATGCTCAAAAGCACAAGAAGATTCGTCATACAAGGAGATCCCTGTGGGAGTGATTCTAGATAAGGGATCATGGGTCGGAAAGATTGTTCATAGCTGCATGACCATGGCACTATCTGACTTTTACACCTTTAACAACTACTACAAAACAAGGATAGTTCTCCACAGTAGGGATACACATGGAGAACTACTGCATGCTTTTACACCTCTAAGTTGTATGTTTTGAAAATTTCAGGGGAGAACCTGAAGAGTAACTGGTCAAGATTTGTAGTCATAGTGAGGTTGTTCGTAGCGCTTGTGCTCATTTCAAGTTACACTGCAACATTAAGTTCGCTATTAACTGTTGAACAAATTCAGTTAGCATCAATGAGAGGGTCTATTGGATACCAGTATGGTGTTAGGAACTTGAAATTTGAAGACACCAAGTTGAAGCATTCTATACGTCAGGAATATACTGGTGCTTTGACACGTGGCAGTAAAAACGGTGGTGTTGATGCAACTGTTGATAAAATTCCTTATATTAATGAATTTCTCACAATATATCCATCTGGCTACTCGATAGCCGTATCTGAAACTATCACCAATGGTTTTGGCTTTGTGAGTCTCTTCACTATACAATTCTTTAATATTATCAAACATGCGTAAGAGGTCAAAGCAGGTCAATCTTTTGAACGAGATGAGAACTATATTTCCCAATATAATAATAAATCCAAGTCTTTTTTCTTGATTAAAATGAGTTAGGAGGGTTTATGCATTAAACATACAATGTGGGTCACTTTTGACCAGTGCAGCCACTTTATTTAAGCTAATCTGTTTCTTTACGTTCAGTTTGACCCGCTAAAGATACAATGTAACTGGAATCGACCCGTTCAATCTTAAATAGGTTGAAAGTTGAGCTAATGTGTTTAGTCAATAATTTCTGGGGAACATTTAGAGTTGACTGACTCAAACAAAGTCAATTCATGAGATTAGTCGATGGAAAGTGAAATGACATAGACACTACAGGAATGTAATGTATAATTTGTACTTTCAGTGATAGGATCTTTTTGCCCGTTTATTATTCAAGTATGAAGATCAAAAGCATGAAGTGCACAGATGTGTTGTTAATATTTATGCTGATTTGCTTTCAGATATGCTCAAAAGCACAAGAAGATTCATCATACAAGGAGATTCCGGTGGGAGTGATTCTAGATATGGGATCATGGGTCGGAAAGATTGTTCATAGCTGCATGACCATGGCGTTATCTGACTTTTACACCTTTAACAACCACTACAAAACAAGGATCGTTCTCCACAGTAGGGATACACATGGAGAACCACTGCATGCTCTATCGGCAGGTAAATAACTATTTCAGATTATATTTGATATATACTTAAGAAGATAAAATATCTCCTACAAGTTCCAAGTTATAAAGGGCCAAACTAAAGCAAAGTGATACTTCCCATATCTAATTGGAGAAAAAATAGAGAGCATACTATAACTGAATTTAGAATCAGAACGGGTCTAGTGTGAATAGGGATGGCAAAAAAAACCCGAAACTCGACGGAGAAATCCGAAACCCGAACTAACTGAGGCGGGGCGGGGCATGCTTATCTAGTTACGGGGCGTATTTGGGGCTTGAACGCGGATTTTAATCAAGTTTGGGGCGGGAAGCGGGGAATAACATCCCCACCCCGCCCGAATAATATATATGCAATTACATATAAAATTATATTACATAGTATTATGTTAGTATTTACGTAACAAAACATATATTTAACCTTTAGTAGTGTTGTAATTTATCATTATTTATGTGTAATCATGTCATTGAAACTTAATAAAGCGTGTTTGCAATTAATTATATATAGGTTCTTAATTCTTTAGTTTGTTAGTGTAAAAATAAAAAATAAGTATAAAATTGTGTCTTTGGTCGAGAGTCGTGCCCAAAGAGGAAACCCCGAAAAGATCCTCGGCTAGTACGGGACGGGTTTGGTGGAGCAATGCGCCCCAACGGAGCGCCTCGGTTAGATCAGCGATGGGGATTGGGGTGGGTTTGGGGAAGACTTTGGTAATTGGGTTTGAGGATTGGGATCAGTGCTCTGAACATGCTCTGTTGCCATCCACACAAGTGTGAACCCTAAACCATAATGGATTATCCTGTAGTGGTTGGTATGACGTATTAGATATTGTAAAGTGCTTGATCATATTATTGATAACGTCCCGTATATATAGATTACATAATGACTTGATAAGAAAGCTAACACAATGGGTTAACCCTAAACCAATAACACTTGGGCCTCATTATTCATTCGGCTAATACACCCCCGCAGTTGGAGCGGGAGGTCTTCTTACGTTCAAACTGGATCGAAAACCGTGAAATAATGCACTAGGAAGACCCTTGGTAAAAATATTGTCATACTAATAGAGAGAGGGAACATCCATGATGCCCACTATACCCTTTGCCACAAAATTATAACAAAATGAATATCAAGCTCTATATGTTTGGTGTGCTAACATTGAACCGAATTATTGGAGAGATAGACCGCACTGACATTATCATAATACACTAAAGTAGCAGTGCATGCAGTTCACACAAAAATTGCGTACCCAAGATGTTTCAACAACATTGGCTACACAACGATATTCAGCTTCAACACTCGACGTGGATAAACGTGGATAAAGTAGCCTGATGCTTAGCACACCAAGAAAGCAAGTTAATCCCAAGGAAAACACAATAGCCAAAGGTGAAACAACGAGTGACATAAAAAACGAGCCGAGTCAACATCTGTGCAAGTAGTGAGCTGAGCAATAGTAGAAATATGCACCTGTAAACGATGATCAAGAGTTCCTCGAACATATTAAGAGAAGAGAAATGCGGCTCTCAGTGATCATGCATATAAAGACACGCCTGGTGAACAACATAGGACAAATCAGAGCGAGTAAATGTAAGATACTAAAGAGCACCGGCTAAACTGCGATGCAAAGTTGGATCCGAAACATGGTCACCATCGGGACCAAGCATAGAACCAATATCAACAAGAGTCCAAAAAGGATTACAATTTTGTATATGAGCCAGCTCAAGTAGTTCCTCAACATAAGTAGCATGAGATAAAAATAAACATGTAGTAGATAGTTGTCCAGAAACACCAACACGGTCAGTCGTGGCAAATTCTCCATGGAGCGATGTGATAACTCTTTGTAGAAAAGTTAAAAGTTGTAGAAGAAGTAATGAGGATGATATCCTCAACATAATGAACCAAGTATGCAATATCTTGTTGGAAAATTTAGTGCACTTCTGGGATTAGTTCACACCTGGTAATGGGTCACGAGGTACGGAGTGTACACCCTCAAGGTCCCTGAACACCCTGACTCTATAGTGGTGAGATTCAGTAAGTTATTACTGGTAGTGCTAAGTTAGGATTGGTAGTGCTAAGTTAGTACTGGTAGTGCTAAGTTATTACTGGTAGGCAAGTTTCTGCTGGTAGTGCTAAGTTAGTACTGGTAGGCAAGTTTATGCTGGTAGTGCTAAGTTAGTACTGGTAGGCAAGTTTCTACTGCTAGTACTGGAATCAACTTGTAACAGGCATTGACATATTCAAGTGGCAGTTACAACTGCATAATGACCTCGTTTAATAGGTCATGTAACCACTATTAACTATAATGGGAAAATTATGAGCGATTAATGGGCCGATTAATCCTCATAATTCCATTTGACTAGTAAAGAGTAATTTCCTATAAATAGGAAATCTGATTATGCATGATAAATATACAGAAAACGAAAAATACTTGTAAGCAAAGGGTTATTGATTTGTGCCTAAATCATTAACAAACATTTAGTCTTATCCCAAGTAGATATTCGTGATACCCAGACATTAGGGTTGAATAGTTTACTTTGGAAAGTGATAACACGATTCCAAGTGATATCCGGTAACCTGTATTGGTATTTGATCAGCTATTGATTATCTCCACCCTGCTCTGGGCGAATAACCACCAACAATTAAAGTAAACTATTTTGTGATAATCAATGGCTGCTGCTGCTATGAAACACATGGCTTCAACCTTTGCCAAGCTTGACAAGTTTGAAGGGGTGGACTTCAGAAGATGGCAAAAGAAGATGCAATTTCTTCTTTCAAGCATGAGTGTGGTCTATGTTTTGACTACACCTATTCCTGATGATGGGGATGATGTTACGGTGGAACAGATTAGGAAGAGGAGCAAATGGGAGAATGATGACTACATTTGCAGAGGTTTAATCATCAATGGTATGTCTAATTCTCTCTTTGATATTTATCAGAATTTTGAATCTTCCAAAGAACTATGGGATTCCTTGGATGCCAAATATATGGCTAAAGATGCATCAAGTAAGAAGTTCCTTGTAAGTAATTTCACAAATTACAAAATGACTGATTCAAGACCAGTTATGAAACAATACAATGAACTCCTTGGTATACTTGGAAGGTTTACACAACACAAAATGCACATGGATGAGGCTATTTCAGTCTCTTACGTCATTGATAAACTTCCTCCTTCCTGGAAAGATTTCAAGCATACCTTGAAACATAATAAGAAGGAGTTAACTCTTGTTGAGTTGGGCAGTCATCTGCGCATTGAGGAATCTCTCATGGTGCAGGATAATGACAAGCCAAAGAGTAGCAATGCTACTGGTGCATCTGTTGTTAATATGGTGGAGCATAACAACTCCACCAGGTACAATGACAACAAGGGTAAACGTAAACATCAGGATAACACACGGGCAGACCCTAACAAGAAGGCAACACCTACTTGTTGGAAATGTAGCAAATCTGGTCACATTAAAAGGGATTGCAAATGTGTTAAGATTGGTGGTTAAACCAATGGATCAGGCACTAGTGGATCAGGCAATGGTTCAGTTCCTCTGAAAGGTCAGAATATGTTTAATAAATCTCTTCAGGTTTATTATGTCATATATGTATCTGAATCTAACTATGTGCTCGATGATGATGTTGCGTGGTGGGTTGACTCTGGAGCAACTGTACATGTGTGCAAAGATAGAAGTTGGTTCAAGACTTATGAGTCACTGAATGATGGTTCTATTCTTCACATGGGAAATGAGTCAATAGCCCTGGTGCATGGACGTGCTTGTGTAGATCTTAAGTTTAGTTCTAGAAAGATTGTAACTTTGTTTAATGTTATTCATGTTCCTGATATAAGGAAAAACTTGGTTTCAAGTAGTGTTTTGAATAACCATGGTTTTAAACAAGTTATTGAATCTGATAATTTTTTTTTGTCTAAAAGTGGCGTATTTATTAGTTTTATGTTCAGGTTGAACATTGTTAATGATTGTAATAATTCAGCCTTTATGACCACCTCTTACCTGACTGACTCTACCCTATGACATGCTAGACTTGGCCATGTACACTATAAAAGGATGCAATATATGTCTAAGGATGAGTTAATCCCAGCATTTGACATGGACACTGAAAAGTGTAAAACTTGCATGTTGACCAAAATTACTAAGAAACCTTTTCAAGGTGTTAATCGTGAGTCTAAGCTCTTGGAGCTAATACACAGTGACATGTGTGATTTGCATGCCACTCCCTCTTTGGGGAATAAGAAGTACTTTGTGACATTTATTGATGATGCTTCTAGGTACTGTTATGTTTATCTGTTACATACTAAGGATAAAGCATTATATAAATTCAAATTGTTTAAAACAGAAGTTGAATTGCAACTTGGGTCCTTGATCAAAAGATTAAGGACTGATAGGGGAGGTGAGTATATGGATAATCTTTATTTTTAGTTTGTTGGTATTATCCATAAGACGACTGCTCCCTATACTCCTCAGCAAAATGGTATTTCTGAAAGAAAAAATAGGGTACTGAAGGAGATGGTTAATTCCATGTTGTCCTATTCAGGATTAAGTCAATGGTTCTGGGGTGAAGCTATGTTAACAGCTTGCTATTTATTAAATAGGGTTCCCAACAAAAGGAACAAGGTTACCCCTTATGAACTCTGGACCTAAAGAAAACCCAACCTGAACTATCTCAGGGTTTAGGGTTGTAGGGCTATTGTAAGACTCCCTGATCCAAAGTTGAAAACTTTGGGTGAAAGAGGCATTGACTGCATCTTTGTTGGATATGTTGAGCACTCCAAGGATTTTAGGTTCTATATTATTGAACCTAATGAATATGTTTCAATTAACTCCATAATTAAATCAAGGGATGCAATCTTTGATGAGAATAGATTCTCATCAGTCCCTAGATCAAGTCAGAGAATTCCTAATGGAACTCATGACATTGATGTATCAGAGGTCCCTGATGAAGTACCATCAGTGGTCCCTCATAAGGTTGTGGTTCAACAACCTGAACCTATGCTCAGAAAGAGAAAAAGGGTCAGGAATCCAAAGTCATTCGGACCTGAGTTTCAATTATATTTAATTGAAGGAACAAGGGATGAGGTCTCTGACCAATACTCCTATTGCTTCATTGTTGAGGATGATCCTAAGACATTTGAAGAAGCAATGAAGTCCCAGGATATTGGTTTCTGGAAAGAAGCAATCAATGATGAGATGGATTCCATTATGGGCAACAACGGTTTTGGTTGATCTACCACTTGGTTGCAAACCTTTAGGTTGCAAATGGATTTTCAAAAGGAAAATGAAGGTAGATGGAACTATTGAAAAGTTCAAGGCTAGACTAGTCATTCAGGGCTTTAAACAAAAGTCAGGATAGACTATTTGGATACTTATGCTCCTGTGGCTCGTATGAGTACCATAATACTGCTGATTGCTTTGGCATCTATTCACAATCTGATTATTCATCAGATGTAAAAAAAGATTTCTTGAATGGTGAATTGGAAGAGGAAGTTTATATGAACCAACCTCAGGGCTTCATCATGTCTGGCAATGAAAACAAGGTGTGCAAACTGATTAAGTCTCTTTATGGACTAAAGCAGGCACCTAAGCAATGGCATCAAAAATTTGATGAAGTAGTTTTGTCTAATGGTTATTTACTTAACCAGTCTGAAAAATGTGTATATAGCAAATTTGATGAAACTGGTAAAGGAGTCATCATTTGCCTATATGTTGATGACATGCTGATCTTTGGCACTGACCGAAATCAGGTTGACTTGACAAAGGAATTTTTGTCATCAAGGTTCTCTATGAAGGACATGGGGGAGGCTGATTTTATCCTTGGTATAAGGTTTAAACATGAAAGTAAAATAATTTCTATCTCTCAGTCTCATTATATTGAGAAGGTGTTAAGGAAATTCAATTACTTTGAGTGTACTCCACTGAGTACACCTATGGATACTTGTGAGAAGCTGATGCCTAATAATGGCAAGGCTGTATCTCCACTTGATTATTCTAAGGGTAATTGGTTGCCTGATGTATGCCATGATTTGTACAAGACCTTATATTGCTTTTGCAGTGGGTAAACTGAGCAGGTATACTAGCAATCCTAGTGCTCATCACTGGCAAGCAGTTCAGAGGGTACTGAAGTATCTGAAGAGAACTATGGATTATAGTCTCTCATATATTGGTTATCCTTCAGTGTTAGAAGGATACACTGATGCAAGTTGGATCGGTAACACTGAAGACAATTCGTCTACCAGTGGCTGGGTATTCCTACTTGGTGGGGGTGTAATTTCTTGGGCATCCAAGAAGCAAACTTGCATCACTAGTTCAACAATGGAATCCGAATTTGTGGCCTTAGCAGCTGCTGGTAAAGAAGCTGAGTGGTTGAAAAACTTGCTTCTTGAGATTCCATTGTGGCCTAACCCTATAGCACCTATTTCTATCCGTTGTGATAGTGCAGTTACATTGGCAAAGGCTTATAGCCAGATGTACAATGAGAAGTCTAGACATTTAGGTGTTTGACATAGCATGATTCGGGAGCTTATCATGAATGGGGTGGTATCTATAGAGTTTGTTAGATCTCAACAAAATTTAGCTGATCACTTGACGAAGGGTTTGGCTAGAGACTTGGTTATAAAGTCTGCTAAAGGGATGGGTTTAAGTCCAACTTAGTCACTGAATGCTAAGACACCCAACTCCCTCCTGAGGAAACTTGGGAGTTGAGTTCAATGTGGAAAACTAAACATTCAGTAGACCGGAGCACATGTTTTATTTTACATCCCAAGGTTGTGCTCAGAACCTGCTAAAAAGGAGGATGAAGTCTTTACTTCTTAATGGTTGATTTCTTTGAAAAAGTGCTTGGCAGGAGCATGAATAAAGAGGAACCACCTATGTGAATGTTGAAGTTTTGCCGCTTCAGGGAGCTTTGGACTTTTGGCTCTTGCAACATTTATGAATTTGGATATAGACACATGGCTTGTAAAGTGTCAGGAGCTTTTAAGTGTTTGAAAACTTGTGTGT
Source organism: Chrysanthemum seticuspe (assembly GCA_019973895.1). Lineage (NCBI taxonomy): Eukaryota > Viridiplantae > Streptophyta > Magnoliopsida > Asterales > Asteraceae > Chrysanthemum > Chrysanthemum seticuspe. Next base: position 32,803,183 of record BPTQ01000009.1, read on the forward strand.
ATTTTATCTTCAGGTATTCAAATGGGTTGAAGAGTTCAATTCTTAGAACACCCTGATTCTCGAATATTTGAACGTGTAATGTACTAAGATAGAAATTCAATACTCAGGATATTTTCATTTATGCACATGTTTTGTTTGATGTTTAATTTTCATTCAAAGGAAGTGAACTAAATTTGGGGAGGATCGTTGGAAAATTTAGTTCACTTGTGGGATTAGTTCACACCTGGTAATGGGTCACGAGGTACGGAGTGTACACCCTCAAGGTCCCTGAACAATCTGATTCTATAGTGGTGAGATTCAGTAAGTTAGTACTGGTAGTGCTAAGTTAGTATTGGTAGTGCTAAGTTAGTACTGGTAGGCAAGTTTCTGCTGGTAGTGCTAAGTTAGTAATGGTAGGCAAGTTTCTGCTGGTAGTGCTAAGTTAGTACTGGTAGGCAAGTTTACTGCTAGTACTGGAATCAACTTGTAACAGGCATTGACCTATTCAAGTGGCAGTTACAACTGCATAATGACCTCGTTTAATAGGTCATGTAACCACTATTAACTATAATGGGAAACTTATGAGCGATTAATGGGCTGATTAATCCTCATAATTCCATTTGACTAGTGAAGAGTAATTTCCTATAAATAGGAAATCTGATTATGCATGATAAATATACAGAAAACGAAAAACACTTGTAAGCAAAGGGTTATTGATTTATGCCTAAATCATTAACAAACATTAGTTCTTATCCCAAGTAGATATTCGTGATACCCAGACATTAGGGTCGAATAGTTTACTTTGGAAAGTGATAACAAGATTCCAAGTGATATCCGGTAACCTGTATTGGTATTTGATCAGCTATTGATTATCTCCACCCTGCTCTGGGCGAATAACCACCAACATATCTGTCCCACGATGAAATATAAACAATGAAGAGTTTGTTTTACTGTGCTGAAAACCAACTTGTGTAGCTTAAGAGGTTGAGCGTTATAACCATGCAAGTGGGGCTTGCTTAAGCCCGCCATAAGCAAGTTGCAAGTGGAAAACATAATCAGGATGATGTGGGTTTACAAAGACAAGTGGTTGATGTATATAAACTTTTCTGGTAAATGACCATTTAGAAAAACATTATGAACATCCAGATGATGAATAGGCCAAATCCTAGAAATTGCAAGACTCAAGTGTGTATAGTAGCCGATTTAACAACCGGGCTAAAAGTCTCATCACAATTAACACCCAACTGCTCACTACGTCCATTAGCCACAAGGCGAGCCTTGTATCAACTTAGAGATCCATCTCCATTAAATTTATGCTTGAAAAGCCACATAGAACGCACAATACTCACATTAGTAGGACGAGACATAAGAAACAACGTTCTGTTAGTAATTAAAGCATTATACTCATCTAGCATAGCTTTCTGCCAAAAAGAATCACGGAGAGCATGAATATAGGAATGCGAATTGGGTGTGGTAGTGGTTGTGCGAAGAGACATTCCTTAGCATGAGTGACCATCAGGTGTGTATTTGTCGGTATAGGAGTGAGTTGTTGGTGAACCAAAATTGGTTTTGTTATGGACTGGTGTTCAGGTGTAGGCTGTAGTTGCTGGGCCGAATTGGGTGGGCTAGTATGTGGCTGGTGAGGCTGTTGTTGGTTGCGGTTGTAGGGCTAGCATATTGGTAGGCTCAACGTGGTTGAGTGTTTGGTGTGATGTTATTAACCGCTATAAGGTTAGGTCTGGGGTTGAGTGTTTGGGTTGGTGGGATTAATGGGTATAGGAATTAGGCCAGTTGGGGAAATTACGGCAGTGAGTATATGTGTGAGACTTGTGGGCTCAGTCGATTATATGGGAGGATCCGACTAGGAAGTACTATGTGGAGGCAACAAATTGTTTAGTAAAAAATCATAAGGGGGAGAGGTTAATGTCAGAGAACCAAACGAAAATACGTCCTCGTCAAATTTGACATGACTAGAATATTTCGTTAGTAGCAAGGTTAAGGCACTGATATCCCCGGTGGTTATATGGGTAACCGAGGAAGACACATGGCGTGGATTGTGGTAGGATTTTGTATTCAACTTGAATGTAAGGGTAGCAAAGACATCTAAACATACAAAGGTTTTCGTATGTAGGTTTTGTATTGTATAGTTTTGTGTGAAAGATAGCGTTTTGAATGCAAGTTGGGGGCAAAATATTCAAAAGGCGAGCAGCCATGTGTAAAGCCTCCACCCAATAGATAGGTGTCATGTGAGCTTGCAAGATTAAAGTGCGAATAAGGTTGTTGATTGTTTAAAGCATGCGTTCCGACTTCCCATGGTGTTGAGATGTCTTACGACATGAGAAGCATAATTGAATGCCATTTAAGGTAGTGAAATCAGGTGTTGTCAAATGCAACCCCGTGGTCACATTGCAAAGCTTTAAATTCGACGTTAAATTATTTTTTAAAAAAGCACGAAATTGCACAAAATTATCATACATGTCATATTTATTACGAAAAGGATAAACCCATAAAAATGCAAGAAATGATCTAAGAAAATAGCATAATATTTCATTCGACTCGTAATAGGTGAAGTCCACACATGCGAATCTACAATATCAAAAATAGAATCTACATACGACTCAGAAATATAAAAAGGAAGTCTAATATGTTTGCCAAGCTGGAATGCATGAAACAAAGTGGATAACTTTGTTTTATTACAAGAAACAAAATTGCTAGACTCTAGGCGACATAGCACGTCTTCACCGAGATGCCCAAGGCGTCTGTGCCACGTAGTATGACCAAAAGAAAGCAACGCAATGAAAGAAGGTAAAGGCTGATGACGAACAGGGTAGAGGTCTGCGCCATAGTTTTAAAAAGCGCGTGTGAGGCGGGCTTAAGATCTAGGGCTTTTTTGGGATCGAGGCTCCACACATGCATAAGGCTCACAAAAGGCACGACTCCTTCAGCTTTAGAGCCTTGAGCCTAGGCGCGCCTAGAAGAGGTGAAGAGTTTCGAACCTTTTTTTTCAAATTTAACATTCATCGATGTTATATGTTAGTCAAACCTAACCTATAAACTAACTAAATTAGAAAATTTGAGAATTTTATCCTTCAATTCAAGTGTACATACAAACCTCTTCTTCACTTTTGAGCACGAGATAATGAAATGTCATCATGCCATGATCTTGATACATTGGTTGACATTTTGGTTTGAATATGAGATTTGTTTGGATATATTAAGTATTTTAGTGTTATTTAAGTCATCATCAATATATAAATTGTTGCAGAAAACTTTCAAATTTTTATTCAATTCAATGTGCCTTATATTTTTGAAGCCCGCGCCTCGCCTCAAGGTTCCTTAATCCCTTTTGCGCCATAATGCGCGTTGAGCCTTTCAAGCCTTGTGGCACCCGTGGAACCTCTTAAACAAATGGTTGGGCCTGGTAAGCATAGTGGGCTGGCTGAAGAAGCTTGAGTTGCAATTGGGTGAAGGCCTGGTTGTAAGTATACATAACGAACTTGGGCATGCACTTGGGCCGGATCTGTTGAACCTGAAGTCGTAGCCGAATTGCTAACTAGGGCTGAGAAACGGGTCAAACCAGACCTGAACCGACCAAACCCGACCCGACTCAAAAATCGAATAAGCGTAAAACATGAACCAAGAACCAAACTGAGTAAAAGCTATCGAAACCGAAACCGAACCGAATAAGGTCAGTTCGGTTTAGCCATTTCGAACCGAATGTTTTGACCCGAACCGAGTAAAACCGAAATAACTACACAAAACAGAAAACCGAACCAAATAAGGTCGGGTCGCTTTGGTTCGGCTCGGTCTCGGTCGGTTTGTCGGTTCGGGTGATTTTGCTCAGCCTTATTGCTAACATGTTGGGAGGAATCAGAGGATGTCTGGTTGTGACTATGTGGTCCACGAGAATTACTCTGTATTATTCCCCCTATTAACTCTGTTGGTTTGACTATTATGTGGAGCTCGATTAATATGTTTCTTATGTTGAGTGGTGGGTCCTATCTATGATGTTGAATCTGCAATGTACAAGCAAGACATAAAGTAGAGAAGAAGCAAGCAAGGTTCGGTAGTTTATGTCTTTAGGAGGAAAATGGAAAGGAGCAAAAAAAGTGCAAAAGTAAGCAAGTAGGCAAAAGCTTTAATAGACTAGTGAAAAGATAATGTTGGGGCAGCGTGCATGCAGGGATAGGAATACCCAGCAGGTAGGCAAAAATTTGGTTCGGTAGTTTAGGGTAAAGGCCGACTGAGTTTTTAGATGGGATGGGGAAGAATCAAATTTGGCTTTGATACCGTATTAGATTTTGTGAAGTGCTTGATCATATTATAAATAATGTCCCCTACAACACATAATCCATTATGCAAATATGACATTCTAAAAGTTAACCAGATACTAAACTTGAAACGTCGCAAATTTTATGATTTTCTTGTTTTCCTGCCAGGTCTTGATCTATTGGAGAAGCAGAAAGTCCAAGCAATCATAGGTTCCGAGTCAGCAACTGAAGCAAAGTCTCTTGCAGTATTAGGAGACGAAGCTAGAGTACCTATTGTTTCTTTTTCACCAACTCCATCTTCCAACAAACATCCTTATTTCCTTCAAGTTTCACAAGATGAAACTACTCAATTTAAAGCCATTGCTGCAATGGCAGAATCGTTTAAATGGAAGAATGTCATTCTCATATGTGAGGACGCTGCAAATGAGATAGAAGTGGCGAAGCTTATGATTAATACTTTACAGGAGAAGAACATTATGGTAACGTATATGAGCCAAATTTCAACCTCTTCCAGCATGGGACTAATTCATGAAGAGCTTCACAAGCTTTCAGCTATGCAAACAAATGTATACATCATGCATGCTTGTCATTCTCTTGCATCCCGTGTTTTATCAAAAGCAAAATATTTAGGATTGATGGATGCGGGATACAAATGGATTATCACGAGTAAAACTATGGACTTTTTCAACTTCATGGATGGTGAAGTTGTTGAGTCTATGCAAGGTGTGGTGGGTTTTAGATCGTATATTCCACAGTCGAGGGATCTTCACATATTCACATTGAAATGGAGAAAGGAACATCATGCTATGAACCCTTTGATGGAGCTCAAGAAAATAAACCCTTATGGTGTCTGGGCATATGATGCAGTTTCAGCACTAGCAATGGCTATTGAGAGGACGCAAACTGTAGGGCAGGCCGTTCTTAAATCAAATATAAAATACTGGCAAACATCTAGCAAAATTCCAAGGGATACATCTCTTATGGATCAGATGTTAAGAATCTCATTCCGTGGTTTGGCTGGTACTTTCCAACTTGTGAATGGTAGGATGAGTAGACAAGTCTTAGAAATAATAAATGTGATAGGCAACAGGGAGCGAAGGGTTGGGTTTTGGACAAAGGGTGTTGGTTTAACCAGAAAGATTGATAAGCTAAACTCAATTCCTGATATCATCTGGCCAGGAGGTATCTCAACTAATCCACATAGGATGCTACAAACAAGCAGAAAAACACTCAGATTCGGCCTTCCGGTGGTAAACAGAACAGGGAGACTTTTTCAAGTGAGTTATGATGATCAAACTAATTCAACAATTGTTTCAGGGTTTTGTGAAGAAGTATTCCGGGCCGCCTTTAACAGATTAGGTCGCGATGTAGCCTTTGAATATATTCCTTATACGGGAAAAGCTGAAAGTGGCAAAACTTACAATGACCTTATGGATCAAGTCCATAACGGGGTATGCATATATGTAAACCAGTATTCTTTGTCTTCAATATACATTGGAAAAGAAGTATAAAGTGTAATTTGTTATTATCATTTGCATCAGGAATTTGATGCTGCAATGGGAGATATCACAATCACAGCTAACAGATCTAAATATGTTGACTTCACATTGCCATTTACAGATACTGGCCTCGCAACACTATCTAGAAATGCCAATGCAAGCATTTGGATCTTTATGAAACCACTAAGTTCAGATCTTTGGGTTGTGTCTGCTTGTTTCTTTATTTTGACTGGCATTGTCGTTTGGATACTTGAACATCGGACAAATGAAGAATTTCAAGGTTCAACAGCAAAACAAATCGGGACAACCTTCTGGTTTGCCTTTTCAACACTTGTTTATGCTCATAGTAAGCCCTAACACCCTGTTTTAGTAGTTGTTGTTGTTTTTCTTTGCTACAAACACATCTAAGTATAATGACGAACAGAAATTTAGTAAGAGCTAAACCATATTATGTTTACGTTTTGAAAATTTCAGGGGAGAAGCTGCAGAGTAATTTGTCAAGATTTGTAGTCATGGTATGGTTGTTCGTAGTGCTTGTGCTCGTTTCAAGTTACACTGCAACATTAAGTTCGCTATTAACTGTTGAACAAATTCAGTTAGCATCAATGAGAGGTTCTATTGGATACCAGCATGGTTCCCCTGCACAGGAAGCCCTTGTTAGGATCTTGAATTTTAAAACGTTGAATTATTCTTCACCAGAGGAATATGCCGATGCTTTGACACGTGGCAGTAAAAACGGTGGTGTTGATGCAATTGTGGATGAAATTCCTTATATTAAAGAATTTCTTACAATATATCCATCTGGCTACTCGATGGCCGTATCTGAAACTATCACCAATGGTTTTGGCTTTGTGAGTCACTTCACTATACAACTCTTTAATATTAGCGTTAACATAGATAAGAGGTCAAAGCTGGTCAATCTTTTGAACGGGATGAGAACTAAAATACACAATCTAATAACAAATCTAAGTCTTTTTAATTGATTAAAATGAGTTAGGAGGGTATATGCATTAAACATACAATGTGGGTCACTTTTGACTAGTGCAACTACTTTGTTTTTGCTAATCTTTTTCTTTACCTTCAGTTTTACCCGCTAAAGATGGAATGTAACTGGAATCGACCGGTTCAGTCTTAAATAGGTCGAAATTTGTTGCATCTAACCGGCTTAAGTAAAATATGAAATTTTGACATTGTAGATAAAGTTTATCCTAGTCAAAGGTTAAATATAAAAATGTGCAGGCATTCCCGAAAGGTTCAACGTTGGCTGCTGAGATGTCAATTCAGATTGCCAAATTACGAGAAGACGGGACTTTAAAGTCATTGGAGGATAAGTGGTTTAATAAAAAATCAGATTCCGTGACTGCACCCAAAATTTTAAACTTTGAAGGTTTCCGTGGTCTATTTCTTATCAGTGGGGTTTCAATGGCATCTGCACTTTTCCTATACATGCTTTATTTTGTACATGAGAAAGTGCATTTCAAGTACACGATGCTGGCGGGAGGAAAACTAGCATTCATCATGAGGTTTCTCATACCTAGATTCGCAATTCGCTAGTGCTATTTATAGAATATGACCCGAATTTGAATTACAGCATTCACATATATCTTGTATGAATTTGTATTTGTTGTACTGTTGTACTAGTTATCCCCTTCCTTTGTTGACTTGCACATATGCACCCTGATCACATCAATATGATTAGCATAGGGAAATGTAGTCAAGCTGTGAAGTCCTCCCTCCCATTGGTGAAGTCAGGGTGCTATAGCCTTCATGATGATGCATTTCATTGGAAGTCCTTATTAGCATTTGAGGTGTGGAGTTCATCTAAATGTTTATACAGGATTGAAAATGTAATCATGAGGCTATGGTACGGTGTGGTGAATTTCCTGTGTTGGGTTGGATTGTTACGTTGTATTTCATTGTATTTCTGATTCATATCTTTGATGGATTGGGACACGTCCAATTCCACCTTGTTATAATGTCATTTGTAGTAAGCTTGTTGATATTATTATATATTCACCCTTTTTCAACAAAAAAACATGATTATCATAGGTTACTAACTTATGAGGATTTGGACGCTATGTGTTGGTGTGTAACTCCCAGAACAGGGTTAGATAATCAGCAGAAATAAATATCAATTCAGCAGAAACATATACCACTAAGTGGTTACCGGATATCACTTGGAATCGTGTGATCACTTTCCAAAGTAAACTATTCGACCCTAATGCATGGGTTACACGAATATCTACTTGGGATAAGACCAAATGCAGTTATGGAATTAGGCACAATTCAATAACCCTTGCGCTTATAAGTGTTAATCATTTTCTGTATATTCTTCATGCATAAACAGATCTCCTATTTATAGGAGATTACTCTTAGCTAGTCAAATGGAATTATGAGTATTAATCGGCCCATTAATAGCCTCATAATTATCCCCATTATAGCCGTTAGTGGTTACATGACCAATTAAACGTGGTCATTATGCAGTTGTAACTGCCACTTGAATAGGTCAAAGCCCGTTACAAGCAGTACTTTCATCAGTACTTTCATAGCACTTCAGTGGAAACACTCCTTTAGTGGAAACACTCCTTCAGTGGAAACCACAAGCTTCAGTGGAAACCACAACAGTACTTTCCACCAGCAGTACTTTCAACTAGCACTACCAATACAAACCACTATTAGAGTCAGGGTGTTCACGGACCTCATGGGTGTACACTCCGTACCTCCTAACCCATTACCAGGTGTGAACTAATCCCACAAGTGCACTAAATTTTCCAACAATCCTCCCCAAATTTAGTTCACTTCCTTTGCATGAAAACAAACATCAAGCAAAACATGTGCATAAACGAAAATGTCTTGAGGATTGAATTTTCATCTTAGTAAATTACACGTTCAAATATTCGAGAATCAGGGTGTTCTAAGAATTGAACCCTTCAACCCATTTGAATACCTGAAGATAAAATACACACAGGTTTTCAAACACTTATCAGCTCCTTGTCACAAGCCATGTGTCCATATCCAAATTCATAAATGTTGTAAAAGCTAAAGTCCAAAAGCTCCCTGAAGCGGCAAAACTTCAACATTTACATAGGTGGTTCCTTTTTATTCATGCTCCTGCCAAGCACTTTTTCAAAGAAAATTAACTATTAAGAAGTAAAGACTTCATCCTCCTTTCAGCAGGTTCTGAGCACAACCTTGGGATGTAAATAAAACATGTGCTCCAGTCCACTGAATGTTCAGCTTTCCACATTGAACTCAGCTCCCAAGTTTCCTTAGGAGGGAGTTGGGTGTCCTAGCATTCAATGACTAAGTTGGACTTAAACCCATCCCTTTAGCAGACATTATAACCAAGTCTCTAGCCAAACCCTTCGTCAAGAGATCAGCTAAGTTCTTTTGAGATCTAACAAACTCTATAGATACCACCGCATTCATGATAAGCTCACGAATCATGCTATGCCTGACACCTAAGTGTCTAGACTTACCATTGTACATCTGGCTATAAGCCTTAGCCAATGTAGCTGCACTATCACATCGGATAGAAATAGGTGCTATAGGTTTAGGCCACAATGGAATCTCAAGAAGCAAGTTTTTCAACCATTCAGCTTCTTTACCAGCAGCAGCTAAGGCCACAAATTCAGATTACATTGTTGAACTGGTGATACAAGTTTGCTTCTTGGATGCCCAAGAAATTGCACCTCCACCAAGTAGGAATACCCAGCCACTGGTAGACGAATTATCTTCAGTGTTACTGATCCAACTTGCATCAGTGTAACCTTCCAACACTGATGGGTAACCAGTATATGAGAGACTATATTCCATAGTTCTCTTCAAATACTTCAGTACCCTTGGAACTGCTTGCCAGTGATGAGCACTAGGATTACTAGTATACCTGCTCAATTTTCCCACTGCAAAACCAATATCGGGCCTTGTACAAGTCATGTCATACATCAGGCAGCCAATTACCCTAGAATACTCAAGTTGAGATACAGCCTTGCCATGATTAGGCATCAGCTTCTCACAAGTATCCATAGGTGTACTCACTGGAGTACAATCAAAATAATTGAATTTCCTCAGCACCTTCTCAATATAATGAGACGGAGAGATAGAAATTCTTTTACTTTCATGTTTAATCCTAATACCAAGGATAACATCAGCCTCCCCCATGTCCTTCATGGAGAACCTTGATGACAAAAATTCCTTTGTCATGTCAACCTGATTTTGGTCAGTGCCAAAGATCAGCATGTCATCAACATATAGACAAATGATGACTCCTTTACCAAATTCATCAAATTTGCTATATACACATTTGTCAGCCTGGTTAAGAACATAACCACTAGACAAAACCACTTCATCAAATTTTTGATGCCATTGCTTAGGTGCCTACTTCAGTCCATAAAGAGACTTAATCAGTTTACACACCTTGTTTTCATTGCCAGGCAAGATGAAGCCCTGAGGTTGGTTCATATAAACCTCCTCTTCCAATTCACCATTCAAGAAAGCTGTTTTCACATCCATCCGATGAATAACCAGATTGTGAATAGATGCCAAAGAAATCAGCAGTCTTATGGTACTGATACGAGCCACAGGGGCATAAGTATCAAAGTAGTCTATTCCTGACTTTTATTTAAAGCCCTGAATGACTAGTCTAGCCTTGAACTTTTCAATAGTTCCATCTACCTTCATTTTCCTTTTGAAAATCCATTTGCAACCCAGAGGTTTGCAACCTGGTGGTATATCAACCAACACCCAAATGTTATTGCCCATGATGTAATCCATCTCATCATTGATTGCTTCTTTCCAGAAAGAAATATCCTGGGACTTCATTGCTTCTTCAAATGTCTTGGGATCATCCTCAACAATGAAGCAATAGGAGTATTGGTCTGAGACCTCATCCCTGGTACCTCCAACTAAGTATAGTTGAAACTCAGGTCCAAATGACTTTGGAGTCCTGACCCTTTTGCTCTTCCTGAGCACAGGTTCAGGTTGTTGAACCACAACCTCATCAGGGACCACTGATGGTTCATCATCAGGGACCTCTGATACACCAGTGTCATGAGTTCCATTAGGAATCCTCTGACTTGGTCTAGGGACTGATGAGAATCTATTCTTATCAAAGTTTGCATCCCTTGATTCAATTATAGAGTTAATTGAAACATGTTCATTAGGTTCAATAACATAGAACCTAAAAGCCTTGGAATGCTCAGCATATCCAACAAAGATGCAGTCAATGCCTCTTTCACCCAAAGTATTTTGCTTTGGATCAGGGAGTCTTACAACAGCCCTACAACCCCAGACCCTGAGATAGTTCAGGTTGGGTTTCCTTTTAGTCCAGAGTTCATAAGGGGTAACCTTGTTCCTTTTGTTGGGAACCCTATTTAATAAATAGCAAGCTGTTAACATAGCTTCACCCCAGAACCCTTGACTCAGTCCTGAATAGGACAACATGGAATTAACCATCTCCTTCAGCACCCTATTTTTCCTTTCAGAAATACCATTTTGCTGAGGAGTATAAGGGGCAGTCGTTTCATGGATTATTCCAACCGACTGAAAATACAGAGTATCCATGTACTCACCTCCCCTATCAGTCCTTAATCTTTTGATCAAAGACCCAAGTTGTAATTCAACTTCAGTTTTAAACACTTTGAATTTATCTAATGCTTCATCCTTGGAATGTAACAAATAGACATAACAAAACCTAGAAGCATCATCAATAAATGTCACAAAGTACTTCTTGTTCCCCAAAGAGGGAGTGGCATGCAAATCACACAGGTCACTGTGTATAAGCTCCAAAAGCTTAGTTTCACGACTAACACCCTGAAAAGGTTTCTTAGTAATCTTGGTCAACATGCAAGTTTTACACTTTTCAGTGTCCATGTCAAATGCTGGGATCAACCCATCCTTAGACATATCTTGCATCCTTTTATAATGAACATGACCAAGTCTAGCATGCCACATGGTAGAGTTAGTCAGGTCAGAGGTGGTCACACAGGCTGAATTAACACTATCAGTGGAAATAAATACACTATCAGTGGTAATATTAAGCCTGAACATTTGATTACATAAATAACCAAAACCAATAAAAACACCATGCTTAGAAAGCACAAATTTATCAGACTCAATAACTTGTTTATAACCATAATTATTCAAAATACTACTTGAAACCAAGTTCTTCCTGATATCAGGAACATGAATAATATCAAACAAAGTTACAATCTTTCCTGAACTAAACCTAAGGTCTACACAACCACGACCATGCACCAAGGCTGTTGACTCATTTCCCATGTGAAGAATAGAACCATCATTCAGTGACTCATAAGTATTGAACCAGCTTCTTTCTTTACACACATGAACGGTTGCACCAGAGTCAACCCACCACGCAACATCATCATCCTGCACATAAAAAGATTCAGATACATATGTAACATAATAAATCTGAAAAGACTTATTAAACATATTCTGACCTTTCAGTGAGTTGGCTGAACCACCACTCCCTGAACCATTAGTGCCTGATCCATTGGCTTTACCACCAACTTTAACACCTTTGCAGTCCCTTTTAATGTGACCAGTCTTGCCACATTTCCAACAAGTAGGTGTTGCCTTCTTGTTAGGATATGCCCTTGTGTTGTCATGATATTTGCGTTTGCCTTTGTTGTCATTGTACCTGGTGGAGTTGTTATGCTCCACCATATTGACAACAGATGGTCCAGTAGCATTGCTACTCTTTGGCTTGTCATTATCCTGCACCCTGAGAGAATCCTCAATGCGCAGATGACTGCCCAACTCAACCAGAGTTAGTTCCTCTTTCTTATGTTTCAAGATGTGCTTGAAATCTTTCCAAGAAGGAGGAAGTTTATCAATAACACAAGAGACTGAAATAGCCTCATCCATGTGCATATTGTGTTGTGTAAACCTTCCAAGTATTCCAAGAAGTTCATTGTATTGTTCCATAACTGGTTTTGAATCAGTCATTTTGTAATTTGTGAAATTACTAACAAGAAACTTCTTACTTGATGCATCCTCAGCCATATATTTGGCATCCAAGGAATCCCACAGTTCTTTGGAAGATTCAATGTTCTGATAAATATCAAATAGAGAATCAGACATACCATTGAGAATTAGACCTCTGCAAATGTAGTCATCATTCTCCCACTTGCTCCTCTTCCTAATCTGCTCCACAGTGGCATCATCACCATCATCAGGAATAGGAGTGGTTAGCACATACACCACACTCATGCTTGACAGCAAGAAGTGCATCTTCTTCTGCCATCTCCTAAAGTCCACCCCTTCAAACTTGTCCAGCTTGGCAAAGTTTGAAGCCATATGTTTCATTGCAGCAGTTGCCATTGATTATCACAAAATAGTTTACTTTGATTGTTGGTGTGTAACTCCCAGAACAGGGTTAGATAATCAGCAGAAACAAATATCAATTCAGCATAAACATATACCACTAAGTGGTTACCGGATATCACTTGGAATCGTGTGATTACTTTTCAAAGTAAACTATTCTACCCTAATGCCTGGGTTACACGAATATCTACTTGGGATAAGACCAAATGCAGTTATGGAATTAGGCACAATTCAATAACCCTTGCGCTTATAAGTGTTAATCGTTTTCTGTATATTCTTCATGCATAAACAGATCTCCTATTTATAGGAGATTACTCTTAGCTAGTCAAATGGAATTATGAGTATTAATCGGCCCATTAATAGCCTCATAAGTATCCCCATTATAGCCGTTAGTGGTTACATGACCAATTAAACGTGGTCATTATGCAGTTGTAACTGCCACTTGAATAGGTCAAAGCACGTTACAAGCAGTACTTTCATCAGTACTTTCATAGCACTTCAGTGGAAACACTCCTTCAGTGGAAACACTGCTTCGGTGGAAACCACAAGCTTTAGTGAAAACCACAACAATACTTTCCACCAGTAGTACTTTCAACTAGCACTACCAATACAAACCACTATTAGAGTCAGGGTGTTCATGGACCTCATGGGTGTACACTCCGTACCTCCTAACCCATTACCAGGTGTGAACTAATCCCACAAGTGCACTTAATTTTTCAACACTATGGAGGATGATCAAATAGAAAGTTGGAGTATTGATGAACGGGTGTTGACATGTGTCACCCTTTTAACTTTCTAAAACGTCACCAGGTGTTGACATGTGTCCCATTTAGTTTGTTTTGGGCGGAACAACCGAAGTATTGATAACCATTTGGATTTATTTATGCACATTTTGTATTGATGAACATATTCTAGAACATTTTGTATTGGTGAACCTAAAAAAGTTGATAGCACATGTTATATTGAGGGATGCTAGACCCACAAAAAATGTTCCAAAAAAGAAATCCACAAAATGAGGTGGAGGTATTTGATTGGTGCAAAAGAGAAAAGAGAGAGAGACCCCACATCCAAATGCACCAATCAAATACTGGCACATCATTTTGTAGATTTTTTAGTGGAACATTTTTTATGAGTCTATCACCCTCTTTTTATATTCTTGAACATGACACACATTTTTTTTATTCTTTGATGTACATAACAAACACTTTTGTTTTTTAATAAACAATTTTGTTTCCTTTACATTCTTTGATGAGCAACTTCCGTGTAAAATCTTTGATGAACCTTGTATTTGATGAACATTTTTTTTTTTTTTTTACAATGAACACTTACTTGATTAATAGTTTGTGTTGAACAATTGCATATTCAAAGTTTCGTTCACCACAATTAAATTTTTTTTCATCAAATATAAAAACTTATATGATTACCATAACATTAATTTTCAATGAACACATTGAAACTCTAAAAATCACAAAATAGCTTAAATGGGACATTCCATCGAACACCTATAAATATAGTTGGTGACCAGCTTCTGTAAGCAGCGATTCCAGCATTTGGAGCAATGATTAAGTCGGGAACAAATTCCTGTCAATGAAGAAGTAAATCACTCGTAAAGATGGCAATCAAGGATCCGTTAAGTAAGATACCTGTGAAACTATGAATATATATAACCTTGGTGAGTTCTTCGTAGCGGGTAGCGGTCATGATAATAACATGAATGGAGCCTTATTGTAATCGCTGAATAAGTATCAGCAGTAGTGTTTGATCTGAATTCACCTTTTCCAGATTCGCAACTGCAATTTACTTCCATACAATGTGCATAGCCACAAAGAGCGATTGTCTTGCCATCCCTATTTGCCAGAATGTTATCTTATCTTTTCAAAGTCTTGTTTATAATTATCAAGAAATAGAATCTTTTAGCAAAAAATGATACTGCCCTGTCATATGGGACTGAAGGCCAGACAAAATCTATATGCAGTTCGACTCCAGGAAGAAGAGCATGTAACTCCCCGAACACAGCAAGTTGGTAAAGCTCCCTTTCAGGCCTTCAGAAATACAATATACTAAGTGAAATCAAGAATAAAAAACAGAGGGCATGTTTGGATGATTATGTGATATTTAATAATCATTATCGTATAATCACAGTAAGAAAACTAGTTTTGAATGTCTGGATGTGCTTCTGCAGTTTGAAGATGTAATAAATCAAATACCATTAATTCGAGTGTTTGTAATATTAGAAATAATTCAAGCATTAATCGATAAAAGGACGACAAGGGACCTTGGTTTTAAATTGCGCGCGGCAATCCATTGCGCTCGAGGTCCAAAACACCGATGCGCGATGCGGTTGCGAGCGCATCACGGACGCGCGGTGCTAGGTAATAAATACAAAATATAAGATATTTCTACTTAAATTACTAACAAGTAAATTGTTAAATATGAAATAAGTCTCATGCTTATTGATACTACTTAATGTTATAACATCAAATATGTCACCTACATACATATTCCTAGCGAATAACAACAATGTCAAAAGTCAGTAACTATTTACTATGCGAGCAATACACTGTTGCGACATGATGCGTCCATTGCGTCCGTTGCGAGCATCACACTGCTGCAACCTGATGCGTTCGCATTAGGCCGCATCCTGGAACAACCTCGCATCAGGTTTCGTGTTGTATTTTTTCAAACGCATCACTCTGATGCGCGATGCGAGCGCAACGATGCGCGCAATCTTAAGCTAAGCAAGGGACATTTGAATATGAAAAGGATATATATTTGTGAAATGGAAGTAACGATCTATCACATTAGGTTAAAAAAAAAACTATTTTCCCCTTCTATAGTTAATTTTATTTGACCCCCAAATACTCATAAGCAGAATCTGTCTAAGAAAACATTAAATTAAACTAATTAGTGTGACTTCATTGCACAATAAACTTTTAACTGGTCCAATGCAAATCCAAAAACCCCCACCCAAAGTAACAATCCAAACCTTAGTAGAAAGTTTGAAAATACCAAGATAGTGTATGCACAGTTCATCCATAGTTTCAGGGATCAACTGTTTAGCAGAAGCGAGGCCTGATATATGGTCAATGGCTGCAATATAGGTAGAACTAGTTATGGCTATCGCTCATGTGAAGTAATGTCCATTGGTTTTCAGAAACAATTATAAGAGAAGTATGGATTACCCAATGAAGAAGAAGAGCAACGGTAGAATCTAAGAGGATTTCTCTCCATTCGTAATAGTCATTCCAACTACTCAATTGCTTGTTTAATATAGACAAAGGCCCTGCATATCGAGTTTGTGAATTTCATCTTCAAGAGGCAATTGTAACTTATTTAAACTACAAATGTTGAAGATTTACAAGTATACCTCTACAAGGGGATAACCTACTCGGGAGACTCCAGCCCTTATCAGACCTTCCAATCAAATGAATAAGACGACGAGATGTCATCTGTAATATTATCCAAATTGTAACTTCATAATAAACTAACTACAAAAGCTAAGGATAGCCATACCACTAATATATCATCAACAATGTTGCATTTAACATATTGTTGAACACAGTAACCTATTCTTTTGACCCAAAATTAATTAAACTGCTTCGTGTCTGGGTATCGATATCACAAAAATATAACAGCGTTTCCTTTTCTTGACAAAGTTCCAACCCAAAGTATTTACGTTGCCACTATTAAAGCATTTTCCAGACATTTGAATAATAGTAATAATAAAATCAGCAATTTTTTTGAGGCGGAAATGAGTAAATAAATCGAAAATTAAGAACTAAAAGGAGCAGATAAGAACCTAGAATGATCCAATGAAGTACTTGCCGCAACTACATTCACAGATTCAGATTCCTACACAGTGGATCCCTAACTTTTCCAAAAACGAACATCTAGTCTCCACCTTTCCGCACACCTACAACATATCAACCATTTTACCAATTATGAGAATATTCTGGTTATGGCCAGAGCTTAACTCCCAAAAATCAGAATTAAAACAACTTGCATAACAATTTACAACATTGTATCACTAAATATGGTACCTTTGTTAACAATTGATAACTAAATTTTCTTTGAATAAAGCACATTGTTTGAGTATCAATCTATGAGTCAAAATTTGGCCCGTCTGAAATAACTCAGCTACATAAAACGATCACCTGATAAGTAGCCTCCCGCGAATAACTAAAAGGGAAGTCATTAAGTAGCTCCAAAGAGCACATTTGTCGTTTTAGTCTTTCACATTCTTCTTTATGAACACTCCAATGTTGATATCTTAAACATAAGCATTACAAAGACAATTAGCTATATGTATCAAATTAATATAAGGGTTAATGGCATGTAATACCTACGTACTTTCTCATTTGTTCCATTATCATATACGAACCCAAAAAAATACCACAATACCCATCCAACTTTCAAATTTTGTTCAAATATCAGATACGAACTTTTTTATTTGTTCAAATATCAGATACAAACTTTTTTATTTGTTCAAATATCAGATAGGTACTTTTTTATTTGTTCAAATATCATGCACAAAAAAAACAAAGAAAAACAAAATTTGAAAGTTGGATGGGTATTGTTGTAATATTTTGAGTTCGTATATGATAATGGAACAAATGAGAAAGTACGTAGGTATTACATGCCATTAACCCTTAATATAACCACGAAGCACAACTGGTTATACAATGCATAATAACTAACCTAAGGCATATTAAGCAAATTGCTGAGATAAACAAACTAATAAATCTATTACTTCGGTAAATGTGGAACGTATAAAACTAGCTTTTATTTGTTGAAATTAAAAGATACTGAACACTCCAATGTGAAATACTAGGCAAAACTAATAGTAGCACAGAGTTATGATAATCGCATAGCACAAGTGATTTTATAACGGATATGCATTGCAGACAAAGTAAGAGTAATTAACTGACTATAGTCCAAAACCCGGCTAGACCCGGATATTTTAGTAAGAGAGGTTAGCTGTGAATTAGAGTTTGAATAGAAAAATGAATAAACGTGATGATAAACGGAGCAATAAAATACGGCGCCGCAACCGTTGCAACGGCGGTTAGGTTCTCCGGAGCAACGGCGGCGGCTTCCTTTCCCAGCGCACTCCATTTTTTCCGAAGTTTGTTACACACTGTCACACAGTCACTGTGTGTTTTTTTAAAAACATTTGTTCATATTTGCATATTTGTGTTAGACCGAATATTATATGATAAGACAGAATACTAGAATATTGTATTTCCATATGTGAGTTGTAGATTAGTGTTGAATATAAGCTTTATCAACTTAAAGGGCTAATAGTGATGTTTCTCTAAAGTTAGAGGTCTGAAGCAGTGTCCGTGTTATAACTTCAAGGGAGTAAAGTGCATCTTAGATAATCAAGAGTATTTAAGCTGTTTTTCTCTTTATTTCTCCTCACAAATCATATTATCAGTGTGTGATTTTTGTGTATCTCTCTCAAAGTTCTGGTGATTGTTAGTTGTGAGGAAACCTTTCAGTTGTATTTGTATTTCTTCAGTTTCTGTCTTGTAAAACATAACTTGCTATATTAGCAATTGCTTCATATAATAAAAGAGTGAGCCAAGGGGAGGTTGGCTGGGTTCATTCTAAATCTGGTTTTACAAGTGAATTAGCTTTGGTTTATATGTTTTTACATGGTATCAGAGACAGGTTGCTCTATACCAAAGCTTGAAAACGTTTTTTGAAAATTAGGGTTTCCTTCATTTTTGGGGGTTCTTGATCTATTGTTTAGATCTTGTTGATTTGGGGATTATTCCGTTGGTTTTGTGTTTGGATTGATTAGATCTGGAGAGTAATTTGTATTTCTCAAAAATTAGGGTTTCTAATTTTTGGGGGTTTTTCGATTCTGTTGATTACTGGTTCAATTGATAACAGATCTTGTGATCTTGTTATTTAATTGAGTCTTGGAGTATTGTTTCTTGTTTTAATTAGGGTTTTCTGTATCAAACCCTAATTCAGGTTGTTTTTTTGGTTATCATTGTGTTCTTGTTTTGTGTTTATTGTTATTCTTGGTTATTGGTTGTGTTTATTTCTGTTTCTCTTATTCTTGGTTTATTTTCTTGTCTCAGGTGTTTGTTTCCGCTGCATTGGTTTCTCTTTTAGATCTTCTTGATCTGGTTGGAAGCTTGCGTGGTTGTAACACCTCTCAAGCCTTCTCTTTAGATTTTTTTCTATTAAGTTTGTTGGTTAGGTTGTTTGGAGGTTGAGTAGTTTAAGGGATTGTTTGTTGGTGTTGTTGATTCTGTTTGGTGGTTTTTTGTGATTGAGGAGTTACAAGGTGTTGTTGATTCTTTTGCTTTTTTCTTGTTCTTGCTTGTGTTTTTATTTCCTATTGTTTGATCATCATGGTTGATGGTCCTGATGATAGGGGCAAGGGCCCAGAAGGGGGTAGTAGTGAGTTAAAACTTGATATATATGACCCTTTATACTTGAACCCACAAGACATTGGTGCTCAGTTGATTACCTTCAAACTTGAAGGGACTGAGAACTATAAGGTCTGGTCTGCTGCTGTGCAGTTGGCTTTACATACTAGAAATAAGCTTGGGTTTATTAATGGAAAATGTGTTAGAGATACCACTGATGTTCTTCGTCAGACTCAGTGGGATAGATGTAACTCTGTTGTGTTATCTTGGATTCTTGGTTGTATTTCACAAGACCCCTATAAAGGTCAAGTGTTTTCTGTTAATGCTAAGTCTGTTTGGGATGAGTTAAATGAGACATACAATAAGGAAGATGGTTCTGTGATTTATAACTTGCATCATAAAATTCACACTCTAACTCAGTCTGGTATGAGTTTATCTGAATACTATCATGAATTTAATGCTTTGTGGAGGCAGTTTGACTCTCTTGTTGATCTGCCTGCATGTGTTTGTGACACTGCTCCCACTCTGAAAAAGCATTCAGATCTTTTAAGGCTAATGCAATTTCTTATGGGTTTAGATGATGGATTCAGTTATGTGAGAAGTCTTATTCTTACTACTGATCCTTTACCTGATGTTAAGTCTGCTTTTGCTACTTTGTCTAGAGATGAATCTCACAGGAATAGTAATGTGGCTAATAAAACTGTTAAAAATGGTGCTGCAGTCTTTGCAGCTAAGCCTAATAATGTCAATTCTCAAAACAATAACTGGACCTCTAATAGAAACAATAATAATAATAATAGAAGGTTTGGCAGGGTATCTAATCTTGTCTGTAAACATTGTAATATGACTGGTCACACTATTGATAGATGTTTTGAGTTGGTTGGATATCCTCCTGGTTTTGTTAAAAAAGGAAATGTGAATCAAAATAGTGCTAATAATGTGACTGATACTAGTAAGAGTAATACTCATACTCTTACTAGTGATCAGTATCAGAGATTAATGAATTTACTTAGTAGTACAGGTGATGCTAGCAAGTCTCATGCTAGTGTTGCAGGTACAATTATTACTTCTAATTGTGTTATTAGTTTCTTCTCTTGTAGATTTTTTAATTTCAACTCTAATATAAGTACATATAGTACTTATATTGGGTGGATTATTGATTCAGGAGCAAGTCAACACATAACTTTTTCTACTACACATCTTTTTGATATAATGGATGTTTCACACTTAAACTTAACTGTTGCACATCCAAATGGGACTGTTGCTTTAGTCAAACAAATTAGCAGTTTTAAATTTGGTAATGATTTGATTCTTAAAGATGTGTTGGTTGTTCCTGGTTATCATGTCAGTTTAATATCTGTTCATAAATTGTCAAAGGATAATAATGTGATTGTTAGCTTTAATAATTCTATATGTAAAATTCAGGATTTAACTCAAAAGTTCCTGATGGGGACTGGTAGTGAGAGAGGTGGTCTTTACTTTCTTGATGAAGGTAAGAGAGTTAGTAATAGTAACATTAAGAGTTGTGTCTTATCGAATTGTATATGGCATAACAGACTTGGACATCCTTCTGACCAAGTCTTAAATGTGCTTAAAAATAGAATTAGTGATATTAAAACTATCAGTTCTAGTCCTTGTGAAATTTGTCATAAAGCTAAACAAGTTAGAGAGTCTTTCCCTCTAAGTGATCATAAGACTAAATTTCTGGGTGATGTTGTTCATCTGGATGTGTGGGGTCCTTATAGAGTGACTAGCAGGGATGGTTTTAAATATTTTTTGACTGTTGTTGATGATTACACCAGGGCTGTGTGGGTATTTCTTATAAAAAATAAAGGTGAAGTTTATGATAATATTGTTAATTTTGTTAATCTCATTAAAACTCAATTTGAAAAAACTGTTAAAGTTTTTAGAAGTGATAATGGCACTGAATTTGTAAACAAAAGATTGGACAGTTTTTTTCTTAATAATGGGATACTTCATCAAACTTCTTGTCCTTACACACCCCAACAAAATGGTGTTGTTGAAAGAAAACATAGACATTTGTTAAATACTGCTAGAGCCCTCATGTTTCAGGGGGGGTTACCTTTGAACATGTGGTCTGAATCAATTCTAACTGCTACATATTTGATTAACAGGTTACCTACTGCTGTGTTGTCTGGGAAAAGTCCTTATGAAATGATTTATAAAATTGTGCCTAATTTGTTAAATTTAAGGTGCTTTGGTTGCTTATGTTTTTCAACTGTGTTGAATGAATCTGATAAGTTTAGTTCTAGATCTGACAAATGTGTGTTTGTTGGATATGCTTTTGATAAAAAAGGATATAAATTGTTTAATCTTGAACAAAAGAAATTTATTTTTTCTAGGGATGTAAAGTTTTATGAAACAGTGTTTCCTTTTAAAAATAATTCTTTTTCTAAAGATTTTGTGTTTGAAGAGCAAAACTTGAATAATCTCAATTTTTATGATCAACATAATGAGAGCAGCCAAAGTAATCTTGAATCTGATGAGCCCTATGATGAAAATATAGATAGTGCAGACAATAGTGATAAGTCTGTGTCTGATAATGATACTCCTAGTGTCAGCACTGTAGATAAAACTACTCTAGAAAACATTTCTAACTCTGATGCAGCAGAGGCTGCAGAAAATGCAGGAACTGCTGGTACAGAAAGTGAGAACTTTTTAGGTAGTTCATCTAGTAGAAAGGACACTAAGTCTAAGTATACAACTGAAATACTTGTTTCTGAAGGTATACAGAGTATTATTAATGATGATGAAAGTTATGAATCTGAGGGTGAAGATTTAAATTTGTTTGGGCAAATATTTGAGTCTCCTGAACCAGCAGTAGGTCAAACTGTTAGGAGAACTAGTAGGATGACTGCTTTACCATCTAAATATAAAGATTATGTGTTGGATAAAAAACATAAGTATAGCATTGATAAAGTTGTCAATTATTCTGGTCTGAATATAGAAAATTTTGTTTTTATATCATGCTTGAATAAAATTCATGAACCTACTACTTATGAGGAAGCTATTAAGGATGTCAGATGGATAGAAGCTATGAATAAAGAGATAGAAGCTTTAAATAGAAATGGAACTTGGGAAGTTGTTGAGTTACCTGTTGGCAGAAAAGCCATTGGGTATAAGTGGATTTTTTAAAGTAAAGTATAAAGCTAATGGTGAGGTGGAAAGATTTAAGGCAAGACTTGTTGCTAAAGGGTATAATCAGAGAGAGGGAATAGATTATGATGAGACTTTTTCACCTGTAGTGAAAATTGTCACCATCAGATGTGTTCTTAGTATTGCAGTTAGTAATAAGTGGTCTTTATTTCAACTTGACATTAACAATGCTTTTTTATATGGTGATTTAGAAGAGGATGTTTATATGTCCTTACCAGAAGGTTTTTCTGATAAAGATGATAAAAGGGTGTGCAAGTTAATCAAGTCTTTGTATGGGTTAAAACAGGCACCTAGAAAGTGGAATGAAAAACTTACTTCAGTTCTTAAAGAAAATGAGTTTGTTCAAAGTCCAAATGATTTTTCTATGTTTGTCAAACATAAGAAAGATGTGTTGTTAGTTCTTTTAGTATATGTTGATGATATAATAATCACTGGAAACAATATTGATGAGATTGAAAAGTTCAAACAGTTTTTGAGTTCTAAATTTTTGATAAAAGATTTGGGTAAACTTAAATATTTTTTGGGAATTGAAGTTTTGGATATAGACAATGGTTTATGTTTAACTCAGAGGAAATATTGTACTGAATTGCTAAATGAGTTTGGTATGTTGGGTTGTAAACCTTGTAGCACACCTATTGAAGTTAATCCTGATAATAAGAAACTAGTTTCCAAATTTGGTGATGATGAGCCTTTATCTGGTATTACTCATTATAAAAAGTTGGTTGGGAAACTAATATATCTGACTTTAACTAGACCAGATATTTCATATGCTGTGCATTGCTTAAGTCAGGTAATGCATAAACCTATGCAGTCTCATTTAAGGCTTGCATTCAGAGTTTTGAGGTATCTTAAGAATGAGCCTGGTCTAGGAATTACTTTTGTGAATGGTTGTGATGTTGGTTTGAAAATTTTTGTTGATTCAGATTGGGCTAAATGCAAAGTAACTAGAAGGTCAGTTACTGGTTATTCTGTGTTTATGGGAAACAACTTGGTTTCTTGGAAAAGCAAGAAACAAGCTGTTTTGGCTAGGTCCTCTACTGAGGCTGAGTTCAGAGCCATGTGTAATGTGTGTTGTGAAGTTATGTGGATTGCTAAAATTTTAGCAGATCTGCATGTTGATGTTGTTTTACCTATTGAAATGTGGTGTGATAATAGTTCTGCTATGCAAATAGCAGTTAATCCTGTGGTACATGAAAGAAGTAAACATTTTGAAATTGATCTCTATTTTCTAAGAGAAAAAGTTGCTTCTGGTTTCTTGAAGCCTAAGAAAATCAAGTCTGAGGATAACATTGCTGATATATTTACTAAGGGACTTGGTATTTCTGATCATAACATGTTTTGCAAAAGACTTGGGCTGTTAAATGTTTTTGCAGGTTCTATATCTAGTACAGAGGTGCAGAAAGGCTAATCTTATGGGGGAGTGCAGCTTGGCTAGTGTTGATAAAGAAGTACAGAGTGGCTAAAGCTTATGGGGGAGTGTTGAATATAAGCTTTATCAACTTAAAGGGCTAATAGTGATGTTTCTCTAAAGTTAGAGGTCTGAAGCAGTGTCCGTGTTATAACTTCAAGGGAGTAAAGTGCATCTTAGATAATCAAGAGTATTTAAGCTGTTTTTCTCTTTATCTCTCCTCACAAATCATATTATCAGTGTGTGATTTTTGTGTATCTCTCTCAAAGTTCTGGTGATTGTTAGTTGTGAGGAAACCTTTCAGTTGTATTTGTATTTCTTCAGTTTCTGTCTTGTAAAACATAACTTGCTATATTAGCAATTGCTTCATATAATAAAAGAGTGAGCCAAGGGGAGGTTGGCTGGGTTCATTCTAAATCTGGTTTTACAAGTGAATTAGCTTTGGTTTATATGTTTTTACAATTAGTATCATATCAGTGGCACATTCATTGTGATTAACATGATTTATGGACTTTATCAATTTAACCTAGATAAGTCCTCTTGTATCCCCTATATATAGGCGTCTATTTTGTAATTTACAGACAATCAATTCAATACAATCTTTCATATTTATCATACGCATTATCACATACATTATCATGGTATCAGAGCTAGGGGTGCTTGTCGTTACAGGGTAGCTTGTAAATTTGCTCACGACCCTAATCATAAACCTACCTATCGCCCTCCTCAAACTAACGATCAACGTAGCACTGAGCAAATAATGCTCAACCTTTTGTGAAAATTGGGTCTCACGGGTGCACATAAATCAAACAGTGGCCACCCTAATATTACAAACCCACCTGGACCCTTAGCTTACCTCACCACAAATACCCCAACCCAACCTTATGCTGCCCCTTATACGAGCCCAGTCCACACTGGCTCACCACCCGGTTTTGGTTATTCACCAGTCCACTACGTCCCATACGCCAGCCCAAATACAATGTTTAACCAAACCCAAATCATCAACCCACCACACTTTACACCAACCCACCACCTTACTCAGGCCCAACTACCTCCAACAGCCCCAGAAAACAACCCCCAACTACGGTTACTGTTCCTCAGCCCACCAACGCACCCTCAGCCCCACCAAGTCAACCACCGGGACAAGAGATTATCCTTCCTCATGCTTTCACTATCGGGAGTCTTCATGACCCCGCAATCGGCGCATGGAATATGGACACAGGTGCGAGTTTGCATCTTAATTCTTCTATTAATAGTCTTAGCAAAGTTTTTAATACATGCATGTATCCGTCCGTCTCGGTTGGTGATGGGTATTCGATTCCTGTCATCAATACGGGTCATAGCATCTTGCCTCTCCCTCTCGACCACTTCACTTAAATAATGTGCTTATTACACCCCATATTGTCAAAATTTTAATATATGTTCACCAATTTGTTCGCGATAATAACTGTACTATTGAATTTGATCCTTTTGATTTTTTGTTAAGGATTTCATACGTCACGCGCTTCTCCGATGTGATAGCACTAGGGGCCTTTATCCTGTCACGGCTCCATCTCAAATTCCTCAAGCTCTCCTAGTCATTCAACATACGTGGTATCAGCATCTTGGACATCCTGTAAGCAAAGTGTTAGATCGTCTATTTTCAAATAAATTCATTTCATGTAATAAGGAGAAGCCTCCCGTACTTTTCCATGCTTTCCAGATTGGTAAAAATGATAGACTTCCATTTGCTAGTTCCAATAATGTCGTTAATGCTTGCTTTGATATTATTCACTTGGATGTGTGGACTTCACCAGTTCCGAGTATTTTAGGGTTTAAATATTACTTATTTTTCTTGGATCATTATTCTCATTTTGTTTAGGTTCATTCGCTGATTAACAAATCAGATGTTTTGTCTAAATTTGTTCTGTTTCGAAATTATGTTCACACCCAATTTATGTGTGAAATCAGGTCTTTTCAGTGTGACCATGGCGGTGAATTCGACAACCGAAACCTTCATAAACTTTTTTCCGACAATGGTATTCAGTTTCGTTTTTCATGCCCCAAAACATCACAACAAAATGGTAAGTTTGAACGGATGATTTGCACCAACAATAATCTTATTCAGACCTTGCTTTTTCAAGCCAACCTTCCACCAACATTTTGGGTTGAAGCCCTCAACATGGCTATTCACTTACTCAATATCTTGCCCTCCACTGCTATTGCCAATGAAATACCTTATACCCGCATGTTTGGCCAAAACCCAGATTATAGCCTTCTACGTACGTTCGGTTGCTTATGTTACCCCCACCTATACCATGATCACAAACTTGAACCATGCGCCACCCCTTCCATTTATTTAGGACAAGCCTCAAATCACCATGGATATCGTTGCCTCGACTTAAACACAGATAAGATCATCATCTCTCGCCATGTAACCTTTTGATGAAACTGTTTTTCCATATGACACATCCAAACCAAGATCGACACCCAAGTACAATTTCTTGGATGACTCACCCGATATAGATCCTCCATTTATTCCCACCATCCCTCAACCCACAAACGAGCCAACAACACCAATTCCCACCACTCCCAATACAACCCAACATGACGCAGCACATGACCCAACACCACCCACCGCCCTAGAACCATCACCACCCGCAAACCAACACCAACATGTTATCATGAACCCTCCTCAAAACCTAAACCCTTTCTCGATCCATCACATGGTCACACGATTTTGTGTCAGAACTAATCGTCCTACTAAACGTCTTAATATGCATGTGTCCTCAGTTTCACAATTACCAAAAACCTATCGTGATGCGTTACTGATCGCTATTGGCAAAATGCTATGCGTGATGAATACACTACTCATATTAAAAACGGAACTTGGACACTTGTGCCTAAACCCTAGAGACCAACATCATTCGCTCTATGTGGATTTTTTGCCATAAGTATTTGGTTGATGGCACTCTTAGTCGCTACAAGGCTCGTCTTGTGGCGAATGTCAGTAATCAATTATAGGGGGTTGATGTAGATAAAACTTTGTGGTTAAACCGGACACTATCCGGACTGTTCTGAGCTTAGCTACTTCTCGACATTGGCTAATTCATCAGCTTGATGTCAAGAATACTTTCTTGCATGGTGACTTATCTGAGACAATTTGTATGTATCAACCTCCTGGGTTTCGGGACATTGTACATTCGGATTATATATGTTTATTACAACGGTCTCTATATGGGCTCAAGCAAGCCCCTAGAGCATGGTTTCAGTGCTTTGCATCTTATATTACTCGGGTTGGATTTTCTCATAGCCTCTGTGACACATCATTATTTATCTTTGGACAGGGGACAAATACTGCTTACCTATTGCTATATGTTGATGATATTGTGCTCACTGCTTCTTCTGAGAATTTGTTACAGAAGATAATTCATTCCTTGCATCAGGCATTTTCCATGACAGATCTGGGTCCACTTAATTATTTTTTGGGCATCTCAGTTACCCACAATTCTTTAGGGTTTTTTATATCCCAGAATAAATATGCTATGCAGGTTCTGGAGAGAGCATATATGCCTTCTTGTAACCCTTGTCGGACTCTTGTTGATACTGAGTCCAAACTGGGGGATGATGGAGATCCAGTATCGGACACGACTTTATATCGGAGTCTTGCAGGTTCTCTACATTATCTTACTTTTACCAGACCTGATATCTCTTATGCAGTTCAGCAGGTTTGTCTACATATGCATGATCCTTGGGAGCCTCATTGATTTGCTCTTAAAAGGATCTTGAGGTATGTTCAGGGTACTCTACCTGCAATTGTTTTCATCATCAACTACAGATTTGGTTGCATATTCTGATGCTGATTAGGCTGGTTGCCCCTTTACACGAAGATCGACTTCTGGGTATTGTGTATTTCTTGGCAAAAACCTACTCCCATGGTCCTCTAAGCGTCAACCGACGCTCTCTCGTTCTAATGAAGAGGCATAATATCGTGGGGTTGCCAACGCTGTTGCTGAAACTTGTTGGTTATGGAATTTACTTCGTGAGCTACACACGCCTTTGTCTTCAGCTACTTTTGTTTACTATGATAATGTGAGTGCTGTCTACTTATCTTGCTATTCAGTTCAGCACCGACGTACGAAGCACATAGAGATTGATATAAATTTTGTTCGAGACTTGGTTGCCACCGGTCAGGTTCGGGTTATTCAAGTTCCTTCCCGCTATCAGTATGCACACATTTTCATGAAAGGATTGCCCTCTACTCTGTTTGAGGAATTTTGCTCCAGTCTGAGCGTCAGGAGTCCTCCCGCTACAACTGCTGGGAGTGTTAGACCGAATATTATATGATAAGACAAAATATTGTATTTCTATATGTGAGTTGTAGATTAGTATCATATCACTGGCACATTCATTGCGAGTAACATGATTTAGGGACTTTATCAATTTACCCTAGATAAGTCCTCTTGTATCCCCTATATATAGGCGTCTCTTTTGTTATGTACAAACAATCAATTCAATAACATCTTTCATATTTATCATGTGCATTAGCACATACATTATCAATTTGTTCTATTATGTTACCAAATGCACTTTTGACTCCTATTAAAACTTTCATATTTGCATATTTACTATATAAATGCTTTGACAATTTTGTACTTCATGTATTAAAAACTTGTATATTAAAAAAGTGCAAATATTCAAGTTTTATTGGGTTTTTTTCCCTTTAAAATAACAGAAATATTAGTCGTTCTAAAAAAGGTCAAAAGCTTTTTTAAAAAGACAAGTACATGCTCAGGCTGGGACATAAGTCCGTGTGTGAGAACCAAGCACGAGGCCGATTCCCCATCAGGCATGATGCCGAGCTAATAAATGAAGATTATGCTGGAAAAAAAAGTCTACTTTTTATTATAAGAAATTGCGTATTTCATTAGTTTGGAAATGTTTGGAGTTGTTATGCATTTTGAACACGTATTTTTAGCCTGAAAAGCAAACTACTAGCTAATTTCTCTTTGAATCACCAGCTTTTTTCAAATTCTTATCGTAAAATTCGTGCGACTACTAACTTCTCCTTTGTCAGCATATAGCTTGATATTAATACATTGTTTAACAACATTCAAAAAGAGAGGTGATTTGCACACTTTATTTTATATATGATTTGCACACATTATTGTACAAGCAAATAAAACACAATAAAAATATAATACCGCTATGTAAAACATAAAATAAAACAATATAAAAGACATGCATATCAATCTCCAATAAAAAAGTAATACACTTTTGCTTCCAAACAAAAAAAAAGTTTAGTAAGAGGCACAAGAATACAGTTTATTTGTATGTCTTTGAAGGCCATGAAAAACATTTGTGGTAGTTGTATGATTCAAGTGCATTCTCCAATTATTATGTTGAAGTAACATGAGTTGATAAATCAAATGGCAAAAGTCAAGGAAACGTAAGGTATTCTTTCAAATGCAATATGCATTCAAATTAATCCACAAAGGTAATATTTTGACTTGTAACTTGTTTAACCACTTATTAACTCTCATCTTCATCTTCCTCATGTTTAAACCCAGATGCTGGCGACCGACCACCACAAATTATATCATCTTCCTCAACTACTACTTTCTGTGCCGACACATAGCTCCAACGAGTAGACTGATTCAACTTTGTTAACATCTGTAGAGATGACAAATGCATACCATATAAACTTCAACATGGGATTAATGTCAAACTAGTAGACTGATTCAACTTTGTTTACATATTTAGAGATGACAAATGCATACCATATAAACTTCAACATGGGATTAATGTCAAACCAGTAGACTGATTCATCGACACTTATCAAACCCATCTTATGCACAAAGTCGCCATTAATACCAAACAAAAAACCCACATTTTTCCACACAATAATGGACCAAGAAACTTCAGCGTAAGTTACCCACTTCGTCTTCTTCCTTACTTTTGACAACTCAACCTTCAATTCATTCAAAATTAAGCTATATAATCATCTTTATAAAAGTATAAAATTAAGCTTCGTTAATGCATGTTTTTTGGGGAAAATTGCAGGTTTGAGACAAGTGATGAGGAGGAGGTTATGGTGGATGCTGGTTTGCTTAGATCATTTTTTAGTGTTTTGAACACCCCTGTTTGGTTGCCGGATTCTGTGGTGGTTGGTGGCCGGATTCTGTGTTTGGGGTCGTCGGAAAATTATGTAACCGATTAAACAAGTTACAGCTCAAAATATTACCAAATTGTGGATTAATTGGACAATTCTGGGTGTGTTACCTAGATTGGTACACTCTAAGAGTACCTTACATTTCCTTGACCTTTGCTATATTACTAGAAAAACACTAGTTGCATGATTTGCCCAATGGGCGGGCTAGTTTTATAATTTGCATTTCTGAATAATTTCCATGTACATATCGGGGAAGGTTGAAACTCTAAATTTATATATAATACGTAAATGTGAAAAACAATTTTGTTAAGATACAAATCATGAAATACCTAATGAAAACCCAAAAGGACCAAAACAAAGTATATAGTTGGACTATAAGTTAATGACTAGATGAAAAGATCAAAAGTTTGTATCCCATCACGAGATAATGTGATCAATTTAGAGATGAACTTACGGTGGTCAGCTTTTAAATGTAAAGCAAGTGTAGATGAAATCCGTAG
This sequence comes from Chrysanthemum seticuspe, assembly GCA_019973895.1. Taxonomy (NCBI): domain Eukaryota; kingdom Viridiplantae; phylum Streptophyta; class Magnoliopsida; order Asterales; family Asteraceae; genus Chrysanthemum; species Chrysanthemum seticuspe. The sequence continues at coordinate 32,833,898 of BPTQ01000009.1, forward strand.
ATTGACGAGATAATGAAATGTGGACAATTTAGAGATTCCGATTTAATGCCTAAAAAAAGCTTTGTTTTCTGTTAGTGTTACGCTTTATCCTAACTTGGTCATGGGCTCATTTGATGAAACAAAATGGTGGTTATGATACCAAGGATACTTGAGGTAGTTGAATTGTTTGAAAGGATGCAAAAGGGAGAACTTATTCGCTTAATCCTAAGCTTCAAGTTGTGGTTGTAATTTCTGGAAAGAAGTTTTCAATCAGTTGTGACATTAGTCAATTCATGAGATTAGTCAATAATTTCTGGAACACTTATTTAGAGTTGACTGACTCAAACTAAGTCAATTCATGAGATTAGTCGATGGAAAGTGAAATGACATAGAAACTACAGGAATATAACGTATAATTTGCAGATTCAGTGATAGGAGCCTTTGCCCGTTTGTCATTCAAGTATGGAGATCAGAAGCAGGAAGTGCACAGATGTGTTCTTAATATTTATGCTGATTTGCTTTCAGATATGCTCAAAAGCACAAGAAGATTCGTCATACAAGGAGATCCCAGTGGGAGTGATTCTAGATATGGGATCATTGGTCGGAAAGATTGTTCATAGCTGCATGACCATGGCACTATCTGACTTTTACACCTTTAACAACTACTACAAAACAAGGATAGTTCTCCACAATAGGGATACACATGGAGAACCACTGCATGCTCTATCCGCAGGTAAATAACTATTTCAGAATATATTTGATATTTGGTATATACTTAAGAAGATAAAATATCTCTTACAACTTCCCAGATATAAAGGGTCAAACTAAAGCAAAGTGATACTTGCCATATATAATTGGATAAAAAATAGAGAGCAAACTATAACTGAAACTAGAATCAAAACGGGTCTAGTGTGCAGGGATGGCAAAAAAACCTGAACTAATTGAGGCGGGGCAGAGCATGCTTATCGGGTTACGGGGGGTTTGGGGCTTCAACGGGGATTTTAATCGAGTTTGAGGCGGGGAGCGGGGAATAACGTTCCCGCCCCGCACCACCCGAATAATATATAGGCATATACATATAAATCTATATTCACATAGTATTATGTTAGTTAAGTAATAAAAACATCTTTCTCTAATATTGTTAGTTTTTTTATCTTTGTTTGATTTCAAAAATTGTGTTCAAAGTAACTTGTTCAATGTCATATTTTTAACTTTTTGTAGCGGTGTAATTTATTATTATTTATGTATAATACTATCGTTGAAAACTTAATAAAGCTTGTTTATAAATAATTATTAATATGTTCTTAATTTTTTAAGTAATTGGTGTAAAATTAATAATAAATGTTAAATTTTGAGTCTTTGGTCGAGAATCTAGCCCAAAGAAGAAACCCCGATAAGATATCCGACTAGTACAGGGCGGGTTTGGTGGAGCAATGCGCCCCAATGGAGCGACTCGGTTAGATCCCGATAGAGACCACGAAAGGTTTGGGGAGAACTTTAATTTGTTAATTGGGTTTGAGGATGAGGATGAGTGCCCCACCCCAAACCCGCCCCATTGCCATCCACAAGTGTGAAACCTAAACCATAACGGTTTATCCGGCAGTGGTTGGTATGACATATTTGATATCGTAAAGTGCTTGGTTATATTTGTATAATTTCCCTTATATGTAGATTACATAATGACTTGATAAGAAAGCTAACACAATGGGTTAATCCTAAACCAATGACACTTGGGCCTCATAATCCATTCGGCTAATACACCCCCGCAGTTGGAGCGGGAGATCTTCAGACGTTCAAACTAGATCGAAAATCTTAAAACAATGCACTAGGAAGACCTTGGTAAAAATATCGGCATACTGATAGCAAGAGGGACATGCATGACGCGCACAAGACCCTTTGCCACAAAATCGCGAAAAAGATGAATATCAAGCTCTATATGTTTGGTGCTCTGATGTTGAACCATATTATTGGAAAGATAGACATCACTCACATTATCACACTACACCAAAGTAGCAGTAAAAACACAAGTTCACACAAAAGATTGCGTACCTAAGATGTTTCAACAACAACATTGGCTACACCACGATATTTAATAGACTAGTGAAAAGATAATGTTGGGGCAGCGTGCTTGCATGCTGGGATAGACAAAACTGTAGATGTGGAAAAACAGGTGGGCACGGACCACGGTCCAAACGGGCACGGGCTTAACTGGTAGGCAATAGGAAGCAGGTAGACAAAAATTTGGTTCGATAGTTTACGGTAAAGGTCGACTCAGTTATTAGATGGTATGGGGAAGGATCGAATTTGGCTTTGATACCATATTAGATATTGTAAAGTGCTAGATCATATTATTAATAATGTCCCCTATATATACTTGATAAGAAAGCTAACACAATGGGCTAATCCTAAACCAATAACACTTGGCCTCATAATCCATTCGGCTAATATGACATTCTAAAAGTTAACCAGATACTAAACATGAAACGTCGCAAATTTTACGATTTTCTTGTTTCCTGCCAGCTCTTGATCTATTGGAGAAGCAGAAAGTCCAAGCAATCATAGCTTCTGAGTCCCCAACCGAAGCAAAGTTTCTTGCAGTATTAGGAGACGAAGCTAGAGTACCTATTCTTTCTTTTTCACCAACTCCATCTCCCAACAAACATCCTTATTTCCTTCAAGTTTCACAAGATGAAACTACTCAATTTAAAGCCATTGCTGCAATGGCAGAATCGTTTCACTGGAAGAATGTCATTCTCATATGTGAGGACACTGCAAATGAGATAGAAGTGGCGGAGCTTATGGCTAATACCTTACAAGAGAAGAACATATTTGTAACGTATATGAGCCTAATTTCAACCTCTTACAGCAATGGACTAATTCATGAAGAGCTTCACAAGCTTTCAGCTATGCAAACAAATATATACATCATGCATGCTTGTCATTCTCTTGCATCCCGTGTTTTATTAAAAGCAAAATATTTAGGATTAATGGATGCGGGATGCAAATGGATTATCACAAGTAAAACTATGGACTTTTTTAACTTCATGGATGGTGAAGTTGTTGAGTCTATGCAAGGTGTGGTGGGTTTTAGATCGTATATTCCACAGTCAAGGGAACTTCACAAATTCACATTGAAATGGGAAAAGGAACATCATGCTATGAACCCTTTGATGGAGCTGAAGAAAATAAACCCTTATGGTGTCTGGGCATATGATGCAGTTTCAGCACTAGCAATGGCTATTGAGAGGACACAAACATCTAGCAAAATTCCAAGGGATACATCTCTTATGGATCAGATGTATAGAATCTCATTTCGTGGTTTGGCGGGTACTTTCCAACTTATGAATGGTAGGATGAGTACACAAGTCTTAGAAATAATAAATGTGATAGGTAACAGGGAGCGGAGGGTTGGGTTTTGGACAAAGGGTGTTGGTTTAACCAGAGAGATTGATGATCTAAACTCAATTCCTGATATCATCTGGCCAGGAGGTATCTCAACTAATCCACATAGGATGCTACAAACCAGCAGAAAACCCCTCAGAATCGGCGTTCCATTGAAATCCAGAAAATCGAGACTTTTTCAAGTGAGTTATGATAATCAAACTAAGTCAACAAACATTACAGGGTTTTGTGCAGCAGTATTCTGGGCCGCCTTTAATGAATTAGGTCATGATGTGGCCTTTGAATATATTCCATTTACGAGTGGCAACAGCACTTACAATGACCTTATGGATCGAGTCCATAGCGGGGTATGCATATCATATAAACCAGTATTCTTTAATTTGTCACCAATATATATTGGGAAAGAAATAAAACTTGTAATCTATTATTATCATTTGCATCAGGAATTCGATGCTGCAATCGGAGATATAACAATCACAGCTAATAGATCTAAATATGTTGACTTCACATTGCCATTTACGGATATTGGCCTTGCAACACTATCAAGAAACGCCAATACAAGCATTTGGATCTTTATGAAACCACTTAGTTCAGATCTTTGGATTGTGTCTGCTTGTTTCTTTATTTTGACTGGCATTGTCGTTTGGATACTTGAACATCGGATAAATCAAGAATTTCAAGGTTCAATAGCAGAACAAATCGGGACAACCTTCTGGTTTGCGTTTTCAACACTTGTTTATGCTCATAGTAAGCTCTAGCACCCTGTTTTAGTGGGTTTTTATTTTATTTTATTTACTTTTTTTGCCATAAATACATTTAAGTATAATGGCGAACACAAATTTAGTAAGAGCTAAACAAATTTAAGTTCGGTTTTGAAAATTTCAGGGGAGAAGCTGCAGAGTAATTTGTCAAGATTTGTAGTCATAGTGTGGTTGTTCGTAGTGCTTGTGCTCGTTTCAAGTTACACTGCAACATTAAGTTCGCTATTAACTGTTGAACAAATTCAGTTAGCATCAATGAGAGGGTCTATTGGATACACGTATGGCCCTGTACAGGGAGCCCTTGTTAGCACCTTCAAATTTGAAGATACCAGGTTGAAGTATTCTTCACGAGATAAATATGCTGATGCTTTGACACGTGGCAGTAAAAACGGTGGTGTTGATGCAATTGTGGATGAAATTCCTTATATTAAGGAATTTCTTGCAGAACATCCATCTGGCTACTCGATGACCGTATCTGAAACTATCATCACCAATGGTTTTGGCTTTGTGAGTCTCTTCACTTTACAATTCTTTATTAATAGCGTTAACATGGGTAAGAAGTCGAAGCCACTCAATCTTTTGAACGAAATGAGAACTATATTACCCAATATAATAACAAATCCAAGTCTTTTTTCATGATTAAAATGAGTTAGCCTTAGGAGGGTTTATGCATTAAACATACAATGTGCGTTACTTTTGACCCGTGCAACCACTTTGTTTAAGCTATTCTGTTTCTTTACCTTCAGTTTGACCCGCTAAAAATAGAATGTAACTGGAATCGACCTGTTCAATCTTAAATTGGTAGAAATTTAAGCTAATGCGTTTAAGTTAAATTTGTTTAATTACCTTTAGTTTGTTGCATGTAACTGGCGTAAGTTAAAATCTTTGCTATAAAAATGTGCAGGCATTCCAAAAAGGTTCAAAGTTGGCCCCTGAGATGTCAATTCAGATTGCCAAATTAAGAGAAGGCGGAATTTTAAAGAAATTGGAGGAAATGTGGTTGAATAAACAATTAGATTCCGCGACTGCGCCCAAAATTTTAAACCTTGAAGGTTTCCGTGGTCTATTTCTTATCAGTGGGATTTCAATGGCATCTGCACTTTTCCTATACATGATTTATTTTGTACATGAGAAAGTGCATTCCAAGGACATCGACACGATGCTGGCGGGAGGAAAACTAGCATTCATCATGAGTTTTCTCATTCCTAGATTCCCAATTCGCTAGTGCTATTTATAGAATATGACCCGAATTTGAATTACAGCATTCACATATATCTTGTATGAATTTGTATTTGTTGTACTGTTGTACTAGTTATCCCCTTCCTTTGTTGACTTGCACATATGCACCCTGATCATATCAATATGATTAGCATAGGGAAATGTAGTCAAGCCTCCCTCCCATTGGTGAAGTCATGGTGCTATAGCCTTCATTATGATGCATTTCATTGGAAGTCCTTAATAGCATTTGAGGTGTGGAGTTCATCTAAATGTTTATACAGGATTGAAAATGTAAAGGAAATGTAATCATGAGGCTATGGTGTGGTGAATTTCCTGTGTTGGGTTGGATTATTATGTTGTATTTCATTGTATTTCTGATTCGCATCTTTGATGGATTTGGACATGTCCAATTCCATCTTGTTATAATGTTATTTGTTGTAAGCTCGTTGATATTAATATATATTCACCCTTTTTCAACAAAAAAAATATGATTATCATAGGTTACTAACTCATGAGGATTTGGCTGCTACGGAGGATGATCAAATAGAAAGTTGGAGTATTGATGAACGGGTGTTGACATGTGTCACCTTTTTTAACTTTCTAAAACGTCACCAGGTGTTGACATGTGTCCCATTTAGTTTGGTTTGGGCGGAACAGCCGGAGTATTGATGAACATTTGAATTTATTTTTGCACATTTTGTGTTGATGAGCATATTCTAGAACATTTTGTATTGATGGACCTAAAAAAGTTGATAGCACAATTTATATTCTTCAACATAACACACATTTTTTTTTATTCTTTGACGTACATAACAAACATTTTTGTTTTTGAATAAACAATTTTGTTTCCTTAACATTCTTCGATGAGCAACTTCTATGTAAAATCTTTGATGAACCTTGTATTTGATGAACACTTACTTGATTAATAGTTTGTGATGAACAATTGCATATTCAAAGTTTCGTTCACCACAATTAAATTTTTTTTTATCAAATATAAAAACTTATATGACTACCATAACATTAATATTCAATGAACACATTCAAACTCTAAAAATCACAAAATAGCTTCAATGGGACATTTCATCGAATACCTTATGGATGTTTTCACAAACACATGATTTTATTAAATTTTTATGAGAAAAACTTTATAAAAACAAAAAAGATAGAAGAATTGATGTTAATTTAGGGTTTGTTGATCATGATTTGTGATACTAATTCACTGCTTGCATCATCTGGTGGTGTCTTTTTTCTTGCTTTTATACTAAAGATGCTTAATTTCTTACTAGCATGGTACCCACGCGTTGCAGCGGTGAATACCCTGAAATAAAATTTTCTGGTGAACAATAAGTTTACAAATATCAATTCTAATTTTTATTATGTTCTTTTGGACAATAAGTTTACAAATATCAAGAATTTCGTTTATCCCGTGCTTGTTCAGGCTCAAGCCCGTGCCCGTTCGGGCTCGAGCCCGTTTGGCGAGTTGCTCATTCTGACTTGAATAATTATATAATGTTCTTTATTATTTGTACTAGTGGCATTTAATAATTTTATTTGAGTTGGTTGTACAATATACTTGATAATTTGTATTTTTTATGTAAAGAGTGTTTTAATAACTGCATTAATTGTATTTATTGAACCAGTAAATTAATTGACTACATTAAATATTTTGACCACATTAATTGTATTTTAAATATGTGCAAGCTATTGAATATTGCTATAATGGCTTTGATTCCATTGAGAAGGTTTTTAGATTAAGAAGATTGAGAAGTAATTTTGACCATTAAAATTAATTAGTTTTAATGCATAATATAAATTGTTAATTTAAATATAAAGGGTAAAATGGTAATTGAATCATTAAAAGCTTCAATTAAAGAATAATAATTCAAAACAGTTATGGTTTCCAAAGATTCAAATTTGATCAACCATGCATGGGACGACAGTTAGATTATGTTTTTGTGATCACTCGTTTCTTTTATTTATAATTTTCGTTGCTAACAAATGTATAAACTTGTTTTAATGATTAAAATGGAATATTGAAAATCCCAAACTTCGACTAAAGAAACGCCTTTTCAGATATATGATTCAAATATATAAATGTAACATCTTGTTTTGGGTTTTGAAACATAGTGCTTAGCCAGTTTAAAAGAATAGTGAATCTTTAGCAAAATCCAACACTCAAGTTGTAGTTTATCTTTTATATTCTATCTTGATCATTTGTTTATTTTGAATCATTAAAGGATTGTTGATGTTTTGTTTTGAATCATGCGGATAAATGAATCCATAGTGGTTTATGGCTTTTTATTTTTTTTTAATCACGGCCTACTGGTAAGAAAATGATGATCCAAGTCAATCATATTCTAGTGTTTACTTTTTATTTAAAGGTGAATTTCTTATAAGGTGCTTCGTGTCGCGGTTCGACAGCGGGAGGTCTAGACTACGTTGTTTAAACCGGGTCCGCGCTAGAGAGCTCCCTCAAAGCGGAAATGCCTATTTCAAATATCCGATGGGGGGAAACCCCCTACTAATCCGCCCGAAGGCACGACAATTAATAGGGGTAAACCCTTGCCTTTTCCAAGATTCGAACCTGGGGTTACCAGGCCCAAACCCTTTCATTAAAGGACTACCTTGAAGGAAAATCCCTCATTCAAACCCCTTGCAGGATTTGAACTCAAGACCTCCTTCCCCCAAGAGCTCCTAAGGACTCAAAGGTGGCCAACTGAGCTAAGCCAGTCGGTTATATTCTAGTGTTTACTACAGTAATTGATATAACCAAATGATTCATATTCCTAGTAAACTATATTAGTATATAAAGGGGTTGTCAATTAATGAATCATCACATAATAATTAAATAATAAAAGAGGAGCAGGAGTACAATCTTGAGTTTCTACAAAATTTGGTTGAGAGGTTACGAGCAAAAGAAGAAACCGAATAAAAAATAATGAATCATCACATAATAAAAAATTCAGTTATTTTTCAAAGTGATATTTTGAACAAGGAAAAAAGAAACGCATGCTTTGTGGTTTTAATGGTAATGAAATATAAAGTGTGAATGCCCATCTTGCCCTTTAGTTGGTTTAATAAATTGAATGATCAAGATTGCTTCTCATTTTTCTAAATCTAAAACTCTTCTCAATCGATCCGGATTCTTGCTATAATAACCAATTCTGAATTTTAAGTATTTTTAATTTTAGAAAGTCTATTGTGCATTATAAGATACTAGCAGGGTACCCGCGTAATGCGGCGGCGGGTACTTTGTGACTAAATTTTATGGCGAACAAATTTTTTTCATTTATACGTTTTTTTATAACAATAACTTTATGTATTTTAATTTTCGGTGAGCTATTTATTTTAAATTATTACAATCGGCCTTATTGCTGATGTTTATATGTGTGCGAGAGAGATATATAAAATGGTTTGTGTGTATTTATATAGTAAATGCGGTTATATGTTTTTAATAATCATTATTGATAATAATGATTTTTAGTGGTTACATGTTTTTAATAATGGGCTTTGAAAACTGTATTTAATTTAATGGGAGGTATTAAATTATAGGGCTAATAACCTTTTAAAGCACTATACTTGTCAAGAATGGCAGTTCTGCGTAGCGAACTAAAAAATAACTCTTTTAAACATTAAAGTTGATATTTTTGTCTTTCTTTAATTATTATGACCATTTTACCCTTCGAAAAATATTTCAAAAAAAAAAGAAATTCGAAAAAAAAATTCAGAAATAAAAAAAAAAAGGATTTCGAAAAAAAAATCAAAAAAAATAATTTGGAAAAAAAAATTCGAAAAAAAAAGTATTTCGAAAAAAATTTAGAAAGGGTAAAATGGTCATAATATGGTCATAATACTTAAAGAAAGACAAAAATGTCAACTTTAATGTCTAAAATAGTTATTTTTTTAGTTCGCTACGCAGAACTGCCATTCTTGACAAGTATAGTGCTTTAAAAGGTTATTAACCCTAAATTATAAGCATTCCTTTTATAATAAGTGTGTAGGCTTATTTATTTTAACACTTCCTTTTTAGATTTGGCCTAAATGCATTATAATGTAGTTAAGATAGCAGGGTACCCGCGCGATGCGACGACAGATACTCTGTGACTATATTTTCTAGTAATGTGATGTTATGCGGTCATATTTTTTTAACAATTAATTTACAAATAACAATAACTAAGATCTTGTTTAGTTTCCTTTTCGTTTTCGAGTCTAGGTAAATTTTTGTTAATACTGTGAGTTGGGGAGTGACCAGTGAGTAACATAACAAACAAAAACAAAAACAAAAATCTTACAAAGTTAAAAAAGTCTTTTTTTAGTAATGTAACGGTTCACTTTTTTGTTTTTTAGTCGAGTGAGTTATCGATAGGGGGACGAACTTTACGTCAATTTTGGAACCGACCGACCCAGTTCGACCCTCATACTGCAATGGCGGCGACTCGATCAGTGCAGCAGTGACCAAACCGGTCGACCGACTACTGCGGGTAGCCTAATGGCTTTATTTTTAAGTACTTGGCTTAGTAGCTTGATTAGATTATACATTGTGGGTAAATGGTTGTTTAATTTTGTGAAGGGGTGAATTAAATAGTGTATTAATTGTATGTGTTAAATAGTTTTTTTTTAGTTGTGTTTGTGCTTCAAATAGTTGTAACTTACGCTTCTTTACTTGTATTTGCTTAAAAATCTATATTAGGAAGTCTTAAAAATTAATATGATAGAAGGTACGACATGCATTATAAGATAACTAGCAGGGTACCCGCGCGATGCGGCGGCAGGTACCCTGTGACTATATTTTCTGACAATGTAATGTTATGCGGCTATACTTTTATTAAACAATTAAATTACAAATAACAATAACTTTAGTTATGACCGTGGAAATAATTAATCTCCTGTTAACCGAAGCTACCACAAACAAAATCTTGATTCTTTCCTTCAGCACAATCACCATTCGTCAATTTTGGAGCCGACCGATCTAGTTCGACCCTCATGTTGCAATGGTGGCGACTTGGTCTGCGCAGCGGCGACCGAACCAATCGACCGACCACTGCGGGCAGCCTAATGGCTTTATTTTTAAATGCTTGGCTTAGTAGTTCGATTAGATTGTACATTGTGGTTAAATGGTTGTATATTTTAGTGAATGGGTAAATTAAATAGTGTATTAATTGTATGTGTTGAATAGTGTTTTTTAGTTGTATTTGTGCTTCAAATAGTTTGTACATTGTGTTTTATATTTTTATCAAATGGGTGTTTTAAATATGACATTAATTACACATGTCGACCAGTCAATATGTGTAGATGTTTATGCATAAAGTAATTGTACATATAACTTAAGTAGTTGTATTTGCTTAAAATCTATATATGAAAATCTTAAAAAGTTAGAAGAGAGAGGGTCATCCCTCTATTATAAGTAGTATAGATATATACTAGCAGGGTACTCGCGCAATGCAGCGGCGGGTATGTAGCCACCTATAAAATTTCACTATCATTAATTTTCTTATCAATAAACTAGATTGTTTATCAAAAATCATTTGAGCTAAGTTAAGCACTTTAGCATATACGTTTCATTTTTCTTACATAAAAATTTATGCATCTCCGAGTAGTCTTATTTGATCATACCTGATATTTACTGATTACTAAATCACGCTCACAAGAAATTCTCTTGTCTTACGAGTCCGCACGCGTACCGGTATCATAAAAGAATATATGAAAAATGAAAACGAGCTAATAAAGTCGAAAATTATATCATCGTATCAGTTTCTTTAAAACGTGTCTGGAAATACAAGTATTATATTTTCCCGTTCGGGATGATACGTCTACAAATTAAACAACGGGACACGAAATACACTTAATACCAAGTAAATACCTAAAATATCTAAAATATACATTTTACAAAATAATAAAAACTTAAATAAACTACCCTTATACCTAAAAACCCACGCCCCTTTCTACCATCTCTTTCAATCTTTCTGCTTCTCAAAACCCATGACACCCAAAAGTCTCATCTCCTCCTTTTGGAAAACTTTTACAATACCTTTCCCCATCTCAAAAACCCCATAGCCCCTTTCCTCTACATAAATTGAAGTTGTCATCAATTTAAGTCAAACCAAAAGATTGTCTCATCACTTTAGACCATCTCATCTTTCAACGGAGTCACATGGTGCTCTAGGAATCAAAAATTGAAAGAGAGTTTTCTCTAGATGGGGGATTCGCAGTCACCAAGGGAGAAAAGAAGAGTTGGATTCATCCCACCAATCCACCTATAAGATGAGGGTCGACCACAAGGAGTACAAACCTAAATCAAAAGTCTCATCACACAAAGAGGAGGAAAGAAAAAATTTTGGTGTTTGTTTCCTTGGTGGTTCGAACTTTGTGGATTGATCGAGTCACTCTTCTAAGCGAATCCCTTAAACCCTTGTAAGAATTATGATTTGTATTGTTTACTTGTTTTAGATTGATTAGTATAATTTGTATTCGAATTCAAGATTTTAATTTATCTGTCGAATTGGTTTCAATAGTTATGAATGTCATGTGTTGATGTTAATCATGATGTATCCGAATATATGTAATTACATTGGCTTGAAAGTGTGGAAGTGTTAGGTCCTTTTTGCCATAGTCTGGTCATTGTATCGAGTCACCTTGAGACCCACTGTGGGCTTGGTCGACAGTGGATGAGTCGGTTAGAACATGTTTGTACCAAGGGGTTACTAAGTCGAAACTTAGCCAACCCAAGTGGTGCCTTGACCTTAATTGTTGTGGGTCGAGAAGGGACAACCCCTGATATAGTAGTAGTACTTGGCTTGGACACTTGGTCTTAGCTGGAGCCTTTGACCCATAGACTACTCGCCCCGTTCCTAACATTTGTTCCGCAACCCATTTTCCCCTCCTTGTCGACCTATCTGAGCCCACATAGCAGCCCAAATTCATTTCCCCCCTCCTTGTTACCACAAGACGCGTCCACATCAAGCCCTCGAATAACAACCGAACTTGCTAAAACACTTATAAAAACTTATGATTGATTTTAAAACAAAACCTTGTAATCTTGAATAAATAAGCAAAACATTCTTTTAACAATAAACCATAACTTATATTTGTATAGTTAATAAATAATAACTATTTTTGAAACGACGATTCTTAAAAACTAAATTGCGACAACCAGTATTAATGAAACAAAGATTTCGACACTCATATATATATGTATATACTTATATATAAATATAAACAAAAGGTTACTTTTACAATAACGTTCTATTTTCAAAAACTATATAATAAGAAATATAAACGAAACCATGCCAATTTTCTTAAAAATAATATACAATTTTGTATATAAACACATAGAATTTAGTAATCACGTTTTGTAAGCAACATATATTTATTTCATCTACTATTATGTAAGTATATATTTTTCCAAACGACGCCTTATAATTCGTATGCGTTGCTATGCGCATGAAATGTTCTCCATACGATATCGACAATCCTGCGACTTACCCGACTTATTATGTCCTACCACCATCTACCTATATCCGCACTTCCGTGAGCCAATGTTCAATCATATAACTAAATGTCACACAAACCTTAACAACTTAAACTTCTGATATATTCTCGAGTCAAATATAAACATAATAATTAAAGTATTGTTATATTAATTATAGGTCGCGTGACGGTACTTCGTGCATCTACTACTTGATTTTACACTACTCGGATATTGTTTGCTAAGGTGAGTTCATAGCCTCGCTTTTACTTGTTTTTCAACCCCCGCGAGGGAGATACATGCTATAAACTAGAACACAAGTCTTTTCATAAAATGTATGCTTGCCTGATTATTATTATAGCCTAAGTTGCTAGCCAAAAGACCCCTTCATCATGAACCATTAATCACTTGCGAGTGAACGCAAATATTGTGGATAGTACTATGGGAACTAACGACCCCGGCTCGGTTATCGGACATAACCGGGGCGCACCATATTTGAATCTCTTCGATAATTGGCTATTATCTCTCGGGGGCAAATTTATTACTTACACCAGTAATTAGGTGTATGCAGTTGAGTGTTGGTGTCATGAGCTTAGTGCATAATAATCTCTGATTTTCTATGATTAATTGTCTTCGAAGCAATTATCATCTTTATCTTGTGTTCAGCCATTTACTAAACCTATGAACTTCACTCAACATTTTTGTTGATCTTTTTAAGTATGTTTATCTCAGGTACTAACTAGGAAAATCTTGAAGGCACGGAGTGGACGGAATGGGATGCTGGAAGTGGTGTTTAAATAAAGTTATCATTTCTAAAACATTTGAACTATCTTTTGTGTAACTTCAAAACTTGTGGTATTTCTTTTGTGATCGAAACACTGAGTTTTTATGAAATGATAACAATCTTGTATTAAAACGTCTATTTTAGAGTCGTTTTCTATGACTTATGATTGTGATCCTCTAGGTAATACCCCAAATAGTCTTCCGCTGTTACATTATGATTTTGGGGGTGTTACAGGGTACCCTGCGACTAAATGTTTCGGCGAACAAATGCTATTTTGTTTTGGACTGCGAGATTTCAGATTTATGTTTTGGAAGCTTAATTAGAATGTACATTGTGGTTATATAGTTGTATATTTGGTGAAGGGGTGTTTTTAATAGTGTATTAATTGTATGTGTTAAATAGTGTGTTTTTAGTTTTATTTGTGATTTAAATACTTATAAATTATTTTTATTTGCTTGTATTTGCTTAAGAATCTATTTTTAGTTTATTCATGTGTGGAAGCTTAATTATATTGTACTTTGAGGTTAAAAAATTGTATTTTTGGATAAAGGGGTGTTTTTAATAGTGTATTATGACTATAATATATACTACTTATAAATCATTTAGCACCCTCTCTTCTAAATTTTTTTAAGATGTCATTAATGTGTTTTTTAAGCATTACAATTTTTAATGCATAATGTACACAATACATAGCTTTTACTAATTTATCTTTCACAACATTTTAATGCTTAATTTATTATTTCTTTTTTAATTAGTTTAGTTTTAATGCAAAAATGCACATATAAACGAATATGATTTTAAAATGAATGCAAAACTACAAATTTCCAAAACTATTATTATATTGTAAGAGTGTTTCGAGAACCAATCTAAATAAATTTTGAGTTATTTTAAATAAAATTAAGACTAAAATACACGGTTGGTCCCTAAACTTGGCAAAACACTTCGCGATGGGACAAAACTCGGCGTTATCATCGCCAGAGGTCCAAACCTTGGCCTTTAAATGCCAAAATCGTCCCTTGACCAGGATTGGCATAGTCAAACCTAATTTTCTGGATTTCCTTCGAGGGTATAATAGACCATTAACATTTTTGACCCAACCTTCAACCCAGGGACCAATTGTGATTATGCCTACTAGTCGTTTCTTCCCTGATATGCTTTCATTTAATTTCGCGCGAACCAATACACCCACCCAAAAAACAACTTTACCAATCATAATACACCATTATCCAGAAACGATAAACTGAAAATCGAAATCCGAATCTAAATCGTCATTTCCAGAACTCAAAAGACCAACCCAACTTCCAACAAAACCATGTCGATCGATCATATTAGCAACATGCCAGATGTAGTGATCACTAACATTTTGAATCGGTTGCCTTTGTTAGAAGCGGTGAGAACCTCTAGTTTAGCGCAAACCTAGAGGTCTAAGTTGACTTTGCTCACCGATGTCATAGTTGATGAGGATTTCTTTTATTATTTAACATATGATTTTGATGGGAGGCTTGTTACTAGATTCTTAAATCGGCTTATGGGTCCAATAAGAAAGTGTGTCTTCGCTGTAGAGCCAAGATCAATGATTGGAATAGAAAACTTTCATTATGAAGAGATTCGTGAGTGGCTCTTGTTTTTGGCTGAGCATGGAATTGAGGATCTGATTATTACAAACTGGTATGGTGACCCAGTTACGTTCTCAACCCAACTTTACTCTCGTAGTGAGTTGAAACATCTAGTACTTCATGTTTGTGGTATGGCTAGTTTGGAATATATTCATGGCTTTCCAAATCTACAGAGCTTAGAATTGATTCATGTCAATTTTCTAAGCGGTACAATTTGGGACTTTATTGCTGGTTGTCCCTCACTTGAGTCTCTTAAAATGAATCGTCCTAGTACAAACGAGATGAGATTATGGGATATTGCAAAAGTTATGAATTTGAGGAAGTTAGATTTGAGATTCGGTCGTTATAATGTTGTGACGACAATCACAACATCCGATATCTTTCACCTGATAAGACTTTAAAATCTTGAGACCCATACATTAAATTTTGATGATTGCACGGTAAGAACAATTTGAGTTTTACACTTATGATTTTACGATGTTAAGGAAATGTGTAACAGTAATGACATTTAATCTTAAAAAATTGTTGTAGTTGATACGAGAAGCTAATTCTAGGATGAATGTGCCCTTTGTATCCCTGATTAACCTTAAGCTGTCCCATGTCGATTTTGGGAATATTGTTATGTTATCGTTCATCATTGAAATGATTCGTGGATGTCCAAATTTGAAAATGCTGGATACCAGAGTAAGTGTTTTGGAGTAATGCATATGTAGCAAATAAACATTCCTAAATTGCCATGTTTGTGTATCTCTCAACATTATTTGATTTTTCAGGCTGCAAACACGGTTAGTGTTCTACCTTTGGAAAATTTTCCCAATGTTGTAGATAGAAACACATTCAGCCATGGCCAGCTACAGACTATGGTGTTTCGAGCTTTTCCTAGAACAAAGCATGAATTAACTTTAATAAAGCTTATACTTGCGTGTTTCCGGTCGCTAAAGACAATCAATATCAGGCTCAGTGATAGGAGTCATGATGGGAATGAAAATATCAAGAACAACTGGGACTTGGCTAGGAAGCTGTTGAAACTCCACCGAGCTTCCCCCACAGCCATGGTAGATTTCTTTGAGTGGTTGTAGTTTATGTATGGGTTGAATACCCTATGACAATTGATGTTGCAAAATAGTTTTGGTATTTTGGTACATTATTTGTTTATATGGTTTGCATAAAATAAGCTTGTTCATATGTTGTTGTTTGTGCGTATTGTAGGTGATGCAATTTTGACATTCGAAAGTCAAACTTTCATTTTGATTGTGGCAAGTAAAACTGCATTTCCAGTTTACTTTAGTTAGTCAATACTTGAAAATGGTGAATGGCTATTTTGTAGGTAGTATTTGCATTTTAACTATGTAAAGTCAAAATTGCAAAACCATTACTCAAATATTTGACTTTGTAAAGTCAAAAATGCATAACCATTACTCAATATTTGTTTTGAAGTTTATTGTTAATTTGATATGTTTTAGAAGTTTGACTTAACAAAGTCAAACTTCTAATACATTTTTTGTGTTGTTTAATCATGAACTAAGTTGTAGTATACGTAACTTGGCAACTTGAGGGACCAATTGTGTATTTTACAGTGATTATGGGGCGGGAGTTTTAAGTATGACAACGGCAACCAAGACAAATTCAGGGACCAAGTGTGAAAAAAAATCACTATTAGACCCTTGACCGTCTCTTACCGGAGACGCTATTAACTAGTGCACACCAAACGATAAACCCATCTACCACTTTTTCCACACATAAACAACTTTCCAATGGCAGATTTCCCCATTTTGAATGAACTCATGGAGGTTGGTGGTTCATCAAACTTGAATGATCGCATGGCTGTGTGGTTTGAACAAGAGGCTGCACAAGAAGGGATTCTGAAAAACCTAGTTCTTCAGTGCATTGATCATCTGAAGAGAGGAATCATGAAGCGTAGGGAGCTGATCGAAGAGAATGAAGCTCTGGGACCTCGGGGAATTGCGCTTGACTGTGTGGATGCGCTGACAAAAATCCAGTCGAGACACATACACCAACTTGTTCAACTCATACAGATTGTTGGTTAAACTGATGAAGCTATTCGTTCCAACCAAGATTTTGTTAAGAAAATGGATGAACATAATGCCTGAATTTTGGGTTTTCCATGGGGGTAGATAAAGGTGGTCTTTTGGGTGCTAGTTTGGAAATATAGGTTGGTAAAAATGGTATGTAAATTGGATCTTTTGGCTATTTGTTGGTCTTGGTTTGATGTAGTTGTTTATGATCTTTAACAAACTATATTAATGATAAAATATCATCTTGGTTTTGTGTTTGTTTAATCTGTTCTTGTATTGTGATATTGGGTGTATTTTAGTCTAATTAGTATCAACAAAACCAAACATCCCCTTGTATCAGCAAAACCAAAGAGCCCCTTTTATCAGCAAAACTTTAATCAGCAAAACCAAACACCCCCTTGTATCAGCAAAAGCAAAGGCAATGGTTTAAAATAGGGGTGTGCACGGCTCGGTTTGGGTCGGTTTTTGGCTAAAACCGAAACCGAACCACAATGTTCGGTTTTTGTAGAACCCAAAACCGAAACCATTGGGTTTTTGGCGGTTCGGTTTTTTCGGTTTGTTATCGGTTTCGATTCGGTTTTTCGGTTTTTTCAGTTTCTAACCGTTAATATTTGGGTATGGCCAATTTATACCAAAAAACTTGTTTTACGCACAAAATTAGTTATTCTTCTTTATTTATTTATTTTCAATCTAAGCATAATAATGTTTATTGCATAATTATACATTTACAAAAACATAAATAAGACATACACATACAAGTGAACATACACGTCGTAGTATAATCATTATCAAATACTTATTGATCTATTCACACAAAACACGCGACACGACAAACACACATATACATATAAACGTAAGATAAATATGTTATAAATTCACTCACAAAATGAATATAAATTTATAAATTTGATTTATTTAGTTATTTAATCATTTTATATTAATTAGATATTATTATATAATAAAACCGGATCGGTTTTTGCGGTTTGGTTTTTGGACGAAAACCGAAACCGAACCGCATTTTTCGGTTTTTGAAAAAGTAAAAACCAAACCATCGGTTTTTAGTTTCGGTAGGTTTTTTCGGTTTGGTTTTTCGGTTTTCGGTTCGGTTTCGGTTTTTCGGTTTGTTTTGCTCACCCCTAGTTTAAAAATATGTGTTGAAAATGCAAATACTTTAGCACTAAATCATAATGTATCACCAAACATCCCCTTGTATCAGTTAAACCAAACAGCCCCTTTTATCAGCAAAAGTTGTTACAGCAAAATCAAACACCCCCGTATCAGCAAAATTAGAGGCAGTGGTTTAAAAATACGGGTTGAAAATTCAAACGCTTTAGCAGTAAACAATAATGTATTAACAATAGTGTATTGTAACATCTTGAATTTTGACTTACCAAAGTCAAACAAACTTATGAAAGGCAACAAATTGTAACTTACTATTGTGGTATGACTTGGGTAAGTCAAACCTATTAAAAAATGCAAAACGATTTCAAACACAATTACTTAAATAAGAACCCAATTTTTTATTCATTGATTTCATGTTCTCAAGAACTACAAATGTTTACTATCATCTAAACATACACTTAGCTAGACCCACAACTCTCCCTATCATCGTTTTCCTTCCTTTCCTTCCTTTCCTTAAGATATTTAAACAAAATTTCCAGATTTTTAATCCTTTCTCCCAAATCGTTAAACTTTGATAACAAGATGTCAGCCTCTTCCTTCTCCTTCTTAACACCCAAACCTTTTTCATTTGGGCAGTCTGCTTTCCTCAACGAACTCAACAAAGCCTTCCCCTTATCGTTTTGTGCCATTACTGGTTTTTTTTGCTTTGGGTAGAATGTGTGTTGATTGTATTTTAGGGTTCAATGTTGGTCGTTGCCGATACATATATGGTTGAAGGTTGGGTTACATTTTAACTATATTGGGTCAAAAATGTTAATGGTCTATTATACCCTCGAAGGAAATCCAGAAAATTAGGTTTGACTATGCCAATCCTGGTCAAGGGACGAGTTTGGCATTTAAAGGCCAAGGTTTGGACCTCTGGCGATGATAACGCCGAGTTTTGTCCCATCGCGAAGCGTTTTGCCAAGTTTAGGGACCAACCGTGTATTTTAGTCTAAAATTAACTACAAAAGTAAAAAACGATTTTTTTGTAAAAGTCGGGACAATTTTTTTAAAACAAATGATGCAAAGATGTAAATTCAAGAGTGATAATTTATTTGATTTTATACATATTACACATATCTATACTACTTATAAAGCATTTAGCACCCTCTCTCCTAAATATTTTTAAGATGTCATTAATGTGTTTTTTAAGCATTACAATTTTTAATGCATAATGTACACAATACATAGCTTTTACTAATTTATCTTCCACAACATTTTAATGCTTCATTTATTATTTCTTTTTGAATTAATTTAGGGGACAAGATATTCTTACCCCCTTAATTCTTATATTCCCACCCTCCCTACTTTTTTGCAATTTTTTATTTTTTTTTATTTTTATAATTTTGTTTATATCAAAAAACTATAAACCTGAAAATGCGGAACATAAAATATTTATACTACATATAATACACGAAGGCACCTCACTCTTAATTTTAAGACGTACAAGAAATTAAACATGGTTTACAACACTTTAATGCACCCAATTTTCAGAATTACAACAAAATAAGCATATTGTATAACAAAATAAAGGGTGGTGTCATTTTAAGACCAAAACTCTATCAAACATTAATGCTATTAAAAACACCCATTCACCAAAAATTACAACCATTTAAGCACAATGTACAATAGCTGCAACCAATTTTCAGATTTACAACAAAATAAGCATAGTGTACAACAAAATAAGCATGATGTAATTTTTAGACTTATTTTCAGACTTACAACATTAATGCTTTTAAAGTGGTCAATGTTATTAATGACTATAATGACTACTACTTACAAGAAAAGAAACATAGTGTACAACACTTTAATGCACATAATTTTCAGACGTACAAGACAAGAAGCATAGTGTACAACAAAACACCACATTAATGTTATTTAATGTAGTCAATTATTTAACTGGTCAATAAATACAATTAATACAGTTATTAAAACACCCTTACATAAGAAATACAAATTATCAAGCATATTGTACAACCAAGTTAAACACAATTCTTGCATTAAATTTGCACTACTACAAATAATAAAGCACATTATACAAATATTCAAGCCCGAACAGGCAACGGGCCAAATGGGCTTGAGCCCAAAGGGGCTCGAGCCCGAGCAAACACAAGCCAACGGGTTCGAGCCCGAACAGGCACGGGCTATACGAAATTCTTGATATCTGTAAATTTATTGTTAAAAAGAACATAATAAACTAAAATACATTATTCATCGAAATTTTTTATTTCAGGGTACCCACCGCTGTAACGCGCGGGTACCCTGCTAGTAAAGTTTAATAAGTCAAACGCTTAAAACTGTCAGAAATACATAACAGAAACTGACAGAAATCTGTGTTGTACTGAAACAAATGGGGGACAAAGGGAATAAAAGTACAAACCCTCTCTAGTAGGGAGGGTGGGAATAGTACATCCCTTAGTTTAGTTTTAATGCAAAAATGCACATATAAATGAATATGATTTTAAAATGCATGCAGAACTACAAAATTCCAAAACTATTATTATATCGTAAGAGTGTTTCGAGAATCAATCTAAATAAATTTTGAATTATTTTAAATAATATTAACCACAAAAGTAAAAAATGGTTTTTTGTAAAAGTCGGGACAATTTTTTTTAAACAAATTATGCAAAGTGCTAAGTGCTAATTCAAAGATTTTCATATTAGTATATTAATTATTATATTTTTCATGAATAACTCTAAATGATTGCTTAAACATGTAAGTTTTTTTACATTATAAGCATTCTTTTATTTATATATTCTATCTATATGGGACAAGTGTTGTAAACAATATTAATGATTCAAACATTTTCATAAATGTATACTTTTCAAGATGTATACATTATAAGCACTCTTTTAGTTATATATATATTTTTTTATCTATATGGGACAAGTGTAATAAACAATATTAACTATACAAACATGTTCAAAAATATATTTTATTTACTTATTACGAGGGGTTGATTATTACATATATATTTTATAAAAAAATGTTTCTACTTACTTATTGTTACGGACCACTATCAACTAATTTGACCATAACCCCACAATATTATTGACTACCGCAATGCAAAATCACGTCACTTTCAATTGTTTTTATATGTATTAGTTTGATATTATCCATCACTTTTTTTAAAGTTACTCAAACTCATTATGTTTTCGCTATTGGTAAAGTTAATGTAAGAGAAAACATAAAATTGAAAACATTTTTTGCCGAAAATTTTATTACTTGATACCCGCCGTCGCAACACACGGGTACCCTACTATAATATTCTAAAGAGTTGAAATATGCGACATGAAACTTTTGGCATCCGCAAATTTATCGTCACATAAAACGTTTCAGGTTATAAAGCATGGTTCATTGAAATTTTTTATTTCAGGGTACCCACCGCCGCATCGCGCGGGTACCGTGCTAGTATGTATTATATGTATTATATGAGTAGTGTGTTTTTAGTTTTATTTTTGCTTTAGATACTTGTAAATAATGCTTATAAGGTAGTATTTACTTAAAATTCTATTTATAATGGTTTTAAAATAATAAATAAGAAGGAAGTGTCTTCGTCCATTATAAGTAGTATAGACTATGATTATAAACCTTTATTCTTGAATAGTAAAACATTTGTTCATGGTCATTCAGCTCTCGATCTCATGGAGAATATTGATGTGAAAGCAATAGTAGGCCCATGCTCAACTGTTGAATCCTATTGCGATGAAAATACCCCTCTATCCCCATGAGGGGGGATGGAGTGGTCTCCCTCTCTTCCACATCTTTCAGTTTCTCTTTCCTCCACATCATCATTTTTTCACCCATCTTTCAAACCTATCTCTAGAGGGAATGAGCATCTTTTAAACCCTACCCATCTTTCAGTTTCTCTCTCCTCCACATCACTATTTTTTTTTCAATTAACTTCAATATTTCATTAAAAATAAAAATACAAAATACATTAAATACTAAAAACAAAATACAATAAACACTTAAAACAACTAGGACAATTTTTTAAAAAAATACAAGACCCATTGAAAAACAAAACAACTACTAGCCATCTAAATTTGGAATGTATGCGTGCTCAATATGGTCGATGAGATCCATTCGTAGATCATCGTGAGTGTCCTCATCTCGGATCTCCAATAACACGTCTCATTAAGTGGTGAATTCACCGGAGGATTTGGGATCCAATCAGGACATAAAGCAAGCCCCTCTTCCTTTAAAATCATGTTGTGCAAAATAATACAAACATACATGATTTTTCTTATTCTCAATTCTTCGGTTGGTCGTGCTGGTACTCGAAGTATACCCCCATCTCTCTTTAAGCATACCAAAAGCTCGCTCCACATCCTTTCTTGCGCCTTCATGTGCCGCACTAAATCGTATTCGCTTATCACCAGTTGGATAAGGAATAGTTCACAAACACCCCCCCATTTCGGGTAAATCCCATAAACAAGATAATATATGTGCTTGTATTCGGTTCTGTTAGGTCACCATTCTATCACATCAATATGTATTACTAGAAAGAGAAAGTTTTAGAGAGAGAAAGTGGAAGGAACTAATGAATGATTTGATAATTGCAATTAGAACCAACAACCCTCTCCCTTCTAGGGAGGGGGTATTTATAGTGTTTACATAAGTAGGGGTGTTTCCCCTTGGTTCTAGAAGAACCTTCTATCACAGCTCATGGGCTTACTACATGAGCTGTGAGATTAATTACAAACATTTATAAACCATATTTATTAACGACCTATTACAAATGAAATGACCTACACTTTATAATAAAACATGTTCCTAACAATCTCCCCCTAAGGGTTGGTCATCATTTGTTGTCTTGTTTAGGTCGTTCGACGTCTTGAACTTCTTTGGCTTTCATAGCTTGTGACGTCTTTAATTCTTTGCAACTTTGTTCTTTGTCCTTGTTGTTGTGATCGGTTGTGAATTCTGCCTTTTATCAATATCATAAGTAAAGGTGTCTCTCTGTCTTTCTCCACCATACTCATACTTCTTTAACTTTGAATCTCCAATTTTGTGTAGCTCTCAAGTCTTTAAACTTTGCAGATTCTTTGACTTTGACGAAGAATCATTCTGACTTTGTGTTGCCTTTTGAGAGAACTTCAATTAGTGTTGATGTTGGTATGAGCATGTGGAGAATCTGCACGATCTTTTCCACCCGCGAGCATCCATAAGAAGAAAACATAAAACATAGGTTAGAAATAATCCAGCGCTTACAAGTTTGAACTTCGAGAGTGTTAACAGCATAGTGTGAAAACGCAACTCTAATTCTTACAAAGGTTGTTCCTGAACTGGAGTCCCACGAGTGAGATAACACGATGTACCGAAGTACACCTACAGTTCAGATGAGTCGCTGAGGTACACCAAAGCATCACCCCACGACTGTAGACCGTTTGAGACACACTAAGCGTAACCCACAAGGGGTTACCGAAGTGACCTGCAGTCAGGGTTGTATGATGTTGACCCTGGCAGGAGTTTCCATTTAATCACTGAGGATCACAATTGTGAATCCCCTCAAAATGTTCAGGCAGATTGCTAAGATCTGCGTAGAACTCTAGAAAATGTCACTTGTGTCCTCATTGTTTGAACAATCAAGTGATGAAATATTATGTGTTCCTAGGAGATCTTTTGATGAATCTCATGGCTCTAGACTCAATTAGTGCGCTTTGTTTTTCCTAAGTGGAGACTAGGGAGAGGGTTTCCTTCTTCAATACCAACAATCTCTAAGAGAAAGTCGATAGATTGCGTAGGGTTCCCTGTGAGAATGAAACAAGCTCTTTTGAGAGAACTTGAGTGGCTTAGAAGGTTTAGTGCAATGCGTCACTGGGTCCATGATGACTTTGTCTTCAATACCGGTGTCATCTTGTGACAACCAGTAGCATATGAATTGAACCCGGTGTCTGCCCTAAGTTGAATAATTTGGAGGGCTATTTCTTTTCACCCTTTTCTTTAACTTTTCTTTTTAATTCTTCAACTCATTCTTTCTCCGATTCTCATTTTCTCCTTTTTCAATCATACATAAGGACTTCTAAATAATAACTATTTGTGGTGTCCTTGGGTAGATCCCTCCGGCTCTGGCGGATCATAGGACGTTTATTCCTAAACTTAGTTACCTTTTAACTCCATGACTATCCTATGTTGCCACAAAACCTTTTCTTGAAAATCTCTCAAGATGTTTATGATGAAAAACATGTTTTGCTAACACCTTGAGAGTTTTTGGTTTTCAGAAATACTCCCCCTCCACATGTGCTTATGAGTTTTAACAGAAATATGCACAGAGAGGGTAGAGCTCGCATTTTTGAATTGATCGACTCTTGATAGACAATTCCCCGCGAGACACGATTACGTTGTATAGTTAAAGAGTTCCATTATCAGCTTTTAGGTGACAACTAGCTCTAATAACTACCTTGAAGATGTAAACTCTCCTTGAAAAGGAGGTTAGACCCGTCAAAGTTCATGTCAATCAAGAGTGTCTCAGATTGGTACATTCTACTAAGATAAGTCTTGGAAGATAAATCTTTTCGATTACTGACATTCAAAGTTCGTCAATTCATTGGTGATATCTCAGTCGAGCATGTTATAAGATTCCATAACTTCCCGATCAACAATTTTAATCACATTTCTCCCCCTCAAAAATAGCATATGAATGTTGTTTTTGAAAAACATGTTGATTAAAATATGCTTTTTGAGGCATTAGAAATTCATTTGGGAAGAAATGGATTTCAAGAACATTTGATTTCGAACAAAGATTTTTTTTTTCAAACAGTTAAGAAGCTTTCGCTCCTTTAAATTAGGATTGAGGCACTGAAACGTACCACAGGGTCCTTTAATTTGAAAATCGAGATTTGTTGCGAATCACAGTGCCTTTAGCGTCTATTTTGTTTTTCAAATTCATTTCAGCTTGATAACATAGACCCAATCAAGTTTTTCAACAAATTCCCTTACATCAAGACTTTTAAACTGATTCATACTGAGAAACCGTAAGAGATTAACTACAATTCTCAACAATCTTCCCAAACCGCACTGCATGTCTTTAGCAGCTTCTCCATACACTTCCTTTTGGTGAAGTTTCTGAATCAGCTTCCCCCCAAACTGACAACCATCTTCATCAGATTCAACAATTTGATGTAGTTAACACTTAACATGTCTTCTAACTTTTTAAGTGCACATCAAAATTTGTAGATGAACAGTAAACCACACCAGGCAAATCTGAATTGTCACGTAATCACAGTTGTGCATAATGCGGAAAATTCGTTCGAGGGTAACATGCAAGTAATCAACAATATCTTCTCACGTATGCAGACGCTTCACACCAAACAAACCTTGAGAGATGAAATAATACTACTTCCCCCTGATTGTTGCGGTATATCGGAATAATAATCGACTGTGTATATGCGAATACTCGATAAAATGATCGTGTGCGAGGCATCATAATACAGTTAAAGCATCATATGTAGGTAACTTCACACAAAATAACCCAGTGAAAGTTGAAACGATAACACCGAAGTAAGACGTTTGAACCACATATCGTATCATTTCTTCCCCCTGATTGCAGAAACTCGTAAAGGAAAAGAGTTTTCACAAAGAAGGCAAAGAAAGCACATGACATATACTCTCTCTTCCCCCCAATGTTTTCGATGAATCGAAACATACACCACGTATGTTGATGATGAAATCGGAGACAGCGTAACCATATATGTTCAATTAATCGAACAAGTGTAAAGAACCAGAAATATCCCGTGATAATCATCTGCTGATAAAACTTCTCTACTCATTTATTTAGTTGATCATCAACTGTGTCATTGTAGTTGGAAACAGTTTGATCTACTGTTATCAGAGATTCGGTCTCCAGCAACGGTTGTTGTTGTAGATTCAGGGTGTATCTAGAATTAGAATATGATCAGGTTGTGCAGCGGAAACATTAGATACAACTGAAGCATGACTTTCTAAAGAATCTCCAAACAGTGGAGCAAAATAAAGTTTCCAATTCTTGACGATTGAGTACAATGGTGATGCAGTTGATGGATCATTATGTTTTAGACAGTGAGAAACGGGTCCTAAGCTGTTGTACTTAGAAGCCATAGCTATTGTACCTGTAAAGAAAATAGGAGGGGGCAAGATAGAAAAAACATGGATCCCCAAGGGTAACTGGGTTCCAGATGTTAGAAGCATAAAGATGTAGTGTCAATAATCTTCTTGACACCTGAACATGCCATTTTGATGATTTCCTTTCCTACCTCAGGGATGGATGTTGTGGGTTTCACACTTGTTTTGATGCAACTACTTAGTATCTTGCCTGTAGGAATCCACCTAAGACCAACAGTATTGAAAACTCTACCCGTTGGAATCCCTCTAAGGTTAGATCTAGGGGATGTTGAACTTCTTTTGGGAAGAGTCTGCGTCCTATATTGATCCACCTATTAGGTTTCTGAAATTTTACGTTTAGATCAACGAGTTTATTTCTAACTGTTTGTTGATTAAACTTAGGTTTTGGTTTGCTACTACAAGTAGTGTTATGCAACACACTAGAAGGCATCACACTAGGTCGTGAACTTAAGATTCTATCTTTTTGGAGTAGTGCCATTTTTCTAGCCTTTTCTAGATCATAGTTCTTGTACGCGTCATTTGAATCAAATGAATTTTTAATTTTAATGCTCGGTTTAGACACAGTGTTCGAACTAATCCTAGATGGGCTAGGTGCAACAACTTGTTGGGGTTTAACAAAAACAGGTTTAATAGAAACAAGTTTAACATATGCAGAAGCCTTTTTCTTAGGCCATGAATGTGGATTGACTGGTTTTGTCAAATGATTTTTCTCAACAACTTGGGAGGCAAACCGTGGTTTTGAAGATTTTGATCGTTCAGATTTAAAAGCAGTTGGTTGTCTAACTACTGATTGGTTTCTGATTGGTTGTAAAGACGATTTCCCCAAGATTGTTTATTTTGCAAACTTAGTATCCACACTCATGCCAGTTAATCTTCTCAATTTGTTTTGTAAAGCAACATGTGCAAGCCCCTTTGCTTGAATTTGAGCCTTTAAATGCTCATTTTCTTTTACTAATGTATCCACATGATTACTTTGCATTTTAAGTTCAAGAGATTTGCAATGTGCCTCTAGTTTTGAAAAATCTTTTTGAAATTGAGCAATGATCTTTTTGAGAAGAATGTTTTGAGATTCAAGAATTTGATTTGACGATTCAGTTGTATTGTTTGCAACTAAGGGCTCAGACATGAGACAGTTGTATGGACATTGTGCAACATGCTGGTCAACCTCTCCTTCATTTCTGAATTCATGTTGCTCAGTTTGTTTCGCATTTGCAGGCAGAGTGTGCACAACAGTAGATTGTACCTCAACCATCTGTTCTTTGTCAAAGGTCGGCTTTGTGTCATAGGTGGGAACGATATTTTCCTCAATCATTTGTTCTTTGTCAAAGGTCGGCTCTGTGTCATAGGTGGGAACGATCTCAACCATTTGTTCTTCGTCAAAGTTGGGCTCGGTGTCATAGTTGGATACGATATCTTCCCTAGATCTGCTGCTGTCATCCTGCTTTTTCAATGCTACAATCTCATTGTTCGTATTACCGACATTTTCAGTATTCTCATCATTCCTTCCTTGTACATCAAGTCTTTCACCTTGCACGACTGCTTGATTTCGGGTATCAGATGAAGTCTGACTCTTTGAATTCTTAAATTGTGAGAACATCTTAGTCATTAACATCATTCATTTGTTTAATTCCACAAATGGATCTTCAGAATCATCAGTAGCAAGGTTTGGTGAAGAAGGTTTTAAGCAGTAGATGGAAGGTGAGGAGATTTGTGAAAGCATTAGAGACATTGATATAGTGAATTTTGATTTTCCCTCCAAAAATAATTATGAAAAATTTTTCTCACCAAAAATTTGAAATTCACTATAAAATGCAATTTTAAGGTTAGAAGAAAATTTTGAGTTTTGAAAATTTTGACGCAAAATTTGACCGAAAAAATTTGAATTTTGGTCCAAAAATTAGAATTTTTTGACCAAAATTTTCACAGTTAAACCAAAATTTGAATTTCGCGTAAAAATTGAAAGTTTAGTCTCCCCCAGAAATTAATTTATTATTATTATTATTATTATTATTATTATTATTATTATTATTATTATTATTATTATTATTATTATTATTATTATTATTATTATTATTATTATTATTATTATTATTATTATTATTATTATTATTATTATTTTATGTGTTGATGATGTGTTATGGATCTTTTAAGGATAATTAAGGTTAAGGTTGTTTAAGTTTAGGTAGATGAGTAGCGAAAATCCAAACTAGCAGAAGAAACTCGCAGAAGAAACTCGCAGAAGAAACTTGCAGAAGAAACTCGCAGAAGAAACTTGCAGAAGAAACTCGCAGAAGAAACTCGCAGAAGAAACTTGCATAAGAAACTTGCATAAGAAACTCTCAGAAGAAACTCGCAGAAGAAACTCGCAGAAGAAACTCGCAGAAGAAACTTGCAGAAGAAACTTGCAGAAGAAACTCGCAGAAGAAACTCGCAGAAGAAACTTGCAGAAGAAACTTGCAGAAGAAACTTGCAGAAGAAACTCTCAGAAGAAACTTGCAGAAGAAACTCGCAGAAGAAACTCGCAGAAGAAACTCGCAGAAGAAACTCGCAGAAGAAACTCGCAGAAGAAACTTGCAGAAGAAACTTGCAGAAGAAACTTGCAGAAGAAACTCGCAGAAGAAACTTGCAGAAGGAACTTGCAGAAGAAACTCACAGAAGAAACTTGCAGAAGAAACTCGCAGAAGAAACTGGCAGAGAGAAACTTGGAAAGAGAAACTCGCAGAGAGAAACTCGCCAAAAAGAAACTCGCAAAAAAAAAAATTTTTTTTGGAATTTGCTAACTCGCAAATATTCAAACAAGAAATCCTTACTTGCAAATCTACAATTCCAAACTCGCTGAAATTCAAAGAGAAACTCGCAGAACTTCAAAAGAAACTCGCAGAACTTCAAGAAACTCGCAAAACTTCAAGAAACTCGCAGAACTTCAAAAGAAACTCGCAGAACTTCAAAAAGAAACTCGCAGAACTTCAAATGAAACTCGCAGAAATTCAAGTAAAACTCGCAGAAAGTCTAGAAACTCGCAGAAATTCAAATAGAAACTCGCAGAACTTCAAATAATTTCCAAACTCGCAGAAATTCAAAGAAACTCGCAGAAATTCATGAGAAACTCGCAGAAATTCAAAGAAACTCGCAGAAATTCATGAGAAACTCGCAGAAATTCAAAGAAACTCGCAGAAATTCATGAGAAACTCGCAGAAATTCATGAGAAACTCACAAAAATTCATGAGAAACTCGCAGAAATTCAAAGAAACTCGCAGAAATTCATGAGAAACTCACAGAAATTCAAGGCTAACTCACCAAACTCGCAGAAACACGTATTTCAGTCCAAAAAGTCCATAAATTTCAATCTAAAACACGATTTTAAGTACGGATTTCGATTAAATCTAATCAATATTAACCTAAACTATCCCTTGGCTCTGATACCACTTGTTAGGTCACCATTCTATCACATCAATATGTATTACTAGAGAGAGAAAGTTTTAGAGATAGAAAGTGGAAGGAACTAATGAATGATTAATGAAATGATAATTGCAATTAGAACCAACAACCCTCTCCCTTCTAGGGAGGGGGTATTTATAGTGTTTACCTAAGTAGGGGTGTTTCCCCTTGGTTCTAGAAGAACCTTCTATCACAGCTCCTGGGCTTACTACATGAGCTGTGAGATTAATTACAAACATTTATAAACCATATTTATTAACGACCTATTACAAATGAAATGACCTCAACTTTATAATAAAACATGTTCCTAACAGGTTCCATTTATAGTAAATGGAACAACTAGTGCGGTGCCGTTAACATGACCATTGAATAATGGAGATTGATTCAACACGTTCAGGTCGTTGTTTGAACCGGCGACACCAAAAAATGCATGCCAAAACCAGCCATCTTGGGACGCCACGGCTTCAAGCATGATAGTCGGCCCTGGGTGGTCACCTCTCGTGAATTGTCCACGCCAAGCCATCGGACAATTCCGCCACAGCCAATGTGTACAATCAACACTTTCTAAAATTTATATAAAATTTAAATAAACATTAGTATATAAAATAAAAATTTTAAAATTTATATAACTTATACGTACCTAACATGCCGGGAAAACCATGATAGTTTACATGACGGGCATATAAACGTTGCACGTCATTCTTGGTGGGTCTACAAAAATATTCTCTCCCGTATAATTGAATGACACCATTGCAAAAATTTTGAAGGCTTTCACATGACGTTCTTGCTGACATTTGTAAGTATTCGTATAAGGAGTCAGGAACACTTCTATAGGCTAATTGACGGATTGTGGATGTGCATTTTTGCAAACCCCGAAAAGCTTATTACGTTTCTTGCATCGTATCTCGTTCGAAAATACGAAAAGTTGTTTTCCATATCGACTACTATTCTCTCAAAGAGTGGCCTTTTCATCTGAAACCGATCCTCAAAGTAAACTTCAAACCTCGCATTCTCACATCCGTAGATTCTTCTGGCATGGAGATGCGCACGGTAAACATATTCACTGGTCAAGCTGGGATTCTCTTTCAAAGCCAAAAGATGAAGGGGGGATTGGTTTTAAAGACATGCATTCGTTTAATCTCACATTACTAGCAAAGAAAGGTTGGAGGCTTACAATTAACCCGGAATCTTTTTGGGCCCGTATCCTTAAAGGTTTATATTTTCCAAGCGGAAACTTTTTAACAGCTAGTAAAGGATCTCATCCTTCTTGGTTATGGCAAAGTCTCCTACATGGTCGAGATATAATTTAAGTTTCGCATGTAAGCTTTGACTTATTGAATATCTATTTGTATCCTAGTAAAAAATTTTCTTTTTTTTTTGGATAGCTCATCACGCTTGCCACTGCCTTCAATTTTTTTTAATAAAAAGGTTACACCGGTTAAATATTATTACTCAAAAAAATAATTAAGTACATAGAATGTGGGTAAATCCCTTAT
Source organism: Chrysanthemum seticuspe (assembly GCA_019973895.1). Classification (NCBI taxonomy): domain Eukaryota; kingdom Viridiplantae; phylum Streptophyta; class Magnoliopsida; order Asterales; family Asteraceae; genus Chrysanthemum; species Chrysanthemum seticuspe. The sequence continues at coordinate 32,865,361 of BPTQ01000009.1, forward strand.
CAGATGCCTCTAATTTATTGATAACTAGACTGCTTGAAATGAATCGATACATGAGTGAATGTACTACATTTTTTGGCTTTACTTTATTATAGAGAAAATTTCGGTAACCAAGTTTTTTAAATGTTTTAATTAAGTAGTTCAAACTTCATATTAATCATAGAATCGATCAAAGTTTCAATTTTGTTTCATTGTGTGAAAATATATGCAAAATGATTTTGTTTAAGGTATTTATACATGCATTGTTAAGTTGTACCTAATTAATAAGAGAACTACTATATTCTCCTACACACCCTCCTTCCTATCTCTCAACCGCTTAGATGTCAATAATCTAACGACGTGGGAAAACGTTGACCATGTTTATGAGCTTATGAATGATTGACACGTAAGTTATAGGAAAATAAGTAGGAGAATATATCATTTCTTTATTAGTAAACACCCACCCCCCGAATAGCAAATGATATAATGACTTAGTTTAGTTGGATACCCGCGCACAGCAGAGATGATAAATATAGTTCTATTATATAAATAGTAAATGAATTGCTAGCCCAACTCTCCCCGAAATTCTTTACCCGCTTAGTGAATTTGTTTCACAGCACTCCGAATGTATATGTGTTAGTTGTATGTGTTTGCTTTCCCGTGACATCATCATTATTTCAAAATATATTAACCCTTATAATGAGTAAGGATCAAATAAGAAATAAAAGTAAAATGAGAACGATTAGAAATAACCACAGCCGCACATTTCAGATGCACCTATAAAGAGATGCATATTCCATGAAATTCTCCTTATTCATTTAAAATATGTGGCTACAAACATTTCTTATTCTTCTTATTTTTATTTTTTCTTCTGAGTGCCATTCCCCTTATAATTATTAAGTCAAGATTTAAATGGAACTTTAACAGACATTTTCGGTATTTTTTTTTTTCATTTTACTGCACGCACACTCTCTTTCGGTTCCAAGAACATCATGGCAAAATCTTCACCATCCTTATAAGAACTTATTTGAAAGAAGGAATTGTAAATCTAAATCCACCCCTCCTGTTAAATGGCTCAAAAAATGGTACACTACTATCTTTTTTTTTCATAATGCACACCAACTGTTTGATTAAATGTCTTTACAAGAACTGATCTTTGTGGGTGTTTGGGAAATGGGTTTGTTTGTTTTAATGCATTAGGTGATTTTTTGAGAAAAAAATGAAGATGTTTATAAGTGTGTATGTGTTTGGTTTTGCTCATTAGTTGGGGTGTTTGTTTCGGCTTACGGCTTATTTGGTTTTGGGCTTATGTTTCATAACCTCACTTTTTGTGCCTTATATAATAAGCTTATTATGGCGCCAAAAAGTTTCAAAATAAGCGACAAAAGGTGAGCCCAAAATCAAATAAGCCATAAGCTGGCTATATAAGCCTAAAAAAACACCCCCTAAGGCAGGGTATCGGTTTATGTGTTATGAAAATGCAATAGCGTGACCACTAAGTGGTAGACTACACTATCAAGTGGTCACGCCAACCTTCCAAAAACAAAGGAGGACTTAACCCGATTTCAGTCTGTCTTTGTGAATTACTGTTGACAAGAAATGATTTTTGTGGGTGTTTGGGAAATGGGTTTGTTTGTTTTAATTGGCTTAGCTAATTCGCGTTTTTTTATAATAGAAATATGAGTAGTTATAACTTATAAGTACAAACACCAAGGTAGCTTAGTGGTCTCGGGTTAAAATGTCACTAGTACACTTCTTGGCCAGGGAAAGGGTCGGAAACGGTCACGAGGGATACCCTGGTTAGGCGGCGTATCTGAGTATAGTTATAAGGGGGTGTTTGGGTTAGCTCATCAGTTGTTAAGTCGGCTTATTTATCTACTACTGTTTTTTAAGAATGTCATAAGATGATCAAATACTTGTTAATAAGTGGTTATCCACTTGTTGAAGAGTTAAAGGGTTTTTTCTGGAAAATGCATAAGCTCTTATTAATAGGCTAGACCTATCATTGCCTAGTGTTTATGCTTATATGCTTATTTTAAGGTGAAATAAGTTGTTTTGAGGGGGTGTTTGGGTTAGCTTATCTAAAAAAGGTCATGCGAATTAGGTGATATGGTAAATAAGCAGCTTCGCAGAGGCTACCGAAAATAGGTTATTTGTATTTGGATCTCAGCGTATTGTATTTTGAGAAGGCAATAAGCCAATAAGTTGCTAATATATGTTTACTTAATAAGGAGTTTGAGTCGCTTACAATGGATCCAAAGTTACAAGTTTTCCTTGATACTGAAATAAGGTGTTTTCAAATTTAAAAGTTTTCATTGAAAATAATTTTTCTGGTGAGGAAATGAAAAAGAAAAATGGCAGAGTACAAAAACAAACAGACATAAATTTAAAATTCTTTGTATTCTTTTGAAACTAACACACTTGCATCTAACAATCTCAAAACTCACAATGGAACAACAACCACAAGTCATACATGCTCAAGTGTACCCTGGTGAGACTAACTTGATTTTTGACACTGCAACCACACGAGTCGAAGAAGAGAACGAAATCATCGTTGAAATTCTCAGAAGACATCCCATCAAAACCGCACTTACAGAAACTGCATCAGTACCACAAGTATACATCTACCAACTTTGGAACACCATCAAACACGACCTCCAACCAACTCACTACGATGCATAATTGATCAACAAGAGGTTGAACTCAAGCATCATCTTCTTCGCACTGTTCTGCGACTCCCTCAGCGAACCGACAATCATGAGGACTTTTTGCCACTTCCTCACTACAACAACGATATCAAACCATTTCTTCTCAGACTTGGATATGATGACGTTGATGAACACTTGGTGCATCCATCCAAGTTCCGGAGAAAGCACTTACCACAACCATGGAACATCCTTTTTGCTCTTCTCGTTCGCTCTACAACGGGAAAAGAGACAGGAATTGATGAGGCTCGCCTTTGTTCGTTACAGTTATTCTATAGAGTTGCGAATGTAATTCACATTGATTATGCTGCGCTGATATGGGAAGATATTTGTCATGCGATACTTAATAGAAATAAGAAGAATAAGAAGCCTTTCATACCATTCGTAAGATATTTCAAGCTTCTAATCAAGAGTGTAATGCATTATTTTCCCAATATCGCACGGAGAGCAGAAGAAAAAGATCATGATGAAACGGATGACCCGATCATAAAAAGGCTTGTGTATAGTTCAAAATTTACCAAGAAGAAGGGGTTGGAGATTCCAAATGTATTACTAAACCTCGCGGATAAGAATTCAGAGACGTATCAGCGGTATGTAGAGTTTGATGTTCCAACGAAACAGTCAAAAAAAACCACTAGGCGAAAATCTTTGGGAAGGAAGAAGAAGAAGGTTGGCGAGTCTAGTAGTGTTCAAAAGGAAGTGTCGGAAAAAGAGTTGGAGGAGAATGATGATCATGAGCAAACAGTGGATGAGAGTGTTTCAAAGAATGATGAAAGTACGTCCCAGAAGGTGAATGAGGAAAGTATTTCACAAGAAAAACCAACTGAGAGTACGACGAAGGAATCTGATTATAGTTTTATGAAAGGAAACATGATGTCGTTTGATAAAACCTTTAACGAGGAAGCCTTAAATGCAACCATCGAAGAAGATATTGATATCATTGTGGAGGTATTAGATGATGGCAGTGTAATAATGAAAGAAAAGAATGTTGATATTGATGGAGTGCAGAAGGAAGTGGTGATTAGGCCTGAGGAGATGGAGGAAAACCCATTAGTTGAAAACCGTAGTACACCCCCTGGGCCACCATTATCAGAAGATAACACCAATCTTGCTGACTTGAACCCTCCTCCCGTAACATCAGGGGACCTTGGCTTGCTGGTGGGAGGAGAAACGTCTGGGTTAAACTCCCGAGGTGGATGTCCTGAGGAGGAGGATCTGAGGAGGAGGATCTGAGGAGGGACTCTGTTGATCCGGGATGTTCACGAGCTGAATCCAGAAAAATGGTCAAGGGACCAGAGGTCACTATGACCGATGAGGGTGAATCAGACCAAGGTGGGGCCTTGGGACCCAAATCTTCTGACGAAGTCCCAACTCCTGTCGAGATTTCTCCGGGTGGAAAACCTGGACTAACACGCGTGCCTTCAGGCTCGCCCGATGTTCATGACGTTAACGCTAATGATCCACTTTCTAAAGAGTCGGAAGTTCATACTCCCTCATCAGGTAAGAACGCAAATGCTTTAGTTTTCCAACAGGTGCCAGAGGATCAATATGCGCCTATCTCATTGCGTTCAAGAACTACAACACATAACCTTACAACAAATCCCACATCAAGACGTTCTCGAAGGAAGTTTGTGCGTCGAACAATAACCAAAGCCAAAGCTGCCAAACGCAAGAAAGACAACTCGGTTCTCCAATGCCTAACAGAACAAGTTCAAGAATTGCAAAAACACAAGGAACAAGTAGATGCATACATAAACATTAAGGGCATGATCGATAATGCAGTGAAAGAACCAATCATGAACGAAGTAATTAACACATTCAAAACCATAATTCAGGATGAACTGAAAGCTGTTGTTCGACCGCAACTCCAAAGCAATGTTCTACATCCCCTGATGACTGAAACCATCAAATTGACAATAAGACCATCTTCCCAAAACAACAAACCATCAGTTCCTCAGGTGATGTCACAGCTGCCGGATATGATGAACAAAGATCCAAGCTCTATTGTAGACGAAGCTACTCGTGAGGTCTACAATGCATTACTCAAAACCACATGCAAGCAAGACAATCTTTGAAAATGACCCCATGAGGACCCTCATCTTGATCCTCATGAGGGGGAGAATCCGGAGAAAGCCAAGATTGTCGGAGAACCTTCATCTGCAAAGCAACCAGCATCTACACAAACACATGATCCTAACACAACACCATCACAAGAACAACAAAAAGATGCAGAAATGCCGGATACAGAAACAGTTGTCTTGGATTGCGATAATGATGGTGATGAAGAAGTGATGATAAATGAAGAGATTACTGAGCCTAGGGAAAAACTGTATCAGTTATCATCTATTCCGCTGAGTAATGTTCACGGATCAGAGGATGTCTGTCCCCACTCCTCACTACCCCCTCCAGACTCTCAAGACAACCATACAGATTACACTGAAATTCCATTTTTTGGGCTTTTATCAGACACTTCGATTCCAGTCATTGCTACAACAACAAAAACGGCTCCAATAATTTCACTTCCATCATCATCTGATACTGACAACACACCCGCAACTATGGGTTACATCAACAGTGCTATACTACAGAGGAAAAATTGGGAGCTGTACAAAGTCTATCATCAGAGGAAAAAGCAGAGAGCGTCTCAAGAAGATAAAGTGGTGAACGAAGGTAACAGATTAGCAATACATTATGTTTTATAACTCTTCTGAAAGTTGAGGAACTTAACACTCTTGTGATGTAGATGAACAGGAGAATGAGAATATAGATACTTCAAATGATAAAACTTGTTCAAAATCTGAGGAAGCAATAGATACTTCAAGTGATGATTTTCTAATAGCGTCTCTCTGTAAAAGAAAACCTGATAAGGAAGTTGTTCCATCAACAAAAAGAAGAAGAATAAGTAAATCAGTCTCGGATAAGGTTTGTTATGTGTTCTACAGATATGAATCTATGATTATGTGGATTTAGTTCACGTGCTTACCTTATACTAATGTTTTTACTTCCGTAAAACAGATGCCGGATATAACCTTCGATGATAATGTGAAGCTGCAGCATCTTCACTATCTATTCAAAGCACTCTTTCCATTTCTAAAACAAATTTGTGAAGAACAAAAGGTGGAGCTAGCCATGGAAGCGAAGGATCAAGGTAATCATCTAAAAGAAAATTATTTTTAACGTGATTGTTCACGTTCTTCTATGACTATCTCCTCCTTGTTCTGAATTTTCCTGTGTAGGGGTACCGTACCACTGTCTTCAGTAACAATATCTTATTGTTTTTAGTTACCCATTTTGTGCAGGTTGAAATGTTCTCTCCCACATGACAGTGGTCTTTACAGCTCCCAAATTCTCTCTACTTTTTCAAGAGGCTTGTCATTCCGTATTTCTTGACAGCAAGTAAGACAAAGATCATAGTTGCATTTCTACAACGGCCCTGATAAATCAGACTACGATACTGATGATTCTAACAGTATATTCCATTATGCGTATATGATTATAAGTAGAGTTGGCAATTCGAACCATTTTCTTGTGAATGGGTCGATGGTGGCTTTGTTTTATACTAAACCGGTATCCGAAAAGGGAATGGGTTAAATGACCCGTTTTCTTTAGTTTCTTGTAGGCTTTGACTCCTGAACCCAACACGCCCATCTTGCCACCTCTGATTAAAAAGCATGTAGGCATCTTTAAGTGTTTCTTATGTTCTGTTTATTTTCTTTTGGGAGGTCAGCCGAAGACAATCCCATGAACAATTATCCTGATGAAGAGGAGGAACAATCATGGATGGTTTGAATCGACGGTAGGTGGTTGGATATTTTGTGCGTTGACTATATCGTGTTTCTTGCAACTCTTTTTGGCGTGAAACCTTTATGGGATATGATTCGGGAGATGTAGAATGCCGTAAACTAATGTAGCTAGTCTGTCAATTAACCGAGGTGCAAATGTTTGACCCATTTACCTACTAAAACCAGTATACCAGTTTTAGTTCGGTTTTGAGGCAGATACACTTTGTTTTTTGGCTCTGGCTCCATGTTTTCTTTCCATCTTTTTGCTGCTTAGTTATATCTTTATGTATTCGAAGTTTAATCGCAACATGTTTTAAGGCTTCGAAACATTATTTCCTTGGATTTGGCAACCACTTATAACAAAACAGTTTGCAAAGATGGTATTGGACTAGTTTGTTTATTCGAAGTTGTAACAATCATGCAAGTAGATAAATTTAATAGAAACACGTTCTTGGAGATGAAGCGTCTTGTGTAATGGAGTACAAGTTTTCATTCATCAATATAACATTATCACTCTTCAACAATGTTGTCATACAACAAACTAACCCTAAGGCTACCCGTGATGGTGAACAACATAGGACCGAAGGCACCACTGTCACATTAGTTTTTTTTATCTCTATAACAACATTTTTTTTTTCATTTTCATTTTTTTTAACATTAAAATTTAAATTTCATTAATAATTAAAAATGGTTGCGGGTTGAAAATTAATGGTTGGTGAGTGACCGGTCAAACGCAAATAATGATCTGGTGTTGGAAAGTTTGGAACGTTTTGTTGGCGTCAGGATTTTGGTATTTTGGTTTTTGAGAGTTTTTTGAGACATGGTATCTTAGTCTTAAGAAATATAAGCGTTGTTTCATAATTATGGTTTGACCATGGGATACCCTACCACCCACACAGCTCCGTCCCTGCAACTGCCATTCGGGTGCCATAATCATCCTTAAATGCAGTTGATGTTGGGCATGCTAAGTTCTTGATATTCCTTTCCATTTCCATCATATTTTCTAATAAATCGTTCATTTGATTCTCGTTCAGTCTGTCATTTTCTATAAAACTAACGTGAGAAAGACGGCATTCATGAAACGTAGGCCTCCAAACTTTTCAAAGTTACGTCGACAACCTTAAACTCATTGAACTCTTTTTGAATAATTGTTGTCATGTCTTCATTCTTCTAGCAATCAAACGATACTACATGTACCCCAATTATATAACGTGAAGCCTTGATTAATGCTAGAAATTAGTTGAGAAGGTGACTTTTTGCCAACTTTGGACACATTTATTAGTTTGTGGTTTTGCGTTCTCCTTCATGAGACTTCGCAACAAGCTACTGTGTATCCAATATTTGAGTATTGTGTTTCAAAGAGAGATACTTGGATCAAGATGCGTAAAATTTACAAATGGTTTGATTTTGTCCACATCGGTGTTGGAAGAAACTTTGGAGCAAATTATATTTGAGACCACGAACATGTTACTTTGAAGTAAGTAAAATCAGCAAGGTTATAAATAGCGCGAGGCGTGGCGTGGTGGCATGACTAAGCCTCACGCCTTTGCGGCTAAGGCGAAGCTTTTACCTTTATAAGGCGTGCCATAAGGCGGCATAAAATATGAAAATATTTATATATTCATATCATATTTCATATATATCGAGTTTACAGAAAGAAGTGACATAAGGCGGCATAGCGTGGCGGTATGACCAAGCCTCACTTCTTTGCGAGGCATTTGCGGAGCCTTTTAAAACAGTGAAAATCAGCAACCTTAAGTTTAAAGGCTGTTATTCTTCTTGCTTTCTTTTTAGCCTTATTTTTTAAAGCTCATGCTCATGGATAATTATTCATTGGCTCAGGCTTTACTCGTGGATAGATATTCATAAGGCTCAGTCTAGACTCATTTAAGAAGACGAACCAAGCTTAAGCTTGGTCTTGGTTCGGTCTTCATTTTACCTCTTTGAGCCTTATTTTTAAAGCTTGTGAGCTCGTCGATAGTTATTCAAAATGTTCAAGCTTGACTCGTTTAAGAACTTTAGAAAGTCAAAATTGTGTTAAAGATGTCATATTTCTTTTAATAGGTCATTCTCTTTGTTGTCATATTTTCATTTCTTAGATGTCATATTTCTTTTAATAGGTCATTCAAGCTTGACTCGTTTAAGAACTTTAGAAAGCTTGGTTCGGCCTTCATTTTACCAACCAAACATGATTAATAACACTAATGAATCATTACATTACATCGTTTATTCAATTCATTTGACATTTCATTTCATCCAATCAAACGAACCCAATATTCAAGAACATAACACACATTTTTTTATTCCTTGATGAACATAACAAACATTTTTGTTTTTTTAATAAACAACTTTGTTTCCTTAACATTCTTTGATGAACAACTTCCATGTAAAATCTTTGATGAACATTTATTTGATGAACAATTTTGTTTCTTCCACATTCTTTGATGAACAACTTCCATGTAAAATTTTTGATGAACATTTATTTGATGAACAATTTTGTTTCTTCCACATTCTTTGATGAACAACTTCTTTGCTAAATTCTCTTTGAAGGACACTTGATGAATAGTTTGTGATGAACAATTGCATATTCAAAGTTTCGTTCATCACAATTTAAAATTTGTCATCATATATTGAAACTATTATGAATTACCAAAACATAAATATTCAAATGAACACATTCAAACTCAAAAAATCACAAAATAGCTTCAAGGGGACATTTCATCGAACACATGATTTCTTTGAAATTTTATGAGAAAATCTTTAAAAAAAAACAAAAAAAAGACGAAGAATTGATGCTAATTTAAGGTTTGTTGATCATGATTTGTCATATTAATTTAGGTACACCAAAGGAGAATCACTGTGTCTGTTTTCTTGCTTTTACACTAAAGATGCTTATGGTGCGTTTAGTTAGAGGAAAAATATATTAATTTTCTATTTTTAGATTTGTAAAAAAGAGAGGGAACGAAACATAGAAAATGCGTTCATATAATATTGTTTTATATTCTTAATAAAACAAGGTGTTACAAGGAAAACAAAAAGAATGTGTTTTGTAGTTTTCATCGTTAAAGTAAGAAATGCAAATTTTTTGTTTTGTAAAGAATTTGAAAGGAAACATTGATTTAAACGCAATCTCTAATTTTGTTGTTATTACAAAACATTTTGTAGAAAATAAAGGTATTTCCTTTCGACTAAACCCTTAAATTATAGATCACTTTGCAATGATCATTCGTGGAAAGGAAGTGACTTAAGATTCCCATAAATTAATAATCATGACTAGTCACCTAAACAGTCAGACACTCCAATGTGATATCTTAAACAAAATTAAAAAGCACACAATCAATTATATACATCAAATTCAGATAACCACATACTGAACTAGTCATACACGCATACTGAACAATTTTTTTAAATGCACATACTAGTGAAGCACTTAATCCGTATTTGCAGAACATATAAATCAAAAGTTTGCAATTTATATTACGGAGTAGAAGATACTGCAGTGTGTGTATTAGTGTGTTTATGAAGGCGGATGAAAAAGCTAATACGTTATACGTACATTCTTCTTTATGAACACTCTAATGTGATATACTAAGCAAAATTATTACTAGCACATAGAGTTATCTATTATGTTACACATTGCACTTTTGCCTCCAATTATGAAAGAATATTAGTCGTCCTAAGAAGGTCATTCTTTTTTTTCTTTCTCTTTTTTTTTTTTCTTTTTTTTTTAATTATTATTATTATATATATATTTTTAAACATGTTGTTCCTCTGGATACAAATCATGAGATATTGCCTGGTTTTTTCTTTTCGAAAACTTAAACGTTAAATGTTCGGAATCCATTTGGTATGACAAATGAGAAATATGTATTTGAATATGAGAAAGAATGTTTTAAAGTGTGAATAAAAAAGAAAGAGTGTTGGAGCACTACTACAAAACCAGGCTAATGCAACAAAAATTTGCAAAGGTAGATATTTGGTTTTATGCTATTTTAAAGAAAAAAAAATGTGTATGTTTTTGCTACTAATTTGCAACTGCAAGTTTAAATATCATGTTTGTAATAAAAAAATTTGTTGCAAAATCTTATGGATGCAAATTTTGGTTGTTGCAAAAGTTACCATAGCAAAACCCGTAGCAAACTATAACTGTTGCAAATTATGTGATGCAAAAAATATTCTTTGCAAAATTGTGGGAAAAGGTTTTCGTTGCAAATAGAATATGTAGTTCCAACGAATTATCTTTCACTGCAAAACGGTTGCAAAAAGTTTTATGCATGTTGCAATTCGGATGCAACTTAAATTTGCATGGAGCCTTTTTGCAATAGTCAGAATCTGTTGCATTTCCTTTGCAAATAGCCTTTTGCAACGGATTTGCATCGTATTTGGACGGTTGCATTAGCTTGTTTTTGTAGTAGTTAAGTATTCATAAGTACATAAAATTATTAAATTTAAAATTAATCCAAAAAAAAATATATCACCCAGCGGTCAAAAGAGTCGTTAGGTTTGTTTTCACCGTCTCCACAACATGGTGGTGACCCCGCCAAGATATCAAAAACAAAGCACCACCACTCATGGTACTAGTGCATTATTTATCACGCGACGAGACGTTTGGAGGGACGCGTCTTCAAACACTCACTACGCTCGGTCTAAGTTTGTGTACGAAAACCGAGTAAGAGGCCGATTCGGTGTCTACGAGGGCCGATTCATCACGAGGCATGAGGGCAAGCCAATAAATGAGAATTAGCTTAAAGCAAGTATTTTTTTCCCTACTCAATCTCGTTGGAGCTGAGTGTTCATTATAGTATTGTTTGTAAGTAAGGATATATATGAAATACCATTTTATTATAGAAATCGCGTATTTATGCCGTTTAAAAATGTTCGAAGTTGTTATGTATCTTGAAATGATGTTTTTAGCCTACTACTTATCTATGCTACTTATAAAAGGTTTAAGACCCTCTCTTATTAATTGTTTTAAGACCACTAGCAGGGTACCCGCGCGTTGCGGCGGCGGGTACTTTGAAATAAAATTTTCCGGTGAATCATGTATTTTAGTTTATTATGTTCTTTTTGACAATAAATTTACGGATATCAAGAATTTTATTTAGCTCGTGCCCGTTCAGGCTCGAGCCCGTTTGGCCCGTGCCTGTTCGGGCTCAAGCCCATTTTGCCCGTTGCCCGTTCGGGCTTTAATATTTATAAAATGTGCTTTATTATTTGTATTAGTGACATTTAATGCAGGGTACCCGCGCGTTCTGAAATAAAATTTTCAAGTGAATCATGTATTTTAGTTTATTATGTTCTTTTTTACAATAAATTTACGGATTTCAAGAATTTCGTTTAGCCCGCACCCGTACGTGCTCGACCCCATTTGGCCTGCGCCCGTTCGGGCTCAAGCCCATTTAGCATTTTGCCCGTTCGGGCTTGAATATTATTCGTATTAGTGACATTTAATGTAGGAATTATGTTTAATTTTGTTGTCCAATATGCTTGATAATTTATATTTATTATGTTAGGGGTGTTTTAATAACTGTATTAATTGTATTTATTTATCAGTTAATTAATTGACTATATTACAACAACATACCCAATCCCGCCGAGGCAGGGTATGGGGAATTAATTGACTATATTAAATAGCATTAATGTGGTGTTTTGTTTTTTTTAATATGTGCATTAAAGTGGTGTACGCTATGCTTCTTGTCTTGTACGTTTGAAAATTATGTGCATTAAAGTGTTGTACATTATGCTTCTTTTCTTAGTTATATGAATTACTAATTATAGTAATATGTGTAGGCTTATATTTTTAAGAGTTTCTTTTATAAGAAGTCCTAAATACATTATAATGTAGTATAGATCATAGAAATTTAAGCAAATACAAGTCATCAAACATAATTTACAAGTATGTAAAGCACATATCATTCTCATCTTAAAACACTATTTCTTACATATAATTAATACATCACTTCACCAATAAATACAATTTTCTAAGCACAATGTACACAGTCATGTAACACAGTTATCACTCTGAAATCCAACAACCCAAAACAATCTAACATTTGTTCGCCAAAGAATTTAGTCACAAGATATTCGCCATCATATCGCGCGGATACCCTGCTAGTGAACAACAAACTACTAACTTCTCCTTGAATAACCAGCCTTTTCAAATTAATATCTTAAAACTCATCAACTACTAACTTCTCCTTCGTCAGCATACAGCTTGATGTTAAATACATCGTTTAGCATGCATTCAAAAAATATACATTGTTTACTTCTAACTATGAAAATTTGTTTAGTAAGAGACACACAAGAAAACTATTTATTTCAAGGTCTTTAATTAAAGACCATTGAATCCATTTATGGTAGTTGTATGATTCAACTTCATTCTCCAAGTAATATGTTGAACTAACACATGAGCTACTAAATACAAGAACATTACAATGAGCCATAATTTGTTTGACATGCCCACGTAACCACGTTCTAAAATCAGATTATATACTTGTAGTTTGTTCAGTGTTATTCACGCGCATTATTATCTTGAATATGAGTTATGATAGTTTTGGATTGTATAATCTATACTACATTTAAAAGAAAAATGGTCAATTGGTCAAATGTTGAAAAAGTGAAATAATGAAATTGTGGAAAATCAATATTCTTGCATGGTACCTTTACATGGAAAGTATTTAATTTAATTTTGCATTGTAACTATTCAAATTGACTTATCAACGCCAGCCCATTCAAATATGTAGATATGTTCACGTATCTTTACTACATTAACTAGAGTTTTGCAACAGAATAAATGTATTTCTTGCAAGTCAAAATTAACGCCAGCCCATTCATTTTATTAATATACTATTGGAAAGTCAAAATTTATTTGAATGTATTTCTTGCATGGTGACTTTGCATGGTAACTATTAAAATTTGATTTCAATGTATTTTCAATTTCCAAATTCGCTAGCCCTTTCATTGTTTCATTGGCGGGAAAGATTAATTGAAACATTTCGTATTTTGCCTATATAAACAACCCCCAAAACAAGTTTCTATTTCACAACAGGAAGGAAAGGAAAAATAAATAATGGATATGCAAAATCAAAAGAACGTTGATGATGATCTCGAGGTTAGTAATCGATTTTTTTTACGATCTTGTTTGTTGTTTGTAATGTGAATTGACATTTCTTTGTTTTTTCCTACGAGCTTCATCCCCCTCCTCCACACCCCCTTCTCCACATCCTATTCCTTTTTTCAACCCTAATCTGATTAATTGGAATTGGGATGACGTCATTGTCATATCAAGTGATGACGAAGAAGAAGAAACGAGTCAACCTATCAATCTTGGTCGGAAACGAGTTTATTCTTTGGTAGATCAAAGTGAGATTATGTAATGGCACGAGGTTGATATGCAAACGTTTTGATCCTAATGTTATCAATGCTGAGATTGTTGTGGGACAGCACGCTGGAGTTAGAGTTCTCTTGCCAATAGTTCCTCTTGCTCCAGCTGAAGACGACATGTTCCCTTTCAAACTAAAGAGAACACAATTCCCCGTGCACCTTAGCTTTGCGATGACTATTAATAAACCTCAGGGCCAAACAATTCCAAATGTGGGTGTCTATTTGCTAGATTCTTTTCTCTCATGGCCAGCTTTATGTAGCATTGTCTAGAGGGATATCTCGTAGAACAACAAAGGTATTGGTTAAACCAGTCAAAGAGTTCCGTCAAGAAGGAATCTATACCTCAAATTTCGTGTATCAAGAAGTTTTACGCGAAAAGTAACGTGTGTTGTTAGTTAATATTTCATAATTGATGTAATTTTTTATTTTAAGTTTCATTAAATATTTTTATATGGTGTTTGATACATGTTAAGAATTTTTGCTAGAGTTGAATTATCACATGTAACTTACAACCGTTTGTAATTACATTTTGATCATTTCAAGTTCTATTTTGAACGTTATACGAAACACTTACCATAATATTGCATATCGTTAATTGTATGCCGCTAGACACGGGTACTCGCCTAGTTAACCTAATGAACTCATGCGAAGATAAACAAAGATAAGAACACTAGATAAAGATGAAGAAAATGTACACTTTATTTTCAAGTTTCTATAAAAATTTGAATGGTTTATTTTCTCAATACCCCAGGTAATTTAACAACCAACGAGGAAGTAGTAATTATATTCAAAGAGTTAGCATAAAACTATTTATAACTTTTGAGCTAATATGTATGATAGCAAGCGTTTAGTAGTGTTTTGAAGCAACTAACGGTTAGTGTTTTGAACTAAATGTTGGTTTGAAAACAAGCAACTAGCAATCTTACTTTTTCTAAACGCTTCAAATCAAAATGATATTTCTAGTAGCATTTACGAGCAACTAGCGTTTCCACTTACTAATTATAACTATTTACCAAACGTTTTATCAAAACAAAAAGCTAATGCTTCCTGCTACTTTAATGTTGCTTCTTGCTACTGTTATATTCGTCAAACATACCCACAACATGAACGCACGGTATAAGCCATCAATGTAAACGATTCAACTTATTAATCGAATAATATGACCTTTTGAGAATTGAATATTGGTTTTTGTTGGAAACTTTGGTGTAAAGTTGTGTGAATGAGATATCAAGTCTCATATTGATGTGTTTAGAATGGAAAGTTAAGAAAAAATGAGTTGTGAAATTTATTTATGGTTTGTTAAGAAACTACATAATGATCACTTAATTTAGTGATAGCAGGGTACTTGCGCAATGCGGCGGCGGATACCTTGTGACTATATTTTGCGTCGAGCAAATATTATTCGGTTACATGTTTTGATTCTTTAATAAATCATTAGTTCTTTTTATATTAAGATTTCATAACTGACATTTAATGTATATTATTATTATTTTTTTTAGTTTTATATGTTACTAGTTTTGGTATGGTGGTTATACATTTTTTTCCCATTAACTCACTTATTTGATCATTAATATGACGGTTACAATTTTTGAGGTTATTGATCAAGTTTGAAATCCTTCCATAACAAGAAAGTTTAGGAGTTTGAATTTAATCCTTGCTAATTATGGAATAGTCTCAAATGCTTTATATATTAGTAAAGATAGAGATAGAGATAAAGATAATGATAATGGCTAGACTTAAACTAGGTTAATTGTGTATTAAATTGGTTTTAATACTTGCACTCCTTTGGGGCTAGAAGACCATTAGCATAAATCAAGTTGATATACCACACCAAACAGAAAATATATGTTTCAGCTTCTTTCCACCCCCAAAGATACGCTTACTCCTAGCTTTCTCGAAGAATATACGTGAGTACTCCGATGAGAATTTCAGGCATAGGTCACATCCGACAGTACATCGTACTGTTTTCGAACGTTGTACCTTGAGAAACGAACGGCGAATAAACGACGAATCCGTTTTAAGGGAAACGTGTCAAACACATGCTTCGATCACGTTATTGTATATGGTTTCATCTAATTTTCTGTCCCATTATATTATTGTGTTTATGTTCATACTTCTAATTACAAATTTATGGTGTTATTGCATTGTTTCATAGTACAAATGGTATTTAAAAAAGTTGATAAAAGCAAGATATGAAACCCGCAAATGGTAAAAAGGCATGTTGAATAAGACTCGGAATCACAAGTCGCTATTGTATCACAAGCCTTATTCAACACGACAACATTGATCACATGGTTTAGCTATAAAAACACATTCAAAATTTGCACATCCACCAATGTGGGACAAGTTTCACTTTCATTTTCTTTTTTCAAATTTTCCATTTGTCTTTACCTTGTGTGAGAGAGAGATAATATTTCATCTACAACACCTAACTCCAATTTTGACACATTATAGTTAGTTGCAAAATTCTAAATAGTTACAAGCCCCCATAAAGTCTTAATTGTACATATATCAGTATAGCAATGTCCAAGTGAACAAAAATCTCACTGATAGTTTATTTTCTTGTTTTGGTTCCAAAAGTTCTCTCAAGCAAATGATTACATGAAAGTCCATTAGGAGCTTTGTTATTGTTGTCTCGTAAAGAGTAGAGTTAAGGTCCGCACGATGTTTCGAATCGATACAAAACTTCTAGCTAGTATGTGACCCATTTTGAGTATACCAAATTAAACAATGCAACATTTGACATGTGTCGAGTTAGATAAGTTTTTAGTTATATTCATGTTTACTAGTTAATTGGAGCTTCGGAGGTATAAGTGTATAACATGATATGACCAAACTTAACATATCTATTTCCAACCGTCCTGTTCAATCTTTATGTTGCTTCGGAGGTATAACATGATCAGCAACGAAGTGGATGAAGTCCAAGGTGGTTTTGTGCGCGCTGCTTCGTTTTGGCTCACTTTCTTGTTGTCTAGAAAGTGTTCAGATTAGTTTAAAGGACAAAAGTATCAGTAAGGTACATCATATAATTTGGTTGAACAATACATATTATATATAGGGCTAAATATGAGAATACACCTTTTGCTCAAGGTGTCAACACCTTCTAGGAAAAAAGTTGGGGTATTTCCAAAATAGACTTTGAGACTTGCGACTTTTCTACTTTTCATCTAAGCTTGACAAGTGTCCTTCGTAATTTGTATACCCAATTATTGTTTCTGACTTTTACAGCTATGATAGTACAACGACCGAATCTCAACGACTTTTTTAAAAATCTTGCGAATTTTTTATTTGTCCTTTAGTAAAAAAGTCAAAGTTACTAAAATATTTTTTTATACATTTAAATTTTACACTTTTTTAAATTTTTACCCTGTTTATTATTGTCCTTTTTAACAGTACTTTTACACTTTTTTAAATTTTTACCCTGTTTTTAAATTTTTACCCACACACACAAACACACACAGCAACACTAAATGATTAACAACACTCTACTACCCCAAAACACACCAACTTAAAAATTAAACTCAAATCAAAGAGTGAAATCCTGAACCTTTAATATACTCTAACCCTGACTCAAACCTTAATTAATTAGTCAATTAAAGTCCCAAATGGCAAACTTATTCGGATTCTTTGAATGGTTTAAATGGTTTACAGATTAGTAGTGTAAATATGATAAATTAAGTCATATAATGTCATTATCTCTCTATTTTTGAAGTGAAAATTTGTGATGAAAGGTAATATAAGTATTTCTACTAATTAGGAGTGAGTAAAATATTGACATCCAACTGGTTCAGGAAGTGTTGGATTTGGTATTACTTGGCAATTTTCCTTTTTTTTCTAATAATATGGTCCAGGAAGTTATATACTTATATGCATTAATTTTTTACAATATGGTGACTTTTGACTCATTTTTTGTTGGTGGTTATTCGTCCCAAAGCAGGGTGAAGATAATCAATTCAGCAGAAATGTGCAACTCTTCAGCAGAAACAAACAAACTGTTAGTAGTAACAGATACCACTTGGTGGTTACCGGATATCACTTGGAATCGTGTGATCACTTTCCAAAGTAAACTATTCGACCCTAATGCCTGGGTATCACGAATATCTACTTGGGATAAGACCAAATGCAGTTAGAGAATTAGGCACAATTCTATAACCCTTTCGCTAATAAGTGTTTTCGTTTTCTGTGTGTCCCTCATGCATGTTCAGATCTCCTATATATAGGAGGTTACTCTTGAGCTATTCCAATGGAATTATGAGTATTAATCGGCCCATTAATAGCCTCATAATTATCACCATTATAGCCGTTAGTGGTTACATGACCAATTAAACGTGGTCATAAAGAAGTTGTAACTGCCATTTAGCAGTACTTTCCATAAGCAGTACTTTCCACTAGCAGTACTTTCACTTGCAGTGGAAGTACAGCCTATCAGTGGAAACACTGCTTATCAGTACTTTCATAGCAATATCAGTGGATATACCACTTCAGTGGAAACACTGCTTATCAGTGGAAACCACAAGCAGTACTTTCCACAAGCAGTACTTTCACCAAGCAGTACATTCACCAAGCAGTACTTTCACCAGTACTACCAATACAAACCACTATAAGAGTCAGGGTGTTCATGGACCTAATGGGTGTACACTCCGTACCTCCTAACCCATTACAAGGTGTGAACTAATCCCACAAGTGCACTAAATTTTCCAACAATCCTCCCCAAATTTAGTTCACTTCCTTTGCATGAAAAAAAAAATCAATCAAAACATGTGCATAAACGAAAATGTCCTGAGGATTGAATTTCCATCTTAGTAAATTACACGTTCAAATATTCGAGAATCAGGGTGTTCTAAGAATTGAACCCTTCAACCTATTTGAATACCTGAAGATAAAATACACACAAGTTTTCAAACACTTAACAGCTCCTGACACTATACAAGCCATGTGTCCATATCCAAATTCATAAATGTTGTAAAAGCTAAAAGTCCAAAGCTTCCTGAAGCGGCAAAACTTCAACATTTACATAGGTGGTTCCTCTTTAGTCATGTTCCTGCCAAGCACTTTTTCAAAGAAAATTAACCATTAAGAAGTAAAGACTTCATCCTCCTTTCAGTAGGTTCTGAGCACAACCTTGGGATGTAAATAAAACATGTGCTCCAGTCCACTGAATGTTTAGCTTTCCACATTGAACTCAGCTCCCAAGTTTCCTTAGGAGGGAGTTGGGTGTCCTAGCATTCAGTGACTAAGTTGGACTTAAACCCATCCCTTTAGCAGACTTTATAACCAAGTCTCTAGCCAGACCCTTCGTCAAGTGATCAGCTAAGTTCTGTTGAGATCTCACAAACTCTATAGATACCACCCCATTCATGATAAGCTCACGAATCATGCTATGTATGACACCTAAGTGTCTAGACTTACCATTGTACATCTGGCTATAAGCCTTAGCCAATGTAGCTGCACTATCACACCGGATAGAAATAGGTGCTATAGGTTTAGGCCACAATGGAATCTCAAGAAGCAAGTTTTTCAACCATTCAGCTTCTTTACCAGCAGCTGCCAAAGCCACAAATTCAGATTCCATTGTTGAACTGGTGATGCAAGTTTGCTTCTTGGATGCCCAAGAAATTGCACCTCCACCAAGTAGGAATACCCAGCCACTGGTAGACGAATTGTCTTCAGTGTTACTGATCCAACTTGCATCAGTGTAACCTTCCAACACTGATGGGTAACCAGTATATGAGAGACTATAATCCATAGTTCTCTTCAAATACTTCAGTACCCTCTGAACTACTTGCCAGTGATGAGCACTAGGATTACTAGTATACCTGCTCAATTTTCCCACTGCAAAACCAATATCAGGTCTTGTACAAGTCATGGCATACATCAGGCAGCCAATTACCCTAGAATACTCAAGTTGAGATACAGCCTTGCCATGATTAGGCATCAGCTTCTCACAAGTATCCATAGGTGTACTCACTGGAGTACAATCAAAGTAATTGAATTTCCTCAGTACCTTCTCAATATAATGAGACTGAGAGATAGAAATTCTATTACTTTCATGTTTAATCCTTATACCAAGGATAACATCAGCCTCCCCCATGTCTTTCATGGAGAACCTTGATGACAAAAATTCCTTTGTCAGGTCAACCTGATTTTGGTCAGTGCCAAAGATCAACATGTCATCAACATATAGACAAATGATGACTCCTTTACCAGATTCATCAAATTTGCTATATACACATTTGTCAGCTTGGTTAAGAACATAACCACTAGACAAAACCTCTTCATCAAACTTTTGATGCCATTGCTTAGGTGCCTGCTTAAGTCCATAAAGAGACTTAATCAGTTTACACACCTTGTTTTCATTGCCAGGCATGATGAAGCCCTGAGGTTGGTACATATAAACCTCCTCTTCCAATTCACCATTCAAGAAAGCTGTTTTCACATCCATCTGATGAATAACCAGATTGTGAATAGATGCCAGAGCAATCAGCAGTCTTATGGTACTGATACGAGCCACAGGGGCATAAGTATCAAAATAGTCTATTCCTGACTTTTGTTTAAAGCCCTGAATGACTAGTCTAGCCTTGAACTTTTCAATAGTTCCATCTACCTTCATTTTTCTTTTGAAAATCCATTTGCAACCCAGAGGTTTGCAACCAGGAGGTAGATCAACCAACACCCAAGTGTTGTTGCCCATGATGGAATCCATCTCATCATTGATTGCTTCTTTCCAGAAAGCAATGTCCTGGGACTTCATTGCTTCTTCAAGTGTTTTGGGGTCATCCTCAACAATGAAGCAATAGGAGTATTGGTCTGAGACCTCATCCCTAGTACCTTCAACTAAGTATAGTTGAAACTCAGTTCCAAATGACTTTGGAGTCCTGACCCTTTTGCTCTTCCTGAGCACAGGTTCAGGTTGCTGAACCACAACCTCATCAGGGACCACTGATGGTTCATCATCAGGGACCTCTGATACACCAGTGTCATGAGTTCCATTAGGAATCCTCTGACTTGGTCTAGGGACTGATGAGAATCTATTCTCATCAAAGTCTGCATCCCTTGATTCAATTATTGAGTTAACTGAAACATGTTCATTAGGTTCAATAACATAGAACCTAAAAGCCTTGGAATGCTCAGCATATCCAACAAAGATGCAGTCAATGCCTCTTTCACCCAAAGTCTTTTGCTTTGGATTAGGGAGTCTTACAACAGCCCTACAACCCCAAACCTTGAGATAGTTCAGGTTGGGTTTCCTTTTAGTCCAGAGTTCATAAGGGGTAACCTTGTTCCTTTTGTTTGGAACCCTATTTAATAAATAGCAAGCTGTTAACATAGCTTCACCCCAGAACCCTTGACTCAGTCCTGAATAGGACAACATGGAATTAACCATCTCCTTCAGCACCCTGTTTTTCCTTTCAGAAATACCATTTTGCTGAGGAGTATAAGGGGCAGTTGTTTCATGGATTATTCCAACAGACTGAAAGTACTGAGTATCCATGTACTCACCTCCCCTATCAGTCCTTAATCTTTTGATTAAAGACCCAAGTTGTAATTCAACTTCAGTTTTAAACACTTTGAATTTATCTAATGCTTCATCCTTGGTATGTAATAGATAGACATAACAAAATCTAGAAGCATCATCAATAAATGTCACAAAGTACTTCTTATTCCCCAAAGAAGGAGTGGCATGCAAATCACACAGGTCTCTGTGAATAAGCTCCAAGATCTTAGTCTCACGACTAACACCCTGAAAGGGTTTCTTGGTTATCTTGGTCAACATGCAAGTTTTACACTTTTCAGTGTCCATGTCAAAAGCAGGGATTAAACCATCCCTAGACATATCTTGCATCCTTTTATAGTGAACATGCCAAGTCTAGCATGCCAAAGGGTAGAATCAGTCTGTTCATATGAGGTCACAAAAGCTGAAATAACACTGTCAGTTGTAATATTAAGCCTGAACATTTGATTACATAAATAACCAAAACCAATAAAAACACCATGCTTAGAAAGCACAAATTTATCAGATTCAATAACTTGTTTATATCCATGATTATTCAAAACACTACTTGAAACCAAGTTTTTCCTTATATCAGGAACATGAATAACATTAAACAAAGTTACAATCTTTCCAGAACTAAACCTAAGATCTACACAACCACGACCATGCACCAAGGCAGTTGACTCATTTCCCATGTGAAGAATAGAACCATCATTCAGTGACTCATAAGTCTTGAACCAGCTTCTATCTTTGCACACATGAACTGTTGCACCAGAGTCAACCCACCACGCAACATCATCATCCTGCACATAAAAAGATTCAGATACATATGTAACATAATAAATCTGAAAAGACTTATTAAACATATTCTGACCTTTCAGTGAGTTGGCTGAACCACCACTCCCTGAACCATTAGTGCCTGATCCATTGGCTTTACCACCAATTTTAACACCCTTGCAGTCCCTTTTAATGTGACCAGTCTTGCCACATTTCCAACAAGTAGGTGTTGCCTTCTTGTTAGGATCTGCCCTTGTGTTGTCATGATACTTGCGTTTGCCTTTGTTGTCATTGTACCTGGTGGAGTTGTTATGCTCCACCATATTGACAACAGATGGTCCAGCAGCATTGCCACTCTTTGGCTTGTCATTATCCTGTACTTTGAGAGATTCCTCAATGTGCAGATGACTGCCCAACTCAACAAGAGTTAACTCCTCCTTCATATGTTTCAAGGTATGCTTGAAATCCTTCCATGAAGGAGGGAGTTTGTCAATGACACAAGAGACTTTGATAGCCTCATCCATGTTCATTTGGTGTTGTGTAAACCTTCCAAGTATTCCAAGAAGTTCATTGTATTATTCCATAACTGGTCTTGAATCAGTCATTTTGTAATTTGTGAAATTACTAACAAGGAACTTCTTACTTGATGCATCCTCAGCCATATATTTGGCATCCAAGGAATCCCACAGTTCTTTGGAAGATTCAAAGTTCTGATAAATATCAAACAAAGAATCAGACATACCATTTAGAATAAGACCTCTGCATATGTAGTCATCATTCTCCCACTTGCTCCTTCTCCTGATCTGCTCCACAGTAGCATCATCACCATCATCAGGAATTGGAGTAGTCAGCACATAGACCACACTCATGCTTGACAGCAAGAAGTGCATCTTCTTCTGCCACCTCCTAAAGTCCACCCCTTCAAACTTGTCCAGCTTAGCAAAGTTTGAAGCCATGTGTTTCATTGCAGCAGTTGCCATTGATTATCACAAAATAGTTTACTTTGATTGTTGGTGGTTATTCGTCCCAAAGCAGGGTGAAGATAATCAATTCAGCAGAAATGTGCAACTCTTCAGCAGAAACAAACAAACTGTTAGTAGTAACAGATACCACTTGGTGGTTACCGGATATCACTTGGAATCGTGTGATCACTTTCCAAAGTAAACTATTCGACCCTAATGCCTGGGTATCACGAATATCTACTTGGGATAAGACCAAATGCAGTTAGAGAATTAGGCACAATTCTATAACCCTTTCGCTAATAAGTGTTTTCGTTTTCTGTGTGTCCCTCATGCATGTTCAGATCTCCTATATATAGGAGGTTACTCTTGAGCTATTCCAATGGAATTATGAGTATTAATCGGCCCATTAATAGCCTCATAATTATCACCATTATAGCCGTTAGTGGTTACATGACCAATTAAACGTGGTCATAAAGAAGTTGTAACTGCCATTTAGCAGTACTTTCCATAAGCAGTACTTTCCACTAGCAGTACTTTCACTTGCAGTGGAAGTACAGCCTATCAGTGGAAACACTGCTTATCAGTACTTTCATAGCAATATCAGTGGATATACCACTTCAGTGGAAACACTGCCTATCAGTGGAAACACTGCTTATCAGTGGAAACCACAAGCAGTACTTTCCACAAGCAGTACTTTCACCAAGCAGTACATTCACCAAGCAGTACTTTCACCAGTACTACCAATACAAACCACTATAAGAGTCAGGGTGTTCATGGACCTAATGGGTGTACACTCCGTACCTCCTAACCCATTACAAGGTGTGAACTAATCCCACAAGTGCACTAAATTTTCCAACATTTTTGTGGTAGATGTTTTGTTTTACGCGTTTTACCCGAAACGGCCGATTCATCAGTCAATGGGTCAAATTAACTCTGTATATTACGTAGTTATCCGTGCCTAAGGAATGAAGATGGGAAAATTTGATGACCCATTCATCAGCCATTTGGAGCAGATATTCTATCTAAAGGTATGGAGCAGATATTTTGTATATGACGTGGAACTTTGTGCCATCATTTATGTGCTTCTAATCTGCTACAAATTAGAAAGTTATATATAATATGATTGGTAGTTGCTTTTGTTTCTTCTAAAATTATAGATCATGTTGCTAACTTAGAGTCAAGTTCATCAACTGTTTTGTAACCCTCGTCTTGCTCATTTGAGGATTAATATTGTTCGCTTGAAGATGTTGTACGTACCAATCAGTATTATTGAAAGCTGGGTTTTGCGACAAGATGAGAATCGATTTGCACGGGTTATATATATATATATATATATATATATATATATATATATATATATATATATATATATATATATATATATATATATATATATATATATATATATAGACAAGGTATTGGTGTTCGGTTTTCTTGAACGACAAGGTAAAGCACATGGTCGATCAAAATTGTTTGGTTTTCGGTTTTGGAAGATCGAGCATGTTGGGTTGTGATATTATAGCAAGATGTTGTTTTATATATGAGGTTATTGTTCACATGATTATGCTGATAGCTTCTTTGTTTCTGCTGCACTGCTACGTTACGGTTTAAAGGTTGATTCGCCACTGTGATATGCTCGTTTATATGCTACTGTTGGAAGTCGACCTAAACATGGAAATCATGCGCTGGAGTGTACTAACTGCGGGTGTATTGTAAGAATGCCAAGGATGATTTGCTTCTGGTTATAGTCGTTCATCTACTGCTCGTTCTCTAGAAAGTTACTACTGCTACTCGTGTGTTATCACGGCTAGTTTTCTTGTAACCACTGCTAGTGTTCGCTCTTAACCACTGCTAGTTATTATCGAAACCACTGCTAGTATTCACTTGTAACCACTGCTAGTATTCACTTGCAACCACTGCTGTTAGTATTCACTTGTAACCACTGCTAGTTATTATCGAAACCACTGCTAGTATTCACTTGTAACCACTTCTACATACTCGTATCCACTGCTATACTATTTTGATTCCACTGCTCGAATGCTTGTTTGCACTGCTAGTACGAAGAACGTTACCACTGCTGTTATCAGTTTGCACTGCTAGTACGAAGAACGTTACCACTGCTGTTTAAGTTAGGATCCAGCGGATGGTAATCATTCAGTATCCTTATGTGATTAGAAAAAATTATTGCAGGTCGACATGTACCTGCTTCCTCAAGCAGCATTTCCAACTGGTGGACTATACTTCAAGAACAAGACATGGGTAAAAGAAACCAAAGGAAAACATGTGATCATTCATAACAACTACATCGTTGGCTTTGAAAAGAAGATAAAGCGGTTTCATGACTATGGGCTTTGGATAGAGTGGCTCTATAATCCTTGTAACGCCCTATCCATCCCTATGTAATTTTCTAGCTCCTTGCTAGTGTTTTATTTCATTTGCTGTTCAAAAAAAAATGAGTATGGGCTTTGGTTGGTTGATGACCAAGCTTCAGAATCTCCACTTGACAGATTAGATTAAATGGAAACACCTATGTTTAAGTACCATACAAAACCTCATCATATCCCACAATCCTAAATTCTTCATTTTGTGGCACACCAACATATTTTCACGTCGACCATAAATAGAACCTGCCAAGTGATTGAAAGTATTTAGGCTTTCATATATAGATAGAACTCCATGGTCTCTCCCTTCACTAGAGCTGGGCATATTCTTTACCGGATTGCAATGGAGCTGGTGTTCCTTGATGAGTTATTGATAACTATACCTGTAGTTTATTGTGGAGTTATTTTAAAGCTGAAGAAAGGTCACAAACTGATTTTTTTCATACTGTCCTAGGGTGAGCTTCTTGTTCTATCGAGTCTTGAGACTGAAATCTCACTGTATATGTACAATTATTCTTTCTGTAGAAATTTTGTAAGTTTTCTGCTGCATATCATTTCAATTATTACTCTGTATCAGGATCCCTCTTATTCGAAGATTGGAATCCAAAAATAGATGTGTTCTTATGTAAAAGGGGTTAGGCCAGGCTTACTCGTTAGTGTTGCAATTTCTATAATAATAAATGATTGCCCAAATTATAGAACTATGATTGCACAAGTCATAATTTTTCAAGTTTGTAGTGGTCGTAAAGTTTCCAATGCACTTTAACTCTTATAAACGCACTGTGACCAAAATCAACCATGTTATTATCGATAAAAAAAACATTTTTAGCGTTACATAAAGGAGTATAACTAATCACAGCAAGTCTTTTTTGGTCCAATTTGCATTACATGTGTTCACTAGGTCGTTTAGAGTCCAATATCAATGATTGCTAATTTGTTTCGGTTGATAATTTATTGGTTCAATAGTTACAGTTGCAGAGCTTAAAAGAGTCCTCGTAGTAATATTAACAGAGGTTCAGAATTCTCTAAACAAGTTCAATTATAACACAAACCAATAGCTGTACTTGCCATATTAAAAGATACAATACAAAAAGTATCTTGTCAGAACCAAAATTGTGATTGCTTTTCACTTTGATCAAATCATGGTAGAGTGCTAATCCTGAAAAGTATATTTCTCAAGGATTTAGCAGTTATAACGATGACCATAAACAATTGTTTGAATCAGTCAGCCCCCAATCCCCAGTGTGGCCCAACAGTAGGCAGTCAAAACTGCTCAAAGATACAGATCAGGGAAAAACTTAAAAGAGAACCAAGTTGGAGTGTTTATAGTCGTTATGTACAATGATATGTATCAACGCAGAGAGTTATACTAATAAGTACCCTGAAAGATATTAGCAAAAACAAAGAAAGTGCCATCTTAGAGGAACATAAATTCCAACTGGGCCAAACAGGAAGGTAAAAGTCAAATTATTTCCATACGCAGGGAAAACACACAAGCTTGCGTGATTCACCATTTGACAACTTTTGTTTATGTACAACCTACTAAAGCATCCAAATTCTTGAAACAACATAGCCACTAATCATCTTCCTGAGAAAATAAAGTAATACAAATAACGACCATTTCGATATATCTAAACTTAGTAAACATGGCTAACTTCTAGCAAATAAAACGACACCAGAGGGGGATTGAAACAGCCAGGAAATTACAATCTTTCAATCTTTCTTCTTGCCTTTCAAGGGACCTTTTGGGATTCTACTCAGAACCTTAGCATCAAACACAGCATATTGTTTCTTGAACTCAATCATTGCTTTCTCTGCATATGCATCAACTTGGTCCTCGTACTTCTTGTACAGAACAGGGACGGTGTGTAGAGCCACAAAAGCTGTTTCACATAAAAGAAATGTTATACATGGGCAAGAGAGTCAATAAGAAACAGATGGTTGAAAACAAATGGTCTTACTTATATAGAACAATGTCAGGAAATTGCACCAGCTTCCAACAATAGAGAGAACCCACAATCCAGCAATAACCTGCCAATAATATCCAATATATATGATGATACAACCTTAAGTATGTACGGAAAACAATTTTAAATATTACTTACAGCGAGGAACTTCTTCAGATCTCTTCCAGATGCAACATCTCGTAACATGCCAATAAAATTATTAACTTCAATCCTTACTGCACCAGCAACCTGACGAAGTGTGTCCTCTGGAATTTTAACTTCTGGAATGGTTGGAGGAGACCTGGGGCTAGACCAGTTAGCATGTGAGTTTAATATGATAA
The DNA here is from genome assembly GCA_019973895.1 of Chrysanthemum seticuspe. Taxonomy (NCBI): domain Eukaryota; kingdom Viridiplantae; phylum Streptophyta; class Magnoliopsida; order Asterales; family Asteraceae; genus Chrysanthemum; species Chrysanthemum seticuspe. The sequence continues at coordinate 32,893,106 of BPTQ01000009.1, forward strand.
ACCAAGACAAACTTTAGAAGGCTTAACTGTTTATGAACTTACATGCATTGGACCACAAGAAGAGAACTGCAATCACAAAAATCAAAATGTACGAAACCAAAGTAACCAGATGGTACTCGAGCAACTCAAATAACACCCACAATGCAGTTGCTCCAGCAAGTACACCAGCAGATATCTTCTTGTTCCTCCACAAGAATACATCAGCAGCTGTATCATTAGCCAAAACGGACATTAGAAACAAGAGATTAGGTTGAACTCATGAAAAGAAAGTCAGGTGAATAAGACCCCCCAATGTAACAGAAGATCTGAAAAGATTATTGCACATCCCCTCATAGTATAATAGGAAACATATCAATCAAGATAAGTGTCACTTAGGCATCATGCGAGTATAACAACTTTATAGCATATGTACCCATCTAATATCTACCAACACATAGCAAACAACACGGTTACTGATTTACCTCTTATAGTACATCAGATAGAAAGATCACACAAAAATGATGGAAAACCCAACAACTTGCTGTTCTTGTATGATACACCGTAATTGCTAACTGAACAACTAGACAGAATACATCAATACATCATATTTAAATACTTGTTTCTCTCAACTATTTTACAGCATATACATCTAGTAAATTACAAGCAACATAACACACAGTTAACCCAACATTACATCAGAAGAGGCACAGAATATCCAACGGACGAAAACTAAGATCTAAGATCATCTGTGTGCTATTACACACAATAACTACTCATCTTTTTAATTACTTGTTTCTCTCGATTCCAGTCTACAACATCCATATTCACAATCCAAAAAGCATTCTCATACAGTAACAAATCGATATAGCAATCCTTGTTATTGTCAACTTCACACCACTTGACAACAAAATTTAAGGAATCATCCAATACAAATCACAAAATCTAAGCTCACTCTTGTAATAATTTCACAATTAAACACTAAACATCAGTCCTATTAAAACCGTATCTCGTTAAACTTTATAAAATCACTACACACATCATTCTATTCTAAAATTAACCACAAACTATCAGCTCCACATATCATATACTTGAAAATTAACCGCTATTCTATTGCCCAATTAACATAATAAAATCACCAAACATAACATTCTATTATAACACTGTCATGGTTCTAAAAAGGCGCGCCCGTGAGGCATGACATCCACGTTATGAAATAGACCAAGGCGTCGCCTCTAGGCGTGGCGTGAGATGATGCGGAAAAAGACGCCATAAGGCGCGCTAAGGTGTGAGGCGTGGCGGCTTTTTTAATTCAACTCCGATAATTATTTATTTATTTATTTATTTTCTAAATGAAGAATATTACTAAGGATAGTTTTTATAACCTTATTATGTACAACGCTTTTGTAAACTCGATATATATAAAATATGATAGAAATATATAAATACTTTCATATTTTGTGCCGACTCATGTCACGTCTTAAAAACACAAAAACTTCGCTTTAGCCGCTAAGTTCCCTCAAAATCTGTGAAGCAGGTAAAATTATTTCCTTTGTATCCGAAATTTTAACTTTCATTAACAACATAGGAATACGATTACTTAACAAAACCATGAGAAGCTTACGGGTGGTTCTCTAACATTAGTGAGCAAGTAGTCATATATATGCGGAGTAACACTAATCACTTCCTTATTCCCGTAAGAGTGGTCACTAGCAATGGTCACAGCCATATCAGTCACGCAATTCGTGTAACACGATACATGGTACTTTGGCATTGTGTTATAGAACTGATCATGTACTTCTGCTACTTGAACTTGTCATAATAAGATAAGTAGCTGTTTTAGGGATTAACAAGCTCTAATTATTCAAATCCAGATCTAGTCATCCACAACCAATCAGTCAACCACTAAATTTTCATTCTTAATCTCCCAAACACTAGAAACACGTAATCTGAAACTTAAACAACGCCTTTAGCCGGATTTTGGTATCACTTATCAAACTCAAACACACATTTCAAGATAAACAAAAGCAATCGCTTCGAACGTAATGCATCATATACTACTACTTCTCTCTCAAAAAGGTTTAAATCGGCGGGGTAACGTGACCCGTGCACCCTTTAACCTTCCCCAAGGACCTATTTCTCCAAAGCACTCCAAAAACTAATTCTATCAAAATTCTAATTCTACTCCTTGACCAGCTTGTACGAAAGTATCAACAACAACAAGTAAACAGAAGAACTTTTATTCAAACCTAAGCCTCAATAGTCGGCTTAGATTATATCAACAATAGTATCCAAAATGTTACAAGATTAGATTAATGTCAATGAGACCATAATCATACAAATACAAAGAAGAGACAAGATCAGTGAAATGATCAAAGAGAAGAGAAGAGTGTGAGAAAATGACTGCACACTCAAGTATATGTAACCCTAGATTAAGGGACTTATTAAATAGGAGATAAAGATACACTAAGACCCCTCTAACGGCTATAAATGACTCATCAGCAGAAACAAGAAAAGCTTCAGCAGAAATGAACGTCTTGGAACTTTAAACCATTTATGCTTTGTCCATGATTAACCCCTGTAATAGTCCTGCAATGATCATAACTTGAAAGTCATTAGCAATTGATAGAGTGATATGTTTACCACAGATTAATACCCCAAAATTTAACATTCCCCCTTAATCTGATGGGCAAACATATCAAACAATATCAATTTTTCACACAAAAATTTATGCTGATAAACAGGGAGGTTCTTTGTAAGTATGTCTGCAGTTTGGTTTGAAGAGCCAATCTTTTTGGCACTTATAACACCTCTTGCAATTTTTTCCCTGATGAAGTGAACATCAATTTCAAAGTGTTTTGATCTTTCATGGAAAACAGGATTGACAGCAAGTTGTAAAGCAGATTTGTTATCACAAAAAAGATTAACAGGGAGATTGATATCAACTTTTAGATCTTTTAAGATTTTTTGGATCCATATGATTTCACAGGCAGCAGTAGACATAGATCTATACTCTGCTTCTGTGGAAGATTTTAAAAGAGTATTTTGTTTTTTACTTTTCCATGAGATCAAACAGTCATTAAAGAAAACACAATAACCTGTGACAATTTTCTGGTTTTCTTGCATTTGGCCCAATCTGCATCACTATATCCTTCAAGATGATTTTCAGAGTTGCTGAAATTGTACCTTAGACCTTTTCCTGGAGCTCCTTTTAGATATCTCAGAACATTGAGGGCACATTCTAGATGAGATTTAAGAGGAGAATGCATATATTGTGCCAGACAATGAACTGAGTATGAGATGTCAGGTCTTGTATGGGTGAGATAGATAAGTTTCCCAAGTAACTTCTGATAACCAGTGATGTTGACAAGTAATGGATCATCAACAATGGGAATGTATGGACGGACAGAGTTAGGTTCCATAGGAGTGGACACAGGTTTGCACCCAAGAAGACCAAATTCTTTGAGGAGTTCAAGACAGTATTTTCTTTGGGAGAGACAAATGTCATTCCCAGTTTTTAAAACCTCAATACCAAGAAAGTATTTTAAGTTTCCCAAGTCTTTGATATGAAATTTTGATTTTAAAAACTCTTTGAATAGGTTTATCTCATCAATACAGTTTCCAGTGAGGACTATATCATCCACATAAACAAGCAGAGCAATAAACTTGTTATTCTCTGTTTTGGTGAACAAAGAATGATCATTGACAGATTGAGCAAAATTATTTTCCTTTAAAACACTGACAAGTTTTTCATTCCATTTCCTGGGAGCTTGTTTTAGGCCATATAGGGAGTTGACAAGTTTGCAAACTTTATTTTTATTGTTCTCATTACAGAACCCATTAGGGATGGTCATATAGATACCCTCATCAAGATCTCCATACAAGAAAGCATTGTTAACATCAAGTTGGAAAATAGGCCATTTTTTTTTCACAGCTAAAGCAATAAGACATCTAAAAGTAGACATTTTCACAACTGGAGAAAAAGTTTCATCATAGTCTATTCCTTCCCTTTAATTATAACCTTTAACAACTAATCTAGCCTTGTATCTATCAACTTCACCATTGGCTTTATATTTGATTTTAAAGATCCATTTGTAACCAATGGGAGTTCTATTAGGTGGGAGATCAGTTATATCCCAAGCACGATTTTCATTTAAGGCCTCAATTTCAGAGTTCATAGCATCAACCCAATTACTATCAAGGATAGCTTCTTCATAACAGGTAGGTTCAATACTTTTATTAAGACTAGAAGCAAAGCAGTAATTATCTTTGTTTAAATTAGAATAATTAACAACCTTTTCAACACCATATTTGACTTTCCCTTCTATAATAAAGTCATTAAGATTACTGGGAAACTTAGAAACTCTGGTTGACCTTCTAGCAGTGGTGGCTGGCAAGCCTCTTTCTTGTTCAGAGTTCTGATTTGAATCAGATGATGTATCAACAGAATCAGAAGATGCATCAGCAGGATGTGATTCATGTGATATGGTGCCCTCAGGGTGTGTATCGTCATCTATAGATGTTGCAACAGGTTCATCATCCCTAGAAGGATGACTCAACACTGCGTCATTATCATAGGATGTCACTCTCCCTTCATCATTGGGACTTGTTTGTGAGTCAAAGAAATTTTTATGATTTAAATCTTTAGGCACATACGTTTCAACAAAAGGTTTTGACAAAGTATTTTTCATTTTGAAGGGAAAAACAGTTTCATAAAATTTGACATCTCTGGAATAAAAGATATTTTTTGTTTCTAAGCTCAAAAGTTTATAACCTTTTTTCTCATTTGAATAACCAATAAAGACACTTTTCTCAGACCTACTACCAAATTTATCAGAGATGTTGAGAATGGTGACATAGCATAAGCAGCCAAAGACTCTAAGGAGAGAGAGTGAAGGGTCATGCCCATACACAAGGGAGAAAGGGGACTTGCCAGACAGAACTGAAGAGGGTAACCTGTTTATGACTTAGGCAGCAGTTAGAACACATTCAGGCCAAAGATATAAAGGTAATTCCCCCTGAAACATAAGGGATCTAGCTACATTAAGGAGATGCCTATGTTTCCTTTCTGCAATACCATTTTGTTGTGGTGTATAAACACAAGAGGTTTGATGTAGAATTCCTTTTTCATGAAAGAAGTGTTGAAGTTTATTATTAACAAATTCTGTCCCATTATCACTTCTGAAAGTCTTAACATTGTGTTCAAATTGATTTGATAGCATATGAGTAAAATTAACAATGGAAACATAAACATCATCCTTTCCCTTAAGCATATAAATCCACACTGCCCTAGAATAGTCATCAACAATAGTTAAAAAATATTTGTAACCATCTCTACTAGTGACTTTATATGGTCCCCATACATCTAGATGAACAAGTTGACCAATTTTAGTTGACTTATGTTCACTTAGAGGGAATGGTTCCCTGGTTTGTTTAGCCTTGTTGCAAGTATCACAAAGATGGTCAAATTCAGATGAGCTATCAAGTTTAAGGGTGGATTTAAGGATATGAAGGACTTGGTCAGAGGGATGACCAAGTCTTTGATGCCAAAGATTTCTAGAAACATGACAAACAGAAATGCAGTTATTAGAGGTAATCTTACATGTAGAATCAATATCAAACTTATATAACCCATTGCATTGTTTACCAATCCCCACAATCCTTTTTTGATGTAAATCCTGTATATAGCAATTAGATTCATTAAACCCAACAAACATCTTATTGTCTCTAGCAATCTTATGAACAGACAGCAGACTAACATTGTACTCAGGAACAACCAGAACATCAAAAAGAGTTAGGTCTTTATTGACTTTTAAGTCACCAATTTTAGTGATTAGGGCCTGAGTACCATTGGGATGTCCAACAGTTAGACCAAGATTTGAAATGTCAACAACATTAATTAAAAATTTGGCAGATACAGTCATGTGCTGATTTGCACCAGAGTCAACAATCTAACCAAGACTGATGTTTCCAGATAAAGTTTTTGTGTTGTTGAAAAATTTGTTGAAGTTTATGTTAAACTTAACACTGCCATTAAAGAAGGTTCCTGAAAAAATTTTACTTGCCATGTTGGCATTAGCAGAAGACACATTGTTGTCATTAAGAAGACTCATAAGTCTGGAGAGCTGTTCATTAGACAAAGAGACAGGAGAGTTGCTAGAGTTGCTAGCACTATTATCAGTGGTACGATTAGTATCAGCAGAAACATTGTTACTGCTGAAGTGTTTAGAATTAAAATTCCTTTTGACATATCCAGCAGGATAACCGACTAGATCATAACATCTATCAACAGTGTGACCAGGTTTTTTGCAGTTAGTACATTTGAGATTCATGTTTGGTCCTCTGTTGTTTGAGCGGTTACCAGCATTAAAACCAGAAATTTTAAAATTGTTGTTGTTAAATCCTTTTTTGTTATCAAAAAATTTTCCACCATCAGAAGTTTTTGCAGCAAAAGCTGTAGAATTGGGTTTAGCAGAGCTATTCCCAAATGAAACATTTCTGTGAGATTCCTCTCCAGAGACAAACTTTCACTTGCTTCCTCTCACAGTCCATCGCTCTAGTGTCTACAGTTTTGACATTAGGCAAAGGATCTCTGGTTAAAATATTGCTTCTGATGGTAACATAGGAGTCATCAAGACCCATAAGAAATTGCATTAACTTGATTAGCTGATTGTGTTTCTCAAAATGTTTTGCAGCCTCACAAGTGCAAGGAGGCAAGCTAATCATACAATCAAATTGTTTCCATAAAGAGTTAAGGTTGTTATAATAATCAGCAAGAGAGGACCCACTTTGACTAAGAGAGTTTATATTTTTATGCAAATTAAAGATAGCTGAACCATCAACCTTATCATAGGTATCTTTAAGATCATTCCACATTTCATAAGCAGTTTTAGCATATATAGCACCAGCAAATAGTTCGGGGCTGAGAGAGTTAAGAATCCAAGTAACCACAACAGAGTTACAGGTATCCCATTGATTAGCAAGACTAGGGTTCGAATCATCTCTTATGCAAGTACCATCAATAAACCCTAACTTATTATGGTTCCTCAAGGCAAAGGTCATGGCCATATTCCAAATTTTGTAATTTTCAGTTCCAGTGAGTTTGATAGTTCCAGTGAGTTTGATAGTAATAATGGGAGTACCATTTGTGTTATTGGGGTGTAAATACAAAGCATCACCAAAGGATAAGCTTTTCTCAGTGGAAGAACCACCACCACCAATATTATCATCACCAATAGCCATAATACAAACAATAAGACAGACACAAATAATAAGATAGACAAAAATACAGACAGAAATGAAAACAAGAGCAGATAGACAGATAAAGAAATAAATAAGACTTTGTAATTAAGAAACAACAAGCACCAAGCCTGTGAACTGGGGTAAACCAGAGCAAGTATTCATACCACTCAGAGGTGGCAGATCAAGATGTTAGTTTACCCGTTTGCACCCACAAAGACTTAAGTACTGTTTGTTTGAAGAAGAGATTAGATTTAGACTTACAGAGCAATATGCAACGGAAAGAATAAATTACAGTATTAAATAACCAGTGATTATGCCAATAGCAATAACCACAGACCACCAAGTTGTTGCTGAAGAGATGTCCCCAAGTTTCCACAAAGAAACCCTTGGATGTAGAATCAATAATGATTATGAGCCTGACGCTCTGATACCATGTACGAAAGTATCAACAACAACAAGTAAACAGAAGAACTTTTATTCAAACCTAAGCCTCAATAGTCGGCTTAGATTATATCAACAATAGTATCCAAAATGTTACAAGATTAGATTAATGTCAATGAGACAATAATCATACAAATACAAAGAAGAGACAAGATCAGTGAAATGATCAAAGAGAAGAGAAGAGTGTGAGAAAATGACTGCACACTCAAGTATATGTAACCCTAGATTAAGGGACTTATTAAATAGGAGATAAAGATACACTAAGACCCCTCTAACGGCTATAAATGACTCATCAGCAGAAACAAGAAAAGCTTCAGCAGAAATGAACGTCTTGGAACTTTAAACCATTTATGCTTTGTCCATGATTAACCCCTGTAATAGTACTGCAATGATCATAACTTGAAAGCCATTAGCAATTGATAGAGTGATATGTTTACCACAGATTAATACCCCAAAATTTAACACAGCTCAATACCTACAGGTCCTAAACTGCCAGAAAACGTACACTAATATCTCTTGTCATCAAATAGCAATAATATTGAAACATTTAATCAAACACTTGGTGTGCGGTTCATATCATAATTTTCAATCATCAAAAGTCTTGTACTCATTGACTTAATCTTACAATATAAACACAGGAATAAAAGGAAAGGTACCTTTGGTTGAATAGCTATTCGTGATGGCATAGCAGGGTTGCGGTTGAAGTGGTGATTCATGGAGAAGAGATCCGATTAAGAACACCAGGGTCGGTTTAGTTGTAGAGAAGAAGTGAGTTGGGGGGAGTAGTTTTAATAAAAATGTGTAGTTTTTATAGTTTTAATAAAAGGTGTAATCTAAAAGTATTTTACAGATCTGTAAAAAAAAAAGATAAGAGTCAAAAGTACAAATTTTAAAAAAACGCTCAAATTAATTCGCTTAAGTCGCTCAACATTAGAAAGGAGCAAAAGGAATAAAATAATACTTTCCAAAGTTTGACTTTTTCCTCGAAAATATCAAAAAAAAAATCGCTCGAATCTTAAAAAGTCGTTGGATATAAGTGATTATAAATCATAGGTACGAAAAGGTAATTTCAATGACTTGGTTCTGAAAAGTGGAAGGACACTTGGCACTCTTAGATTGGAAGGAAAAAGTCGCAAGTCTCAAGGTCTATTTTGGAAATACCCAAACTTTTTTCCTAGAAAGTGTTGACACCTTGAACAAAAGGTGTGTTCTCATAATTAGCCCTTATATATATATACTAAAACCCATTGCGGGGCACTGTAGCTACAGTGGATACTCAATTTTCAGTTTAGCCCCTTTTAGCCCCTTAGGTTACTGATCAATTGCAAAGTTAGTCCTTAACGTCCGTTACCTAACAATCGTGGATTAAATTTGCAACGTAACAATATCTTCAGGGGCTATTTCTGTGCAAATATTAAGCAAAAACAGCCCCTGAGGCTAACTTTTTTTTTCACTGTTAGTCCCTAAGGACTAACGTTGCAACAACGCGTCAGTTTCAGGGACTAAAAACAAAAATATCACTGCTACAGTGCGCAACAGTACCAAACAGTGTTTGCTACAGTGCACTTACAGTTTGGAATAGTGCGTGCACTGTTCATCCGCCATTTACACTTTTAGTCCTTCAAATTAGCTTCAAATCGTACCGTTAGTCCCCCGTTATCGACCTTTTGCAAATTTCGTCCTTAATAACAAAAAAAAAAAAAAAAAAAAAAACAATTTTTTTTTCCGACTTAGATTAAACACAACACCCCCGCTCGTGTTTATATCGTATTTAATATTACACAAGATGGTGCAATGGAAATACGTCGTTTATATATTCAACAAGGATATCTTCCTAAGCTTATCTGACAATGAGCCTTTCAAAAAATAAATAAATACAAAATGCTTATCTAATAATGAAAGCAATGTTTATGATCACAATTCCATTGAAATATGATTCTATTCAGTCAACAAATGGCAATTCATGAGATAAGTCGACATAGAAACTACAGGAATACAAATGAATAATAAAATTAAATTAAAAAAAAAACAAAAAAAAAAACGTAACGTATAATTTGTTCTTTCAGTGATAGGAGCCTTTTGCCCGTTTGTCATTCAAGTATGGAGATCAAAAGCAGGAAGTGCACAGATGTGTTCTTAATATTTATGCTGATTTGCCTTCAGATATGCTCAAAAGCACACGAAGATTCATCATACAAGGAGATCCCAGTGGAAGTGATTCTAGATAAGGGATCATGGGTCGGAAAGATTGTTCATAGCTGCATGACCATGGCACTATCTGACTTTTACACCTTTAACAACCACTACAAAACAAGGATAGTTCTCCACAGTAGGGATACACATGGAGAACCACTGCATGCTCTATCCGCAGGTAAATAACGTACTATTTCAGATTATATTTGATATATGCTTAAGACGATAAAATATCTCTTACAACTTCCAAGATATAAAGGGTCAAACTAAAGCAAAGTGATACTTGCCATATCTAATTGGAGAAAAAATAGAGAGCAAACTATAACTGAAACTAGAATCAGAATGGGTCTAGTGTGAATCCTAAACCGTAATGGTTTCTCCTTTTGTGGTTGGTAAGACATTCTAAAAGTTAACCAGATACTAAATTTAAGACGTCGCAAATTTTATACGATTTTCTTGTTTTCCTGCCAGGTCTTGATCTATTGGAGAAGCAGAAAGTCCAAGCAATCATAGCATCTGAGTCAGCAACCGAAGCAAAGTTTCTTGCAGTAATAGGAGACGAAGCTAGAGTACCTATTCTTTCTTTTTCACCAACTCCATCTTCCAACAAACATCCTTATTTCCTTCAAGTTTCACAAGATGAAACTACTCAATTTAAAGCCATTGCTGCAATGGCAGAATCGTTTAAATGGAAAAATGTTATTCTCATATTTGAGGACGCTGCAAATGAGATAGAAGTGGCAAGGCTTATGACTAATATCTTACAAGAGAAGAACATTTTTGTAACGTATATGAGCCTAATTTCAACCTCTTCCAGCAATGGACTAGTTCATGAAGAGCTTCACAAGCTTTCAGCTATGCAAACAAACATATACATCATGCATGCTTGTCATTCTCTTGCATCCCGTGTTTTATCAAAAGCAAAATATTTTGGATTGATGGATGCGGGATACAAATGGATTATCACAAGTAAAACTATGGACTTTTTCAACTTCATGGATGGTGAAGTTGTTGAGTCTATGCAAGGTGTGGTGGGTTTTAGATCATATATTCCACAGTCAAGGCATCTTCAGAAATTCACATTGAAATGGAGAAAGGAACAGCATGCTATGGACCCTTTGATGGAGCTCAAGAAAATAAACCCTTACGGTGTCTGGGCATATGATGCAGTTTCTGCACTAGCAATGGCTATATTGAGAGGACACAGACATCTAGCACACTTCCAAGGGATACATTTCTTATGGATCAGATGTTAAGAATCTCATTTCGTGGTTTGGCGGGTACTTTCCAACTTATGAATGGTAGGATGAGTACACAGGTCTTAGAAATAATAAACGTGATAGGTAACAGGGAGCGAAGGGTTGGGTTTTGGACAGAGGGTGTTGGTTTAACCAGAAAGATTGATGGGCTAAATTCAACTCCTGATATCATCTTGCCAGAAGGTGTCTCAACTAATCCACATAGGATGTTACAAACGAGCAGAAAAACCCTCAGAATCGGCATTCCATTGGTATCCAGACCAGGGAGACTTTTTCAAGTGAGTTATGATGATCAAACTAATTCAACAGTCGTTTCAGGGTTTTGTGAAGAAGTATTCCGAGTCGCCTTTAATGGATTAGGTCGCCATGTAGCCTTTGAGTATATTCCATTTATGGGAAAAGCTGAAATTGGCAAAGTAAATTACAATGACCTTATAGATCGAGTCCATAATGGGGTATGCATATTATATAAACCAGTATTCTTTGTCATCAATATATATTGGGAAAGAAATATAACTTATAATCTATTATTATCATTTGCATCAGGAATTTGATGCTGCAATTGGAGATATAACAATCACAGCTAATAGATCTAAATATGTTGACTTCACATTGCCATTTACGGATATTGGCCTTGCAACACTATCAAGAAACGCCAATACAAGCATTTGGATCTTTATGAAACCACTTAGTTCAGATCTTTGGATTGTGTCTGCTTGTTTCTTTATTTTGATTGGCATTGTCGTTTGGATACTTGAACATCGGACAAATGAAGAATTTCAAGGTTCAATAGCAGAACAAATCGGGACAACCTTCTGGTTTGCCTTTTCTACACTTGTTTATGCTCATAGTAAGCCCTAACACCCTGTTTTAGTAGTTGTTGTTGTTTTTCTTTGTCACAAACACATCTAAGTATAATGACGAACAGAAATTTAGTAAGAGCTAAACCATATTATGTTTACGTTTTGAAAATTTCAGGGGAGAAGCTGCAGAGTAATTTGTCAAGACTTGTAGTCATAGTGTGGTTGTTCGTAGTGCTTGTGCTTGTTTCAAGTTACACTGCAACATTAAGTTCGCTATTAACTGTTGAACAACTTCAGTTAGCATCAAAGAGAGGATCTATTGGATACACGTATGGCCCTGCACAGAGAGCACTTTTTAAAACCATTTTTAAAGACACCATATTGAAGTATTCTTCACCAGAGGAATATGCTGATGCTTTGACACGTGGCAGTAAAAACGGTGGTGTTGATGCAATTGTTGCTGAAATTCCTTATATTAAGGAATTTCTTGCACAATATCCATCTGGCTACTCGATGACCGTATCTGAAACTATGACCAATGGTTTTGGCTTTGTGAGTCTCTTCACTATACAATTCTTTAATATTAGCGTTAACATGGGTAAGAGGTCAAAGAAGGTCAGTCTTTTGAAGGGATGAGAACTATATTACCCAAGTCTTTTTTATTGATTAAAATGAGTTAGGAGGTTTTATGCATTAAACATACAATGTTGGGTCACTTTTGACCCGTGCAACCACTTTTTACGCTAATCTGTTTCTTTACCTTCAGTTTGACCCGCTAAAGATAGAATGTAACTGGAATCTACCTGTTCAGTCTTAAATAGGTCAAAATTTGACATTGTAGATAAAGTCTATCCTAGTCAAATCTTAGGTATAAAAATGTGCAGGCATTCCCGAAAGGTTCAACGTTGGCTGCTGAGATGTCAATTCAGATTGCCAAATTACGAGAAGACGGGACTTTAAAGTCACTGGAGGATAAGTGGTTTAATAAAAAATCAGATTCCGTGACTGCGCCCAAAATTTTAAACTTTGAAGGTTTCCGTGGTCTATTTCTTATCAGTGGGGTTTCAATGGCATCTGCACTTTTCCTATACATGCTTTATTTTGTACATGAGAAGTGCATTTCCAGTACATCATGAGGTTTCTCATACCTAGATTCGCTAGTCTTGTATAAAGAATATGGCCCAATTTCGAATTACAGCGTTCACATATATCTTGTATGAATTTGTATTTGTTGTACTGCTGTACTAGTTATCCCCTTACTTTGTTGGCTTGCACATACGCACCGCGATCACATCAGTATGATTAGCATAGGTTACCAACTTATGAGAATTTGGCTGCTATATATGGAGGAGGATCAAATAGAAAGCTCGTTTCTTTCTAAAAAAGGATTACCTGATAAGTAGCCTCCCTCGAAAAACTAAAAGGGAAGTCAGATAGCAGCTCCACAGAGCACATTTGTGGTTTTAGCCTTCCACATTCTTCTTTATGAACAATTAGCTATATGTATCCAATTAATACAACCACGTAGCATGACCGGTTATACAGTTAATTCAGTATTTAATCATAATTAGGGTTTCAATAAACCTGATCATAAACGGCGCAATAAAATACGTCGCCACAACCGTCGCAGCGGTGGTTAGGTTCGCCGGAACACCACCGGCTTCCTTTTCCGGCACATTCCATTTATTTCCGAAGGTTGTTACACACACTCACACAGTCCCTGTGTGTTTTGTTTTTTTTGTAAAAACATTGTTCATTTTCTACCCCTCTATTATGTTACACATCGCAGAAATATTAGTCGTACTAGAAAGGTCAAATACTTTTTCTTAAAAAAACAAGTACGTGCTCGGGCCGGGACATAAGTCTGTGTTCGAGAACTGAGCACGAGGCCGAATCGGTGTGGACGAAGTCCCAAGCAGTGTTTGTTTTTTCTTATCAAAAACTGTTTTCAAATTTTGGTTGAAAGTGGGAAAAGAAACTGAAAGAAGCGCGTTTGTTTTTTTCTATTCTGTCTGCAAGCGGGAAGAGTGATTGAAAGAAGTGTGTTTGTATAGTTTTAGATAGGGTTTTAGTCGTACAATAGCAACGTACTTTCAGTTTTGTACTCTTTTTTGTTCCACTTAATGTAATGTACTATCAGGTTTTGTGCTAGTTTGGTACGTGCAAGTTTGTTTTACCGGATAATGGTTTGAGTTAATTACATGAATGGTCCCTGTGATTTGTGGAGTATCACGAATTTAGTCCTTCATAATTTTTGTTAAGTTTTTTTATACGTTTTCGTCTGTTTTTATACGGTTTCGTCCGTTTTTATATGTTTTCGTCCATTTTCTTACGTTTTTATACATTGTTGTCTGTTTTCTTACGTTTTTATACGTTTTCCTCCGATTTTTACGTTTTCGTCTGTTTTTTTACGGTTTCCTCCGATTTTTTACGTTTTCGTCCGTTTTTTTACGTTTTCGTCTGTTTTTTTACGTTTTCATATGATTTTTTACGTTTTCGTCTGTTTTTTTACGTTTTCATTTGTTTTTTACGTTTTCGTCCGTATTTTTACGTTTTCGTCTGTTTTTTATGTTTTCCTCCGCTTGTTTACGTTTTCGTCTGACTTTATACGTTTTCGTCCATTTTTTACATTTTCATTTGTTTTTTTATGGTTTTCTTCGATTTTTTACGTTTTCCTCCATTTTTTACGTTTTCCTCCATTTTTTACGTTTTCCTTCGATTTTTTACGTTTCCGTCCATTTTTTACGTTTTCATACGAAAGCTTAGAAAAACGGACGAAAATTGACAAAAACGTAAAAAACGGACGAAAACATAAAAAATAAAAGAAAGACGTAAAAAAATAGAGGAAAACGTAATAAAACGGACGAAAACATTAAAAAAAATGATGAAAACGTAAAAATCATACGAAAAAGTAAAAAGTCGGACGAAAACGTAAAAAAATGGAGGAAAACATAAAAAAACGGACGAAAACGTAAAAATACGGACGAAAACGTAAAAAAACATAGAAAAACGTAAAAAAACAGACGAAAACGTAAAAAATCTCAGGAAAAGGTAAAAACATACGAAAACATAAAAAGCGGACGAAAACATAAAAAATCGGATTAAAGCGTAAAAAAAAGTTGAAAACGCAAAAAAACGGACGAAAAATGACTTTTTATCCGGTAGCCCGTACTTTGACGTACCAAGGTAACACTAAACCTGAAAGTACGTTGCATTAAGTGGACCATTTATATGCTAAAAATATTTCACTTAGATTTTTATCCGGTAAAATGGCTTTTTATCCGGTAGCCCGTACTTTGACCTACCAAGGTAGCACAAAACCTGAAAGTACGTTGCATTAAGTGGAACAAAAAAAATACACGTACCAAAACGATACAAAGGTGAAAGTACGTTGTTATTATACGACTAAAACCCTTTTAGATATAAGAGGCAAAAAGGACTTGTTCCTCTTCAAATTTGTAGAATATTTTGACTGACTATCACTTCTTGTATTTTAATTACTTTAAAATTCACTTCTTCTATCGCAGACATCAAACATACGGAAAAACAAACACAACACTCACTGCCATCAAGCATGCGGAGGCCGAGCCAATAAATGGGAATTAGGCTGAAGAAAGTCTTGTTTTATCGAGGTCAACTCAATCTTATTGGCGTTGAGTGTTGGGATATATATGAAATACCTTTATTATACTAAACCGTGTATTTCAGTTGTTTTAAAATGTTTGGAGTCGTTATGTATTCTAAACAGATGTTTTTAGCCTACTACTTATGAACAACAAAGCACCAACTACTAACTTCTCCTTGTATAATTCACCTTTTTCAAATTCGTATCGTAAATTTAATGTAAGTATGCCTTTTTCAGCTTGATGTTAATACATTGTTTAGCACTAGTAGCCATTTAAAAACACCCACCCCCGAATAGCAAATGATACAATGTTTTAATATATAGTACAATGCCAAAGAAAATCATAAAAAAATACGTAATAATTTAAGATATATTAACCCTTATAATTATTAAGTCAAGATTTAAAAATGGAACTTAGAGAGTTGTTTTTATTGGGCTTTTGGTGTCCATTGAGAATACTGGTCGTTGAAAATCTACAAATAAATGGGCCTATTTTTCATAAGCCCAAAAGACCCGAAGGTAGGGGTGTTCATGGGTTGGGTAATATCCAAATAAATCGAAAACCGAAACCGAACCGAATCGAAAATAATCGAACCGAACTCGTAACCGAACCGAAATTGCCAAAACCGAACCGAACCGAAATAAAAGTTCGGTTTTCGGTTCGGTTATGGTTTTAGCAATCCAAACCGATAACCGAACCGAAAACCGAAATTAAATAAATATATATATATTTTTATATATTTATATTAAAAATATATATTAAAACTCTTTTATAATATATATATATATAATATTTTTAAGCTTGAAAAAAAAAAATTTCAAAAAATATATATAAATAAATGAATAAATTATTAAATTTAGGTAATTCGGGTTATTCGGTTCGGTTTTCGGTTATTGGGGGTTCGGTTTTCGGTTTTCGGTTCGGTTGAGTTAAATTGAATTCGGTTCGGTTCGGTTCTCGGTTATACCCAGAAAAAAAAATTAACCGAACAAACCGAACCGAACAAACCGAATAAACCGATAACCGAACCGATGAACACCCCTACCCGAAGGTATCAAATAACTTTAACAAACATTTTCAGTTTTTTTTCATTTTACTGCACGCACACTCTCTTTCGGTTCCAAGAACATCATGGCAAACATTAAAAGTGGAGCATCATAATCATAATCACCATCCTTATCAGAGCTTATTTGAAAGAAGGAATTATGTTAGTAAATCCAAAACCACCCCTCCTCCTCCTGTTAAATGGCTCAAAAAATGGTACACTACTATCTTCTTCTTTTTTCATAATGCACACCAACTGTTTGATTAAATGTCTTTACAAGAACTGATCTTTGGGGGTGTTTGGGAAATGGGTGTTGTTTGTTTTGATGCATTAGGTGGTTTTTGGAGAAAAAAATGAAGATGTTTATAAGTGTGTATGTGTTTGGTTTTGCTCATTAGTTAGGCTGTTTGTTTCGGCTTATGGTTTATTTGGTTTTGGGCTTATGTTTCATAACCTCACTTTTTGTGCCTTATATAAGCTTATTGGCCAAAAAGTTTCAAAATAAGCCACAAAAGGTGAGCCCAAAATCAAATAAGCCACAAGCTGGCTATATAAGCCGAAACAAACACCCCCTAAGGCAGGGTATCGGTTTACGTGTTATGAAAATGCAATGACTTAACCACTAAGTGGTAGACTAAACTCTCAAGTGGTCACGCCAACCTTCCTAAAAAAAGGAGGACTTAACCCAATTTCAGTCTGTCTTTGTGAATTATTGACAAGAAATGATTTTTGTGGGTGTTTGGGAAATGGGTTTGTTTGTTTTAGTCGGCTTAGCTAATTCATGTGTTTTTATAATAGAAACATGAGTAGTTATAACTTATAAGTACAAACACCAAGGTAGCTTAGTGGTCTTGGGTTAAAATGTCACTGGTACACTTCTTGGCCAGGGAAAGGGTCGGAAACGGTCACGAGGGATACCCTGGTTAGGCCGCGTATCTGAGTATAGTTATAAGGTGATCAAATACTTGTTAGGTCGGCTTATTTATCTACTACTGTGTTTTAAGAATGCGATAAGGTGATCAAATACTTGTTAATAAGTGGTTATCCACTTGTTGAAGAGTTAAAGGATTTTTTTTGGAAAATGCATGAGCTCTTATTAATAAGCTAGACCTATCATTGCCTAGTGTTTATGCTTATATGCTTATTTTAAGGTGAAATAAGTTGTTTTGAGGGGGTGTTTGGGTTAGCTTATCTAAAAAAGGTCATGCGAATTAGGTGATGTGGTAAATAAGCACATTCGCAGAGGCTACCGAAAAAAGGTTATTTGTATTTGGATCTCAGCGTATTGTATTTTGAGAAGGCAATAAGCCAATAAGTTGCTAATATATGTTTACCCAATAAGGAGTTTGAGTCGCTTAAAATGGATCCAAAGTTACAAGTTTTCGCTTAAAATGGATCCAAAGTTACAAGTTTTCCTTTAAGTGAAATAAGGTGTTTTCAAATTTACAAGTTTTTATTGAAAATAATTTTTCTGGTGAGGAAATGAAAAAGAAAAATGGCAGAGTACAAAAACAAACAGACATAAATTTAAATTTATTTATATTCTTTTGAAACTAACACACTTGCATCTTACAATCTCAGAGCTCACAATGGAACAACAACCACAAGTCATACATGCTCAAGTGTACCCTGGTGAGACTAACTCGATTTTTGACACTGCAACCACACGAGTCGAAGAAGAGAACGAAATCATCGTTGAAATTCTCAGAAGACATCCCATCAAAACCGCACTTACAGAAACTGCATCAGTACCACAAGTATACATCTACCAACTTTGGAACACCATCAAACACGACTCTCCAACCAACTCACTACGATGCATAATTGATCAACAGGAGGTTGAACTCAATCATGATCTTTGATGACGTATAGTCCGCATTCGGGTCATGAACCCGATCAGTGGACGCTACTAACACTCGAGCCCAATACGAGTGGGCTAACACGGTAACGGTTTGGGCTCACGAAAGCCCAAACCCGAAGTTATTTATGGCCTTGATATCGGATATCTCTTATTTATGGGATATGTATCAACCAACCGACTTAGGCGGGATACGCCGAAGGTTGTGGAACACGAAACCAACAAGGATTTGGTATGTATATAAAGGGCATCTCGGCCCTCATTAAAGGTACGATCACAAAACTCAACTCTCCACTAAACCCTAAAAACCGATTACTTACTCTCACGCCGAAGGATAATCGTGGGAGACAATCCCACGATAAGCCTAACGGTGTTTTCTGTTTTCTTAGTGCGCAGGTCTCAAGCATCAAGGTCTAATTGATACGAGAACCGGAGTCCAAAGAAGGAACGCCCAACTTTTGTATCAACAAGTGGCGCCATCCACATACCCGCCAGGCGCGCCTGGCCGAAACTGGGGTCCAGAGGTGAAAACAGACACCCTCGCTCTAGAAGGAGTCGCGCCCGAACTAGCGCCAAGTGACTTCGTGTCTCAAAACTACGAAACCTTGGCTGCCCTCATGCAAGAGGAAGCGAAAAAGAGGTCGAGTCAGATCCTGCAAGCCCGACTCAACTTCGACTCAGAGTATGAGACATCCCCATCGCGTCACCAAAGGGAGAGGCGCGAGAGGGACAGCCGCCGGCCCCCAGTGTTTACCAGGATCGGGAGGAGAGTTGTGAACGATGAAGCAGCTGACCTACAGTATCTGGGAGAACACGAAGATGATGGACGGCGTACCAATGTCCACGCTAGGCTTGGTAGCCGCAGGGTCCACGACAGACTTGGACGACGACACTCCCCAAGTGAAAGCTCTTCGAGCTCGGATTCCGAGGGAAGTCGGCGCAAGCGCCGAAAAAGGGGAAGCTCATCCTCCAGTTACTCCTCAGATAACGAGGACAGAGA
The DNA here is from genome assembly GCA_019973895.1 of Chrysanthemum seticuspe. NCBI lineage: Eukaryota > Viridiplantae > Streptophyta > Magnoliopsida > Asterales > Asteraceae > Chrysanthemum > Chrysanthemum seticuspe. The sequence goes on from BPTQ01000009.1 coordinate 32,912,549, forward strand.
AACAGGACACTGGAAGTCCAGGGGAAGATGGCCCCGCCAAAAGGTGGATGCGTTCACTCGGCGCATCAACGATTTTTCAGAAGATAAGAGAAGGCGCATGCCCGCCAATGTGAAAACCTACGATGGAACAGGTGATCCGGACGATCACCTAAAAATTTTTGAGTCAGCTGCTACCATCGAAAATTGGCCACAACCTGTGTGGTGCCACATGTTCAATTCCACATTAGTGGGAAATGCGCGAAACTGGTTCAGTAAGCTACCACGCAGAAGCATTGGTGGTTTTGAAGAGTTGCGGAAGGCGTTTCGCCTGAACTTTACTCAAAGGAAGAAGTGCGCCAAAAACCCTGTTGAACTTGCCAGGGTAAAACAGCACCAGGGGGAATCTACAAGCGCTTATGTGGAACGTTACAAAGACGAGTGCATACATGTCAAGGCATGCCCCGAAATACTAAAGATCTCAGGGTTTATGAACGGAATCAATAACCCGGAACTCATCAAAAGGTTGAACGACAAGGTCCCTCAAACCTTTGATGAACTTATGAAACGCACGAGGTCCTTTATACAAGGAGAAGCTGCTGCGGCAGACAGCAAGAAAGGCTACTCAAACTATTGGTCACAAGAACAGCCTAGGAGACAATCCAATGACCAGAGTAGCAACCGCAACAAGAACTACCGCGGTCAGGGGAGCTGACGAGAGAATGACAAGTATACCCCGCTAACCAAGAATCCAAAGGAGATATTCGCAATGGAAGGCGCGAACTTCCCGAGACCCCCACCAATGCGCACCCCAGAAGAGCGGCGCGTGGGGAACGGATACTGTGACTTTCATGGACAGAAGGGCCACACCACCAATGAGTGTGTCCAATTGCGCCAACTAATTGATAAGTTAGTAAAAGAAGGCAGATTGGACCATTTAGTTAAGAACATCAAAGATGGGAAAGATAAGCAAAAGACTGGGAACAAGAAAGAAGCACCCAAAGATAAGGCTGATACCATTTACATGATACAATCATGGCAGCGAAAGACTAGGCAGAAGGTTAGCCAAAAGTTTTCCTGTGGAAGTGAAATTTCTTTCCCCACCTTGGCTGCGGACAACGCAGTGGTAGAACCACTTACCATCGAAATTAATGCAGGGGGTCACGATATCCACCGCATGTATGTTGATGGAGGAGCATCCGCAGATATAATGTATGAACATTGTTTCAAGCGACTGCGACCTGAGATACGAAGTCAGTTAAGCCCGGCCATGACGTCGTTGACTGGTTTTACCGGAGAAAAGATATGGCCCATGGGGCAAATACGCCTACTAGTCAATGTTGGTAATAAGGAACACTCTACGACAGCCTGGATGAACTTTATGGTGATCAGATCCCCTTCGCCATACAATGGCATTATTGGAAGGCCAGAAATATCAGCCATACGCGCGGTACCGTCTACAGTACATGGGATGCTCAAGTTCCCGGTGGAGGGGGGCATTGTTACTCTCTACAATACCACCATACCACCTGGAGAATGTAACACGATTACATGTGAGACGGCACACATCCCAGAACAGCGCGCAACTAAAGTATCAAACCTGAGGGTCGCAATTTATCCTGATTACCCAGAGCAAGAAGTATCGATTGGGGGATCGTTGTCTGATAAAGGCAGGGCGACCGTGTGCGCACTCTTACAAAAGAATCTGGATATCTTTGCATGGGAACCAAAGCACATGACTGGTGTGCCACGCTCGATTACAGAACACAAGTTGAGAATCCGACAAGGATACTCCCCAGTACGACAGAAGAAGCGCGACCAGGCTCCAGAGCGCGCAAAAGCCATTCTGGAGGAAGTACACAAACTTGTGGATGCAGGTATCATGCGAGAAGTCTATTACCATGACTGGCTTTCCAACCCAGTGATGGTCAAGAAGAGCGATGGTAGTTGGCGGATGTGCGTGGACTTCATGGATCTCAACAAAGCATGTCCACAAGACTGCTACCCACTACCAGAGATAGATTGGAAGGTAGAATCTTTGTGCGGATACCCACTTAAATGTTTCTTAGACGCATACAAAGGGTACCACCAAATCCAAATGGCTAAAGAAGATGAGGAAAAAACGGCCTTCCATACAAGCCAAGGCGTCTATTGTTATACAAAGATGCCCTTTGGCTTAAAGAATGCAGGCGCCACCTACCAGCGATTGGTAGATAACGCATTTGAAAAACAGGTGGGCCGCAACCTAGAGGTTTATGTTGACGACCTTGTCATAAAAAGCCATACTGAGGACGAATTTGTGCGCGACATTGAGGAAACATTTAAGACACTACGAAAGATCAACATGAAGTTAAATCCTAAGAAATGCACCTTTGGCGCTACAGAAGGCATGTTCCTTGGATATTTGATAGAGCTTGATGGCATTAAACCGTGTCCAGAAAAAACGAAGGCTGTCATCCAACTTCCTTCACCACGCACGTTGAAAGAAGTCCAGTCTCTGAATGGAAAACTAGCCGGTTTGAACAGATTTTTGTCCAAATCAGCAGATAAGTCACTCCCCCTCTTCAAAACGCTCAAGAAGTGTACAAAAAAGGGAGACTTTTGCTGGACTACGGAAGCAGAAGAAGCTTTCATACAGCTTAAACAACACATAGCAGCGCTCCCCACGCTAGTCGCGCCCCGCCCAGGGGAAGAATTAATTATGTACTTATTTGCGACTCATGGAGCAGTCAGCGCGGTGCTACTGAAGGATAGGAATTCAGTACAAACACCGGTATATTTTGTAAGCAAAGCACTCAAGAAAACGGAGGTTAACTATAGCACAATGGAGAAGTTGGTCTTGGCATTAGTATTCGCCGCCAAAAGGTTGCGCAGGTACTTCCAGGCGCACCCAATAGCGGTGATCACAGACCAACCTATCAAGCAAGTCATCTCCAAACCTGACGCATCAGGACGACTACAGAAGTGGAGTATGCTGCTAGGTGAGCATAACATCTCCTACAGACCGCGTACTGCGGTTAAGGGGCAGATACTAGCAGACTTCATCATCGAAAAACCAGATACTGATGATGCACCTTCACAAAGCGAGGTGGAACTACAAGAACCATGGATCCTATTCACGAATGGATCTTCATGCGTGGATGGGTCAGGCGCAGGCCTTATCCTCACGAGTCCAGAAGGAATGGAATTCACTTACGCACTGCGTTTTGAATTCACAGCCACAAACAACGAGGCAGAGTATGAAGCCCTGATTGATGGATTACGCATTGCAGCTCGAATGGGCATACGCAACCTAGAAGCAAATGTGGATTCCCGATTAGTAGCCAACCATGTGTTGGGCGAATATGTGGCTAAAGAGGAAAACATGGTTCAATACCTCGACAAGACCAAGTCACTAATCCAGAGTTTTGACAGGTTTACCATCAAACAAGTTCCTAGAGGGGAAAACAGAAAGGCGGATGCACTAAGCAAGACTGCATCCACAAGCTTTGCGCACCTGTCAAAACAAGTATTGGTGGAGAATCTCAAGAGCAAATCTATCTCAGAGATGGAGATATCCACGGTGATAGAGGAGCAAGGTCCTACATGGATGACTCCAATCGTCGAGTTTATCAGCAAGGGCATACTGCCCCAGGAGCAGAAGGACGCCCGACGAATACGTCGCACATCACAGAGGTTTGAACTTCGAGATAGTATATTATATCGGCGTTTATTTCTACAACCATGGCTTCGATGTGTCGGACCCCTTCAAGCAGATTACGTACTCTGAGAGATCCACGCCGGTTCATGGAGTATGCACTCAGGACCACGGTCCGTTGTAGCACGCGCCTTACGGTCAGGATACTACTGGCCTACGATGCACCGTGACGCGCGGGATTTGATAAAAAAGTGTGGCGACTGCCAAGTTCATAGACCCATCCCACACCGACCACAACAGGAGCTAACACCTATTACGTCGCCATGGCCATTCTATAAATGGGGTATCGACATTGCAGGCCCCTTCCCTGTTGCAGCAGGGGGACTGAAATTCCTTATTGTGGCTATAGACTATTTCACTAAGTGGATTGAGGCAAAGGCGGTCGCGACAATCATAGGTAATCAGGTAAAACGATTTGTTTGGGAGAATATCGTATGCCGTTTCGGATTACCTGGGGAAATAATTTCGGACAATGGAAAACAATTATGTGACAACCCTTTCAAGGAATGGTGCGAGAAACTAAATATTGAACAGCACTTCACGTCAGTTAAACACCCACAAACCAATGGTTTGGTCGAGCGTGCAAATCATAGTCTGGGGGAAGGAATTAAAGCACGCTTAGACAAACATAAAGGGAGGTGGGTGGATAAATTATCGCATGTTTTGTGGGCGCACCACACGACAATCAAAATTAGCACGGGAGACACTCCCTTTTCTCTTGTCTATGGGACAGAAGCCGTCATACCAGCCGAAATTGGGATGCCAACTATTCGTACTACCGAAGTTAATGTCACAACCAATTACGATGAACGGCGTATAGACTTGGATCTGTTGGAAGAAAGGCGCGAACGCGCAGCTATATGTGAGGCGAGAGCTAAATAAAAAATGAAAGGATACTACGATGCTAAAGTTCGAAGCACCTCATTCAGACCAGGCGACTTTGTATATCGCGCCAATGATGCGAGCCATGCAGAAGATACAGGAAAACTTGGACCGAAGTGGGAAGGACCTTATGAGGTCATTAAAGCATTGGGAAAGGGCGCGTACAAACTGCGTGACATGGATGGTCGTGAGCTACAACGGACATGGAACATTTGCAATCTCAAACGATGTTATCTTTAGGAAAGGCTACGGCCCATCGCACGGACACCCCCACACTTTAGTAAAGTGCTCAATAAGTATCCGTGTATTTACATTCTGTTTTACTTAGGCAAATGTCTTTTTTCTTTTTACAAAACTTGCAAGTATTAATAAAACGTCGCGGTTTCTAGATAACTCCGCGACACATTTCACTTTGTTATTTACATATTATTTATGTCTCAACATTGTTATTATATTATCTTTTGCCTACATGGCGTGCATGCACTTACTAAAAACCACGATGGTAAAAGGATGAGTAAACCTACTAAATAACTCGTTGAGTAAGAGGGTTGCAAACCCATCAACATCGAATCATGCATCCTTGTTAAACACCTTATTCTCAAGACGTTGGAATAAGTTCAATGTGCATCCCACGATGGATGCGCAACAATGAACACTGTGCGCATTTAACAAACTAGGAATCAGGACTCTTGACTCCTTGATATGATATTTACAGTACGCTGCATATCACACCATACACGATTATGATACAAGTACGTAGAAATTATGTTTCAAGTACATTAAGTCATGATTTTCATACACAATTATGGACTTCATATATTACTCGCGTTTATATAACCGTTTGATTCTTAAACAACGAGGACGTTTTTTTGTGCAAAGACAGATAACTAAGTACAAACATTATAATCGCAACCACATTCGATAAAACATATGGATCAACACACCTTCAACAAAAAAGGGAAATTTCATTATGGACCACAAGTTCATACAAAGGATATCTACAAAGATGCTATAGCCTACATACTATTACAACGCCTAAGAGATGAGCTCTCAACACGGTACGCAGCGTCCCCAGCCTCTTTAAGCCTCTTCAACAGATCAGAATCATGGCGCGATATCGTTGCCACACTAACAGGTACCCCGTCGGATCTCGGGAGATGCGTTGCGCCAAGACCACAAAGAATGGCCTTTCCCTTCACGCCCTTCTTCTTGGCAAGCCTCATGGCATGGGCTTCTAAGGATTCTGTCAAAGGGATTTCCTTCTCAAGCACAAAGGGGTTCAGGATATCGCGTGGGCGAGAAAAGATAGGCACTTGCAGCTGTGACTCGTCAGGCTTCAAAAAGTAGTCAGGTTGCGCCTCTGCATCATCAGCACAGTGGCGGGCCAAGGTTAACCCCTCCATAATCAAACCTATGGGATAATCCTGGTCGCGCTCCAACTGGGCAATCTGAGGGAGTTCCAACAGCTTCATCTTCTCCATCACAGCGACCAGATCATCATAGGCACGCTCATTATACCCGGGCACCTGTGCGGCAGGCACTGTCAAAAGGCCGCCCTCATGAAGCTCCTAGCTTTCTCGAAGAATATACATGAGTACTCCGATGAGAATTTCAGGCATAGGTCAGATCCGACAGTACAACGTTCGAAAACAATACGATCACGTTATTGTATACGTTTCATCTAATTTTCGAACGTTGTACCTTGGGAAACGGACGGCAAATAGACGACGAATCCGTTTAAGGGAAACGTGTCAAACAGTGCCTCAATCACGTTATTCTATATGGTTTCATCTAATTTCTGACCCATCATTTTATTGTGTTTATGTTCATACTTCTAATTACAGATTTATGGGTGTTATTGCATTGTATCATAGTGCAAATGGTATTTAAAAAAGTAAGATATGATGAAACCCGCGAATGGTAAAAAGGCATGTTGAATAAGACACAGAATCACAAGTCGCTATTGTAAGACAACATCGATCACATGGTTTAGCTATAAAAACATATTCAAAATTTGCATATCCACCAATGTGGGACAAGTTTACTTTCATTTTGTTTTTCAAAATTTTCCATTTGTCTTTACCGTGTGTGAGAGAGATAATATTTCATCTACAACACCTAACTCTAATCTTGACACATTATAGTTAGTTGCGAAATTCTAAATAGTTACAACCCCTCATAAAGTCTTAATTGTATATATATCAGTATAACAATGTCCAAGTGAACAAAAATCTCACTGACAGTTTATTTTCTTGTTTCGGTTCCAAAAGTTCTCTCAAGCAAATGATTACATGAAAGTCATGTTGGTTTTATGGATATAAATTAGTAGACGTGAGTTAGGATCGAACTCGAGACTATGGGATTGCACACTTTACGTATGAGAATTTAAAGTTAATAATTAAATATAAATGTTGTATTTATTTATTTATTAAACGAAATAACTAACGGACGTTAAGTAATTAATGTAATGGACTAACGGGTGTTAAAGGTATTTGGAAAAGGACTTAATTTCAAAGTTTGGAAGATTCCGGAACCCCTTGGTGAGGTTTAGAACCGATCGTACTAAGGAATTAGGAAACAATCCACAACTTGTTCACCAAGTTTGCTTGGGTATATAAACAAGGCTAGGGGTCTTGTTTTTGCACCTCTTGTATTCATTAGCTAAACCTAAAATTGTTTTGTGTGTGTGTTTTGCTAAAACCGGTTGAACACCATTCATAGGTGTCGATCCACTCTTTTCCAAACATCAAGTTATTTGGTTTGATAAAAACTAGCGTTACTTTAATTCGGTTTAGTACGTGTGTACAAGAACATAGTAATAACATACTTTTGTTATTGTCTTGGATTGAATTACAAAACGGTAAGGGGTAATTCATATAATCCTAACTAAATCAAATTAGGGTTCATCCGTTACTAGTTTGTGGATTTGATTCTTGTTCGGCTAGAATCAAGAAAAGGTACGCATATTCTTTTATGTTAATTAATTATTCGTTAATACATCCTATACGCTTCCGCAATATTACTTTGATGTTTTTGTGATTATTTATTTGAATGTCTTGATATATAATTCCAACAGTGGCATCACGAGTCATTGGTTTTAATGAGTAATTAATTACATAAACGCGTAATAAAACAAATACTTGTATGTTGTTTGCTATGTTAATCTAGGGTTTATGCTTAATTTATGTTTTGGTCGAATTTTTTTTGTAAATTGGGGCGTATCCTATTTTTTTTAAGTCGACATACACATAATTATTTTTAGGGTTTTGAAAATTGTTTGCTAACCTTATTAAAACCTAGAATTAATATTGATTACGTGATTAATTCATGAATAACTTGTTATGTGTCATGGAATTTTTATATGCGATCTTGTGACTTCTTTATAAATTGTTATGATATCCATGATTATACATGCATGTTAGTCATGGATAAGTTGCTTTGATATATTGTTTAATTGTTATGACATATTTATTTATGATAAATCTTGAATTGGGGAAGACTCCAATTATATATATTAATGAATCAATTATGTGCAATTTGGTATAAATTAATTAAGGGTTTACGTAATCGATTCATCGATGTATGTGGCTAACTTTCTATTGCTGGAGTGAAAACCCTAAATTAATATATACATTAATTTAACCTAGATATTGATTATTAATAGGATTTTATCGAATAAGTTGCATGTGGCTACTTGTTTACACGTATAAATTGTTTATTATGTGCGCATTGTTTTTTAGTAGTTTATTTTTTATTTGTTACTTGTTTGTTTATTATGTTAGACAGTTTTAAGCAAAGGGTAATTTTGAATAGAAAAATAATACGGACTAAACAATGGCAAAATTTAATTGTTTTGGAAGAGTTAAGTTGTCAAATAGTTTAATTGATTGGTGACTTTGGTACAATGACTGAACGGCTCACCCATTCGAATGAACTATAAAGGGGTTATTTAAGAAGTGCGCACAGTCACACTGAATGAATGTCTAAGGTTATGCGTTTGCGCTTACCTGGTCCTCTGCCCTCTGTAAGTTCGAATGGAGCTACTTAGTAAGTCATATAATGTACAAGCTCATCTTAAGGGTGAATTAGTTTTAATTCCATGCGCCACTTCGGTGGTAATTATCCGAAACACTAAGTGTTTACACTTATGCAAAAGTACGGTATAATGGACGATAATTAACACTAAATTCCTTGATTGGTGAACCCAATACCTCAGTCAAGACTTTGATAATTTGATCTTTATGAATTTGTAATAAAAAGTTTTTTATTAAATTATGCTACAAGATGAATGCATGACATCTTTGTACATATTTGATTTGACCACATAAAATCAAAACTAGTACCCTTTTAAATTAAGAATATGCCATCTAATTAAAAGGAACACTTGAAGTTGCAATTTACGTCATGACAGTACTTGGCGAGATTGTAATGGAGAGGTAAATCTCTATGTAAAGTCAGACCTTACATGGACATATTTGCAGTTCTTTAAGTTAGATACTTAAGTTGAGTAGGAAGTGAGACCTGGACTCAATGGCATAAGATGGGATGAAACATGTTTATACTTGCAATAGCGTTGGAAAATATAAATCCCATAATGATCTAGGAGTTGGAAATTGTTTGCCAATTAATGTTCGACAGATTACCTTATTATATGCGTTTGTTGCTAGCAGATCAACTGATGTAATGAACCTATGATAATTTGGATCCTAGTTTTCGAGAAAATTATATGGTTATATGTTTATATTACCGTTGGGTATATTTATTTTCTTGAAAAGTGTATTATCGAAAATACTAATACTTGAACTTTTTTCTGTAGAAATGGCTCAAAACACCGATAACACTAACACTGCTCTAAATTCTGCGTTCAAAAGTTTTTTTGATCGAGAAAAGTTGACTGGTTCTAAGAATTTCAATGATTGGCACCGCTCTTTGAGAATTGTCTGTAGAGTTGCTGACCGGTTGAAATATCTTTATGAACCTTGCCCTGCTGAACCAACTGGTCCTGAAGCTACTCAAGCTCAAAAGGACGAATGGAAACTAGAGTATAAGCGTCATAATGATGTGGCTTGTCTTATGTTGGGAACAATGGAATCTGCTCTTCAAAAGCAGTTCGAACATTATTTCCCATATAATATGCTCAATGAACTTCGAACTATGTTTGAGAAACCAGCTGCCGTCGAGATTTATGACTTGACCGACGCGTTACACAGCTGTAGGCAGGGAGAGGGTAAACCCGTAAGTGCTCATGTGCTGGAAATGAAAGGTTACATGGACCAGCTAAAAGCACTTGGCAAAACTTATGATGATGACATGGCTGTGAATCTGATTAATCGATCCCTTAACAAGGATTTTAATGGTTTTGTCAGAAATTTCAATATGCACTGCGTGGGGAAGACAGTTACTGACCTACACGCATTGCTTATTGATTATGAGAAAGGGTTGCCTCAAAAGGTTCCTACTGCCCAGGTACTTGCTATTCAGGGTGGAAGAATTAATAAGCCAAAACCGCAGCGTGCGAACAACAAGAAGGTGAAGGGTAAGGGAAAGGTTGACAAAGGCAAACAGGTGATGGCCTATCAACCTCAACCCAAGAAGAACCCTACTCCTAGGAAGGATAATCCTAAAAAGGATCAAGCATGCCACCACTGTAAGAGCGTTGGGCATTGGAAGAGAAACTGTGCTCTCTATCTTGATGAATTGCGGGCAAATAAGATGAAGTATGAAGGGTCTGCGGGCGCCGGTACTTCTGGTAATTTATTTGTCATTAAATTATTTACTCTAAATCATAATAATTCCTGGGTATATGATACGGGCTGTGGTATTCACATTTGTAATACACTGCAGGGGTTTAGAGTGAAGAGGAAGCTTGCATATGGGGAGCAATATCTGCACGTGGGAAATGGCGCACATGCAGCTGTTGAAGCCATAGGAACGTTTAGTTTAGTATTGCCTTCGGGCTTAGTACTGTTATTGAAAAATTGTCATTACGCACCTTCTATAATTAGAGGTGTTGTTTCCTTTTCAGTTTTGTTGGATGATGGTTTTACTCATACTATTTCACATAATGGAATTGATGTTTCTTTAAATGGTGTATTTTATTTTAAAGCAATTACTGTGAATGGTGTGTTTGAAATTGATATGATTGGAAATGAATCTAACAATAATAATTCGATGTTTAGCATTAACAAGAAGATAAAGTTAGACTTGAATTCTTCTTATCTTTGGCATTGTAGACTTGCTCATATAGGCAAGCAGTGGCGGAGCTTGACTGGCTTGATTGGGGGGGCCAAAAATTTTCGAGAATAAAGTGTAACATTTTTATAAAACACCAAAACGAGAAACAAAACTAGTAAAGTATGAATACTGATTAAACAAATTAGTATTAGTTGACGACTAGTTTCTTGAACTCTTGAAAGCTTTATACATTCACATCTAGTCAAATTATTATAAATGAAGCTAATTTCCACTAGAGAAAAGAATAACAAACCAAATAAGTGAAAAAAAAAATGCAACCATGCATGTTTCTTTTTATTTTAAATTTGACTTTTTCTCCTTAGCGATGTGTTGGTGCCAAGTTTTTAGGATGCACTGTTGCACACCATCTAAAATACTTTTATAAATCCTTGATATTCCTTCTATCCACTAATTGTGAGCAAATATTTAGGGGGGCCAGCACCCCTTCTAGCCCTTGAAATCCTCCGCCATTGTAGGCAAGGCTCGCATGCATAAGCTGAAACAAGAAGGGCTTTTGCAAAATATCAATGATGAATCATTTGATAAATGTGAGTCATGCATATCTGGGAAGATGACTAAGAAACCTTTTCATAGCAATATGGAGAGGGCTTCTGATCTACTTGGTCTTATTCATACTGATGTGTGTGGACCACTTAGACATGTGTCAAAGAGAGGTGCTAGCTACTTCTTAACCTTTACTGATGATTTCAGCGTTATGGTTATGTTTATTTACTTAAGCATAAACATGAGGTGTTTGAAACATTTAAGGTTTTCAAAGCTGAAGTAGAACTGAAATTAGGAAAGAAGATTAAAGCTCTTCGATCAGATAGAGGAGGCGAGTATCTAAGCCAAGAGTTTAAAGATTACTTAGCTGAGAATGAAATTGTCCAGAATCTCACTTCTCCATATACTCCACAACAAAATGGTGTATCTGAGAGAAGAAATCGTACATTGTTGGACATGATACGATCTATGTTTAATCTTACTACTCTATCTTTATCCTTTTGGGATTATGCTTTAGAATCTGTTGTTCGTATTCTAAATATGGTTCCCACAAAGAAGGTTGATAAGACACCATATGAAATATGGCATGGGAAAGCTCCTAACTTGTCTTATTTAAAGTCTGGGGTTGCGAGGCGTATGTTAGACGTGACTCAGCAGATAAACTCCAACAAAGATCTGTAAAGTGTATCTTCGTAGGATACCCTAAGGAAACTATGGGTTACTACTTTTACTATCCAACTGAGAATAAAGTAATTGTTGCTAGGTATGGAGATTTTCTTGAAAAAGATCTCGTATCTCAAGAATTCAGTGGGAGAGTGTATGATCTGGAAGATGCATTACCTTCTGAAAACACTAACGTACTTCCGGTAGAACCTGATAGTCTGGGTCCTCCACCAGAAGTTGAAGTGATTCCCGTTCGTAGATCCGTAAGGAATATACGTGCACCTGAACGTCTATGTCTTAACGTAGAGGTTGAGGAAACTATGTTAGGAGATCTTGGAGAGCCTACTAGTTATAAAGCTACCATGGCAAGTCTTGACAAGGCTAAATGGCAGGTTGCAATGAATGGGGAAATGCAATCCATGAGAGAAAATGAAGTCTGGGTAGAGGTCGACTTACCTCCAAACGCCTCGGTGGTTGGGAGTAAGTGGCTCTATAAGATTAAGACTGACATGGATGGCAATGTACACGTCTATAAAGCTCGTCTAGTTGCGCAAGGTTTTACTCAAACTTATGGCATTGATTAAGAGGAGACCTTTTCTCCTGTAGCAGACATTAGAGCTATTAGAATTCTCATAGCTATAGCAGCATACTATGACTATGAGATATGGCAAATGGATGTCAAAACCGCCTTCTTAAATGGTCGCTTAGATGAAGACATCTATATGAAGCAACCTGAGGGGTTTGTGAATCCACAATTTCCAAACCGTGTATGCAAACTTCAAAGGTCCATTTATGGATTGAAGCAAGCATCAAGGCAATGGAATAAAAGATTTGATGAAGAAATCAAAAGGTATGGATTTGTTCAAAATCTTGATGAGCCATGTGTATATCACAAAGTTAGTGGGAGTGATGTAATTTTCCTAATTCTTTATGTCGATGACATATTAATTATGGGAAAAGACATTCCAAGTATGCAAAATGTTAAGGCATATCTTGGGAAGTGTTTTTCCATGAAGGATTTAGGAGAAGCTGCATACATTCTGGGAATCAAGATCTACCGAGATAGGTCAAAGCGGTTAATTGGTTTAAGTCAAAGCGCTTACATTGATAAAATATTGAAGAGATTCAGTATGCAAAATTCCAAGAAAGGATATTTGCCGATGGAAGTAAAGCATGGCTTATGTAGCGATATGTGTGCTTCAACACCTGCTGAGGTGGCACGCATGCAGAAAGTTCCTTATGCTTCGGCTGTAGGATCTATTATGTATGCTGTGAGATGCACAAGGCCAGATGTGGCGTTCGCTCAAAACATGACCAGTCGATATCAACAGAATCCGGGTGAACTTCACTGGATTGCTGTTAAGCATATTCTGAAGTATCTTAGAAATACTAAAGATATGTTTTTGGTGTATGGTGGAAATCCAGACACAGAGCTTGATGTTATAGGTTACTGTGATGCGTCCTGGCAGTGTGATAAAGATGATACGAAGTCTCAGACGGGTTATGTCTTTGTCATCAATGGAGGAGCAGTTGACTGGAAGAGCAAGAAGCAGAGTACGATTGCGATGTCTGCGACAGAAGCCGAATACATAGCTGCTTCGGAAGCTGCAATGGAGGCTGTTTGGATTAGGAAATTCATTTCAGGGCTTGGTGTTATGCCTTCAATTGAATCACCTATTGATATGTATTGTGACAATTCTGCTGCAATCATATTTGCCAATGAACCTGGAGTCATGAAGGGCACCAGACATTTTCTACGGAAGTATCACTATGTTCGGGAACAAGTCCAGGAAGGTGAAATAAATCTACTGAAAGTTCACACAGATGATAACTTAGCTGATCCGTTCACTAAGGCTTTAGCTAAAGACAAGCTTGTAGGACTTGCCAATGGAATTGGACTTCGTTTAGCTAATAGTTTCATGCATAACTGTGATTAGTATTTGGATAAAGGATATTGTAAAACATTTATTATTTTGATGAAATAAAGTTTGGATTATGTTTATTTTCATTTATAATATTGTTGTCCTATATTTGCATGTTTAATCCGTGAGTAACTAAGTTATTCTAAATGTCCATTGTCGATTAATGATATGGGAGTATCATTAAACTAAGACAAATCTGAGAGATGTGGTAGAATATACTTGAAAGTATATTGATGAGAATGCATACCAATTTCAGATGATATTCAATGAATTGAATATAGGACTTATCCCAACTACATAATTTACTTTGTGGATATTGTTATAAGCAAATTATGAATAGTTATCCTCAGACTTGAGATACCAGATAAGTGTCATGAATGTAGTGCATTTCTGTGGAGCAACTTAACGCTATACGTAACTGGTAGTCATAAGGGTTGTTTTCAGAAATGTTACAAAGTTTGTGGGTTATTCTTGTAGTCAAAATAGAATTTGTTCCTTCAAATTTATTTGGAGTTTAATACTGCTGGGCCCCTCGTAGGGTTGACAAGATGTTTGTGCGGCCGCACCCAAATCTCCCCTAAATTTGTTTAGATGATTCGGTAATCTTGGTCAATCACTTACAAACGAGAAACAGAATAGTTATATAAAGAATGACTTAATTTCATATCTTTATTTAACGTGGTATTAGAAACAAAAGGATAATAATAATGAGAAATCATTAAAAGGTTTTCCAGGAGCCTTGCTCGAGTTGTACTAGAGGCATCGAAGTGTTGCTAGACGCTAACCGAATGTGATCACTCTATTAAGATATATCCAAGTGGGAGTTGTTGGTTTTATGGATATAAATTAGTAGACGTGAGTTAGGATCGAACTCGAGACTATGGGATTGCACACTTTACGTATGAGAATTTAAAGTTAATAATTAAATATAAATGTTGTATTTATTTATTTATTAAACGAAATAACTAACGGACGTTAAGTAATTAATGTAATGGACTAACGGGTGTTAAAGGTATTTGGAAAAGGACTTAATTGCAAAGTTTGGAAGATTCCGGAACCCCTTGGTGAGGTTTAGAACCGATCGGCCTAAGGAATTAGGAAACAATCCACAACTTGTTCACCAAGTTTGCTTGGGTATATAAACAAGGCTAGGGGTCTTGTTTTTGCACCTCTTGTATTCATTAGCTAAACCTAAAATTGTTTTGTGTGTGTGTTTTGCTAAAACCGGTCGAACACCATTCATAGGTGTCGATCCACTCTTTTCCAAACATCAAGTTATTTGGTTTGATAAAAACTAGCGTTACTTTAATTCGGTTTAGTACGTGTGTACAAGAACATAGTAATAACATACTTTTGTTATTGTCTTGGATTGAATTACAAAACGGTAAGGGGTAATTCATATAATCCTAACTAAATCAAATTAGGGTTCATCCGTTACTAGTTTGTGGATTTGATTCTTGTTCGGCTAGAATCAAGAAAATGTACGCATATTCTTTTATGTTAATTAATTATTCGTTAATACATCCTATACGCTTCCGCAATATTACTTTGATGTTTTTGTGATTATTTATTTGAATGTCTTGATATATAATTCCAACAAGTCCATTAGGAGCTTTGTTATTGTTGTCTCGTAAAGAGTAGAGTTAAGGTCCGTACGATGTTGCGAATCGATACAAAACTTCTAGCTAGTATGTGACCCATTTTGAGTATACCAAATTAAACAATGCAACATTTGACATGTGTCGATTTAGATAAGTTTTTAGTTATATTCATGTTTACTAGTTAATTGGAGCTTCGGAGGTATAAGTGTATAACATGATTTGACCAAACTTAACATATCTATTTCCAACCGTCCTGTTCAATCTTTATGTTGCTTCGGAGGTATAACATGATCAGCAACGAAGTGGATGAAGTCCAAGGTGGTTTTGTGCGCGCTGCTACGTTTTGGCTCACTTTCTTGTTGTCTAGAAAGTGTTCAGATTAGTTTAAAGGACAAAAGTATCAGTAAGGTACATCATATAATTTGGTTGAACAATACATATGATTATATCGTATTTAATATTACACAAGATGGTGCAATGGAAATACGTCGTTTATATATTCAACAAGGATATCTTCCTAAGCTTATCTGACAATGAGCCTTTCCAAAAATAAATAAATACAAAATGCTTATCTAATAATGAAAGCAATGTTTATGATCACAATTCCATTGAAATATGATTCTATTCAGTCAACAAATGGCAATTCATGAGATAAGTCGACATAGAAACTACAGGAATACAAACGAATAATAAAATAAAATAAAAAGAAAAAAACAAAAAAAACAAAAAACAAAAAAAAACGTAATGTATAATTTGTTCTTTCAGTGATAGGAGTCTTTTGCCCGTTTGTCATTCAAGTATGGAGATCAAAAGCAGGAAGTGCACAGATGTGTTCTTAATATTTATGCTGATTTGCCTTCGGATATGCTCAAAAGCACAAGAAGATTCATCATACAAGGAGATCCCAGTGGGAGTGATTCTAGAGATGGGATCATGGGTCGGAAAGATTGTTCATAGCTGCATGACCATGGCACTATCTGACTTTTACACCTTTAACAACTACTACAAAACAAGGATAGTTCTCCACAATAGGGATACACATGGAGAACCACTGCATGCTCTATCCGAAGGTAAATAACTATTTCAGATTATATTTGATATATGCTTAAGACGATAAAATATCTCTTACAACTTCCAAGATATAAAGGGTCAAACTAAAGCAAAGTGATACTTGTCATATCTAATTGGAGAAAAAATAGAGAGCAAACTATAACTGAAACTAGAATCAGAACGGGTCTAGTGTGAATCCCAAACCGTAATGGTTTATCCTGTAGTGGCTGGTAAGACATTCTAAAAGTTAACCAGATACTAAACTTAAGATGTCGCAAATTTTATACGATTTTCTTGTTTTCTTGCCAGGTCTTGATCTATTGGAGAAGCAGAAAGTCCAAGCAATCATAGCTTCTGAGTCAGCAACCGAAGCAAAGTTTCTTGCAGTATTAGGAGACGAAGCTAGAGTACCTATTCTTTCTTTTTCACCAACTCCATCTTCCAACAAACATCCTTATTTCCTTCAAGTTTCACAAGATGAAACTACTCAATTTAAAGCCATTGCTGCAATGGCAGAATCGTTTAAATGGAAGAATGTTATTCTCATATTTGAGGACGCTGCAAATGAGATAGAAGTGGCAAGGCTTATGACTAATATCTTACAAGAGAAGAACATTTTTGTAACGTATATGAGCCTAATTTCAACCTCTTCCAGCAATGGACTAGTTCATGAAGAGCTTCACAAGCTTTCAGCTATGCAAACAAATGTATACATCATGCATGCTTGTCATTCTCTTGCATCCCGTGTTTTATCAAAAGCAAAATATTTTGGATTGATGGATGCGGGATACAAATGGATTATCACAAGTAAAACTATGGACTTTTTCAACTTCATGGATGGTGAAGTTGTTGAGTCTATGCAAGGTGTGGTGGGTTTTAGATCATATATTCCACAGTCAAGGCATCTTCAGAAATTCACATTGAAATGGAGAAAGGAACAGCATGCTATGGACCCTTTGATGGAGCTCAAGAAAATAAACCCTTACAGTGTCTGGGCATATGATGCAGTTTCTGCACTAGCAATGGCTATTGAGAGGACACAGACATCTAGCACACTTCCAAGGGATACATTTCTTATGGATCAGATGTTAAGAATCTCATTTCGTGGTTTGGCGGGTACTTTCCAACTTATGAATGGTAGGATGAGTACACAGGTCTTAGAAATAATAAACGTGATAGGTAACAGGGAGCGAAGGGTTGGGTTTTGGACAGAGGGTGTTGGTTTAACCAGAAAGATGGATGAGCTAAATTCAATTCCTGATATCATCTGGCCAGGAGGTATCTCAACTAATCCACATAGGATGTTACAAACGAGCAGAAAAACCCTCAGAATCGGCATTCCATTGAAATCCAGAAAATCGGAACTTTTTCAAGCGAGTTATGATAATCAAACTAATTCACTAATCGTTTCAGGTTTTTGTGAAGAAGTATTCCGGGCCGCCTTTAATGGATTAGGTCGCGATGTAGCCTTTGAATATATTCCATTTACGATTGGCAACGGTACTTACAATGACCTTATGGATCGAGTCCATAACAGGGTATGCATATTATATAAACCAGTATTCTTTGTCATCAATATATATTGGGAAAGAAATATAACTTATAATCTATTATTATCATTTGCATCAGGAATTTGATGCTGCAATTGGAGATATATCAATCACAGCTAATAGATCTAAATATGTTGACTTCACATTGCCATTTACAGATATTGGCCTTGCAACACTATCAAGAAACACCAAAACAAGCATTTGGATCTTTATGAAACCACTTAGTTCAGATCTTTGGATTGTATCTGCTTGTTTCTTTATTTTAACTGGCATTGTCGTTTGGATACTTGAACATCGGACAAATGAAGAATTTCAAGGTTCAACTGCAGAACAAATCGGGACAACCTTCTGGTTTGCCTTTTCAACACTTGTTTATGCTCATAGTAAGCTCCAGCACACTCTTTTAATTATCTTTTTTTTTTAAAAGCTAAACCATATTAAGATTAGGTTATGAAAATTTCAGGGGAGAAGCTGCAGAGTAATTTGTCAAGATTTGTAGTCATAGTGTGGTTGTTCATAGTGCTTGTGCTCGTTTCAAGTTACACTGCAACATTAAGTTCGCTATTAACTGTTGAACAAATTCAGTTAGCATCAAAGAGAGGGTCTATTGGATACCAGTATGGTTCCCAGGTACAGGGAGCCCTTAGGAACTTGAATTTTAAAGACGCCAGGTTGAAGTCATTATCTTCACCAGGAGAATATGCTGATGCTTTGACACGTGGCAGTAAAAACGGTGGTGTTGATGCCATTGTTGATGAAATTCCTTATATTAAGGAATTTCTTGCACAATATCCATCTGGCTACTCGATGACCGTATCTGAAACTATCTCCAATGGTTTTGGCTTTGTGAGTCTCTTCACTATACAATTCTTTAATATTAGCATTAACATGGGTAAGAGGTCAAAGCAGGCCAATCTTTTGAACGGGATGAGAACTATATTAGCTAATATAATAAGAAATCCAAGTCTATTTTCTTGATTAAATGCATTAGGAGGGTTTATGCATTAAACATACAATGTGGGTCACTTTTGACCCGCGCAACCACTTTGTTTAAGCTAATCTGTTTCTTTACCTTCAGTTTGACCCGCTAAAGATAGAATGTAACTGGAATTGACCCGTTCAATCTTAAATAGGTCGAAATTTGAGCTAATGTGTTTAAGTTAAATTTGTTTCCTTACCTTTAGTTTGTTGCATGTAACCGGCTTAAGTAAAATATGAAATTTTGACATTGTAGATAAAGTTTATCCTAGTCAAAGGTTAAATATAAAAATGTGCAGGCATTCCCGAAAGGTTCAACGTTGGCTGCTGAGATGTCAATTCAGATTGCCAAATTACGAGAAGACGGGACTTTAAAGTCATTGGAGGATAAGTGGTTTAATAAAAAATCAGATTCCGTGACTGCGCCCAAAATTTTAAACCTTGAAGGTTACCGTGGTCTATTTCTTATCAGTGGGGTTTCAATGGCATCTGCACTTTTCCTATACATGCTTTATTTTGTACATGAGAAGTGCATTTCCAGTACATCATGAGGTTTCTCATACCTAGATTCGCTAGTCTTGTTTAAAGAATATGGCCCAAATTCTAATAACAACGTTCACATATATCATGTATCAATTTGTATTTGTTGTACTGCTGTACTAGTTATCCCCTTCCTTTGTTGGCTTGCACATATGCACTCCGATCGTATCAGTATGATTAGCATAGGTTACTAACTTATGAGGATTTGGCAGCTATGAAGGAGAATACATAGAAAGCTCGTTCCTTTCTTGAAAGTCTAAAAAGTCATCAGGTGTTGACATGTGTCCCATCTAGTTTGTTTTGGGCGGAAGTATTGATGAATATTTGGATTTATTTATAAAACTTGTTTTAATGAATCACTAAATATTGCACATTTGTTACGTATTTCTAACAAATAAATTTTCTTTGAATATCAATCTAAGAGTCGAAAGCGCCTCGTTTGAAATAAATTTTCTTTGAATATCATATAACGATCACCTGATAAGTAGCCTCCGGCAAAAAAGTAACGATGAATCAACAGTAAGTTACTATTCATATGAATCAATTAATTCAGTATTTAATGACCGTACAGTATCTAGGGTTTGAATAGACCTGATGATAAACAGAGCAATAAAAGACGGTGTCGAAGTAATTTTTTGTGAGTTGTTGTAGTTATCTTTCAGCCTTAGGAATAAGCCTTCTAGATACCTGCTAAGATGAACGACGCGTTAGTCTCGCCCTGGGTGTTATCCCAGGACCCGACTCCGGCGTAAGAGTAAGTATGTGTTTTACCGAAAGGTATATTATAAGTATGTGTGTTAGGAAAAATGATACCTTATTCCCAAATACTGTATGCGTATTTATACTACCTGATGTCACTGTCTGGTCCCTGGGTCTGTCGTACTTCATGGGGCCGTTGTAGATGTCAGAGCTGACATTGTCCCTGACACTGTCCCTGGGGTCATGTCCGACATCTACGGGGATGAGACAAAGTGTATCCAGGCTAGATGCCAAAAGTACTGTCAGGTCAGCGTGTCCTTCGGACGGATGACCTATCATCGTACCCTTCGCATTGGACTGTTGTATTAGAGTGTCGGGCCCTTCGGCTAAGAGTATCGGGCCCTTCGGCGTTGGACCGAAGGGGCATATACGTCGTCATGTCCCCCCAGTATTATGTTACTTGTGTTTGACAAGTGACGTGATACTTAATATAGTTGTCCGCTAGTTTCATTCGGAGTGACTTTGCGGGTTCTGGCTTTATGGGCTTCGTTTTGGGTAATGGGCCCAAGCCCATTGGGTGAAAACGAGTTAAAATAATATATACCATTTTCCGTGGGATCGCGCCACGTGGCAGGTGGTATCTGTTGACGGTTCAGATTCGCCCCCTTCTGACACGACGCGACGTTTTGTGTCCCCACTTCCTTTGCCTATATAAGTTCTTTTACCTTCATTCAGTCATTTTCACTCTACTCATCTTTATTACTGTTTGTTTTCGAGTATTCCGGCGAGATTCAGGTGCGTCACTTTTCTTTTTATTTCGTTTCTGTTTGCGTTGCCTTCTCGATATTCTATGGCTTCGGGTTCAGAGCATCCGGCCTTCGGTTCAGATCCTTCGGCCCCCGATCTTGTTCCAAAGTCGGACATGCATATATACTCCTCCGTGCTTTCCAAAGGGGAGCTGGAAGGCCTTATTAATGATTATGGGATTCCTATGGATCTCCATCCCCGTTTACCTCCGATAGATTTTACTATGGATAAGCTGCCGAAGGATGCCATTGGGTTGTATGAGCAGTTCTTTACGTTTTCGGGAGTGCGAGTTCCGTTTTCTACCTTTCTTCTTAGGGTGATAAGGTATTTCAAGGTTCACATATCACAACTTGTGCCCATCGGGCTGAACAGGCTTGTTATGTTTGAGATATATTGTCGGAGCCTTGAGATAGAGCCGACCGTGAATCTATTTCGAGTTTTCTATAAGTTGAACAAACAGGGACACTGGTTCTCCTTCGCTAGTCGGACCGGTGGGAATTCTCCGGGGCGTATATTTAAGGAAACTTGTTCGAGTTTGAAGAATTGGAAAGACAATTTCTTTTTGATAGACCGGAGGGCAATTCCAGATGCAATGCCTTGGAGGCATCCGGATTCTAGTGTTTCAGATGATGCTCCTTCAGGAGGCTATTTGGACGCTGATGTAGCGAAGTTGTGTGAGGGAATTGTGGAGCTCAGGCCTATTCATTCGGGTCTTTTGTATGAAGTTGGGTTGACGAAGGTCTGGAAGCATTCTGGCTTTCGCCCGGAGTTTAAGGATATAGAGAAGAATGGTAACGCAAACATCTTTTCTTTTTTTTTCTTTTTTTCATTTTTTTTTGTACCCATGTTTTCCTACTTTGCGCAGTTATTACAATGTCGCGTTACTTGCGTTTGAGGTCCGACCATGGGTCAAGATTGGGGAAGGGTGCTCCTCTTGCCGAGGGGGCGGAGATACCACAGCATGTAACCCCACCTTTGGAAGCGGGAAAGCAGGTTCCTGAGCCTAGCCGGGTGCAGCAGATTGTGGAAAAGGCCGATCCGGCTGTCTTGAAAGCGAAGGAAAAGAAGAGGAAACAGCAGGAGAAGCGAACGACCGGGCCCTCGTCCCTGCTAAAAAGGAGAAGACCTAATACTCCTTCCGTCGATCTTTCGTCGAGCCCGGATAATTCTCAACGGACTCGGTCCGCGTCGCCCATAAATACAGTGATGCCCGAAGACGTTGCGGATTACACCGAGCAAAGAAGTGTGGGTGGCGGTGGGGGTGATCAGGATGCTGGTCCTCGTGGCTCGGAGGCCACTTCATTGGAGGATCCTCCCGTCGTTGCTGGGACCGCTCCTTATTCCTCCGGTCGAGGTATGCTTTTTAAGCTTGTGATGTATCTGACATTATCACATCATTTTTTCCTTCCCTCATCATTCATCTTTCTTATTAGCAGCTGGAACGAGTGAGACGGTGACGGGTGTTCATGGTGTCGCCCAGGCTAGCACCTTCGTCGGAGGTACCTTGCAACTGCTTTCCTTACTTCGGGGTTTTCTTCTTCCTAACTTTGTAAGTCTGCCTTCCTTTTGCAGGTGGGTTTGGCCGAATGGGTTCTGGAGAACCGTTCATTCCTGGCTGGAGTTTGCCTATCAACACCACCTTGAATGACGCTACACAGTGCCGGGATATGATGAGTAACCTAGCCCCTCCTTTTATTTTGGCGGAGCAAGAGGATTTGGCTGATGACAGGGCCTTGTATAGAGGATGGTTCGAGTTATGTCATGGGACTATGGCTATTACAGACGTGTTCAAGAGGTTCGAACGCTTGAATCATCATTATGCGGATCTCTACAAAGCTCACTCCACCTGCTGCAGCGTCGACTCTCAGCTCTCTGAAGCTCAAAACAACCTCCGGGCTCAAACGGAGGTCAATCAAAAACTTGCTCAAGACCATCAAGCCCTCCAAGCATCTCATAATGACTGCGGCCGGAAGGAAGAGGAGATGAGTTCTCGTCTGGCTGCTTTGGAGAGGGAGCTAAATGAATTAAAGATTAAGGATGACGAGCGGGATAAGAAGGTGGGATTGTTGGAAGAAGCTTTGAAGAGAAAGGCGGAGGAGCTGGACGAATCCGAGAAGGAAGCTGCGGTTTTAAGAGCTGATTTTGAGAAGCTTGCCGTGAGCGCTGGTCATGAGGAGATCATGAGGTTCAACTATGTGAAAGAGTTGATTCCGGCGGTCATTCGGCGCTTACATGGGAGCGATGAGTACCAGCAAGCTTGGGGGAGCGTCTTTAATGCCGCTATAGATTCTAGATATTTGGACGGTTTTAAGGTCGGTCGTAGTGATGAGGAGGTCGCGGGGATCCTTGCTAATCAGAAGGATTTTTACATGCAAGCAGTCAAGGGTTTTGTGACTGCCTATGATGAGATGTTCTTAAGGTCCTTTCCTTACGTTGAGAAGATCAAGCGATCTTATCACCTTCCCCTTGCAGACTTGATGAATATGCTTCCCGAAGGAACTGGAGCTACTCCTGGGGCTGGCACCTCCGAAGGATCTTAGTGTTGGAAGAAGTCGTTATTATTGGGCCTGCGTGCCTTAGCACTAATGTATTTGAACAATTTAGTTTGTCTTCGCATGTAATCTTGGATACTTTCTTTTAGTACTTTTGTGGTTGTATGCTATGTCGAACAATGTTTATCGTTATCTATGCTCAGGCAGGGTCGTTCGTATATACGGACCCTCATTTTTGGTGTGTATATTCTTGTGCATGTCTTGTGTTTTTCGTTAATGTCTTGGCACTTTTGACGTTAAATTATGCCCGTGAGCAAATGTGCTGCGGCCTTCCCTAATGACTTAGCATTTTTTGGGGTATTGTTTTCGCCTGGTGGTAAATATACCTGGTGGCTCATCCCTGGCGTCGTCACGACTCCGGGGTATCTGCGTGCCGTTTGGGAACATATGCCTCGGCTCATCCCTTAATGTCGTAGCATTATTCGGGGGTATGCAGTCGCCTACCGAATGGTATGTGGCCTTCCCTAGTGTCATTGCACTTACGGGGGTAAATTGATTTTAATTAGGGGTTTTTTGGATGCGCGGTCGGAGGTAGCTACTCTCCGCCGGTCCGTCCCTTAAACATGAGATATGATCACGGAAAATTTTCCTCCTCCGTCATAGGTAGGGGAATATATTGCTTACTGAAAGTGAAAATAAAGTAGTTCATGCCCGTAGGCTTACAATGCATATATTCTTTTTAAAGAAAACATTTCTTCAAATTCATGGCGTGCCACTTCCGGGGCACTTCTTCTTCATCCAAAGTTTCCAACTTGTATGATCCGTTGAGATTTGCTTCTTTGATCCGATAGGGCCCTTCCCACTTGGGTCCCAATTTGCCTTGATCTTCGGCTCTGCTGGCCTCGTTTTTTCGATACACGAACTCTCCTGGCTTGAAGGAAACCAGCCGTGCTTTCCGGTTGTAGTACTTTTCCAACTTCGTTTTGTATCGGGCCTCCATCACGGCGGCTTCTTCCCTCCGTTCCTGTAGCACGTCAAGGTTGAGACGGATATCCTCTTCATTTTGTTCTACGGTTCGATGGGAATCCTCCTCTTCGATCCCTTCCCTTATCCGCCTTACTCTATCCGTTGGCATGCCTATTTCTGCCGGAATGACCGCTTCGCTTCCATAGGTGAGGCTGAAGGGTGTTTCTCCATTACTAGTCTTGATGGATGTCCTGTGTGCCCAAAGGACATTCGGCAGCTCGTCCACCCATCCGGCTTTTGCACGCCCCAACCTTGTTTTGATTCCCTCCATCAAGCTCTTGTTGGCCCTTTCTACCAGTCCGTTGGCCTGTGGATGGGCCACGGCTGTATTAATCTGCTTGATGTTTAGTTTTTCGCACCAGCATTTGAAGGGGTTGTCTACGAATTGCTTAGCATTGTCTGTGACGATGACGGCGGGAAGACCGAAGCGGCACACTATGTTATCCCACACGAACTTCGTGACATCTTTCCCTGTGATCTTTGCCAGCGGTTTGGCTTATGTCCACTTGGTGAAATAGTCGATGGCGACTAAGAGGAACTTAACCTTTCCGGCTGCCGGTGGTAGAGGTCCCACTATGTCCATACCCCATTGGTAAAAGGGCCATGGAGCCATGATGGGTGTCAGCTTTGTTTTTGGGAGCTGCGGTACTGGGGAATGGATCTAGCAGGAGTCGCACTTGATTATTTCGTTTCTAGCATCCCGGTGCATTGTAGGCCAGTAGTATCCTTGCCGCATAGCCTTCGCCACGACCGAGCGGGGACCGGAATGCATCCCACAAGCTCCTATGTGAATCTCTCTTATAACGTAGTTTTCCTGTAGGGGGCCCACGCATCTCATCATGGGTACCAAATAGGCTTTCTTGTAGAGTATACCATCTTCTATAACATATTGGCTGATTTTCATCCTTAGGTTGCGGGCTTCATTAGGGTCTTCCGGCCAAATTCCTTCCTTGAGACACCGGATGATAGGGGTCATCCAGTTGTCTCCTTCTTCTTCAACGACATTATTAACCTCCTTGCTTTCCGTCGATCTTTCCCTTAGCACCTCCACTAGTACTTCCTTCGTCAAGTGGTCAAAAGCGACCGTGGCCAGTTTACTAAGGACATCTGCCTTTTGATTCTGACCCCTAGGGATGTTCCGGATGGTGAAGTTTTCAAAACTAGCTATGTACTCCTTTGCCTTTGCTAGGTACTTGATCATACTTTCGTGACTCGCCACATAATCCCCATTTATCTGATTAGCCACCAACTTAGAGTCCACCCGGACCTCAAGGCTACGAACTTGCATACTCTCCGCCATCCTTAACCCTGCCAGTAGGGCTTCGTATTCGGCTTCGTTATTAGTGCTGTCGAACTCAAGCCGGATGGCATAAGTGAACTCCATTCCCTCTGGATTGATTAGTACAAGACCCGCTCCGGAGCCTTTGTTATTGGATGCCCCGTCCGTATACAAGAGCCATTTCCCCTCCTCCTTCTTCTTCACTGCAGGCTGACTGAAGTACTTGTCGTTGTTTTCTCCGATGGGAGCTTCCGACAGGAAGTCCGCTAACACTTGACCTTTGATTGCGTTCCGGGGTTCGTAGGCTATGTTGTATGCACCCAGCTCCACCGAGTACTTAGCTAACTTCCCAGACGCTCCCGGCTTGTTGAGGATCTGCTTTATGGGTTGGTCTGTGATTACCTTTATACGGTATGCTTCAAAGTATCTCCGGAGCCTCCTTGACATGTGCAACAGACACAGTGCTAGTTTTTCGATCAGGGCGTAGTTCCTCTCGGCTTCGTTGAGTGTTCGACTTACATAACGGACTGGTAGTTGTCTTCCCTTTCTTTCTGTGAGGAGAACCGCGCTGACCGCTTCCTCCGCGGCCGCTAGATACACGTACAGTGTTTCTTTTGCCGTTGGTGTTGTTAGTGAGGGAAGATCTGTTATCAACTTTTTCATCTCCTCGAATGCCGATTCTGCCTCTTCCGTCCACCGGTATTCCTCCTTATTCTCCTTAGTGATGCTTTTGAGTGTTTCGAAAAACGGTAAGGATCTTTCAGCCGAACGAGCTAAGAAACGATTGAGTGCCGCCAACTTGCCGCTGAGACTCTGCATTTCTTTCAGGGTCCTTGGCGATTGCATGTCCATTATTGCCTTCGTCTTCTTTGGGTTTGCTCTAATTCCTTCTGAAGTTACCATATACCCTAGGAATTTTCCTTCCTCCATTCCGAAAGAGCATTTTTTAGGATTCAACTTCATGTTGATCTTCCGAAGGTTGTCGAATGTCTCCGCTATGTCCGCTAGCATTCCCTGTTCTTCCCTGCTCTTGATGACCATGTCGTCCACATATGCTTCAAGGTTCCTCCCTATCTGTGATTGGAAAGCGGAATCTATCATCCGTTGATAGGTGGCTCCAGCGTTCTTCAGGCCGAATGGCATCTTGGTGTAACAGTAGGTTCCTTGCTTAGTGTAGAACGCTGTTTTATCTTCGTCTTCCCTTGCCATTTGTACCTGGTGATACCCCTTGTAAGCATCCAAGAAACATTTGTATTTATACCCCATGACCGACTCGATCTTCCAGTCGATCTCCGGCAAGGGGTAATAATCTTTGGGACAGGCGAAATTGATGTTCTTGAAGTCAATACACATACGCCAGGTTCCGTCACATTTCTTCACCAGAACAGGGTTGGATATCCAAGTAGGGTACTTCACCGGCCTGACGATGCCGGCCTTGATCCATTCTTCTACTTCCTTGGTGACTGCCTGGCTTCGATCTGCCGCCAACATTCGGCGTTTTTGACATACCGGATCTATCGAAGGGTTGGCATTCAGAGTATGCTCAATTATCCCTCTGGGGACTCCTGTCATATCCGCCGGTTCCCATGCGAATATGTCGAGGTTCCTTTGTAACAACTCTTTGAGGCGTCGTTTGCCCTCAACGGATAGTGCCCCTCCTATCGTCACTGCTTGTTCGGGGAAGGCCGGGTTGATTGCCACTTCCTCTGTTAGACCCACTTCTCCTGTGCCTGTTTCTTCTTTATCTTGCTCCGGAACGATAGTCTGCGATCTTTCCAATCTCCTACATTCCGAAATGATGACGGAACGAGTGACCAACGTGGCAATTCCTCGAGGGGTTGGGAACTTCAACATGGAATGGACCGTAGAAGGTATGGCTCGTAGGATCTTCAATCCGGTCCTTCCTAAGATGACATTATATGGTGACGGCGCTCGAATAACTGTGAACTTCATCATGGCCTTCCTATATAACCCCTCATCTCCGAATGATACATCTAATTCGATTTTTCCCAGTGGGCGCGTCACCTGTCCGGCAAACCCCAGCAGATCGGTCTGCGTCTGCTTCATTCGAGCCCTTATCTCATGAGGCAGGTTGTTGAAGCAGTGTTCGAACATTACCTCCACCGAGGCTCCCTCATCTACAAAGACTCTCCTTACTAAGTACCCTTCCATCGTGGCTTCAACTATAAGAGGATCGTCCGACACGTCTCCGTCAGGGAGAGGAGGGAACGTTATAGGTACATTCATCCACCTTTCCTCTTGTTCCGCTGACTTCCTCTTCCTTCGTTCGGGCCAAGTTCGGATCATGTTGATGACTTTGTCTTTAGTTCCTGCGTCATTCCTTGGGGGTTCTCTCCTTCCCTTCTGCCTGAGATCCTTGATCAGGTGATTCAGTTTCCCTGACTCTAACGTTATCTCTAACTGTCTTTTGAGTTGATAGCAGTCATTCGTGTAGTGTCCTTCTTCTCCATGATAATCACAGTACTTATCTTGATTCTCCTTGCGTGGGGGATCACGCATTGGCTTTGGAGGAGGTAGACGCAGCTGGTGTTTAGTGGCTAAAATTTCTTTGGGTGGTTTTATAAGTGAATCTAAGGTTAGGCGGGGGTTGCCTCGGTTCAGGTGATCACCGCGATGGGGTGCATAAGGAGCCGACCTGTCACCGTGGCGGTTTGAACTTCCCCGATCTCTTCCTGAGTATGCATGTCGTCCTTCATTCTTCCTATCTCCTCCGTAGTAACTTCTGACGGCCCTTTCGTCTTTTCGGAAGGGCCCAGTTGAGGCTCTTCTGGTTGTATCATAGTGTTCCCCTCGAGGTAGTTCGGTGCTGGCAAAAGCTTCCTCCGACCTTACAAAGTCGTCGACCCTAATCATCATCTCCTCCACAGTCTTAGGGATCGTATCGGCGAACCGCTTGGCCAACTCGGGGCATTTGCATCCGTTCATGAACGAGGAGATCCTTATGATCTCTCGAGCTCCCTGTATGAATCCTGTCTCAGTGGTCCATCTTTCTTTGAACTCCGGAAGCGTTTCGTTAGCCTTTCTTACTATTTTGGCGATCTCTGTAGGGTCCTTGACACAAGCCTTGTGCAAGGAGAAACGAGCCTCGAACTGATCCTTGAAAGCTGCCCATTCATCTATGCTCCCCGGTGGGAGCCCATCGAACCATCCCCTGGCCTTTCCGTCAAACGTTTGTTGGAACATGCGACACCACACGGGCATTGGCCACTCTCCATGTCCCGCGGCTCCGGTAAATCTGTTGAGATGGTCTTGGGGATCCGTAGACCCATCGTACAGCTTGATGTGGGTGGGCATCTTGTGTTCCGGAGCGGAAAACTCGATGATTCGTCTACTGAATGGAGATTTCGAGACTTCCTTGAAAGGTTTCGCCAGGTCCTCGTCCTTCATTTTGTTCCCCGTAACTATTTCCTTCTTCTTATTCGTCGGCTCGCCTTTATCAAGAGTCGTTTCGTCTTCGAAGTCCAATCGTAGTGGCTCAACGGTGTCCCTCCGGCTATTGTGTTCTTTTATCATTGACTTAAGAGTAGTCACGTACCCTTCTAACTGCTCCCTCGTCAATGGTGTGGAACTTCCTCCTGAGGTTTCTGGTGGTGTCGAACCCGTCATCCTATAGCTCTAGTAGATTGAATGCGGGTCCCACGGATGGCGCCAATGTCGAAGTAATTTTTTGTGGGTTGTTGCAGTTATCTTTCAGCCTTAGGAATAAGCCTTCTAGATACCTGCTAAGATGAACGACGCGTTAGTCTCGCCCCGGGTGTTATCCCAGGACCCGACTCCGGCGTAAGAGTAAGTATGTGTTTTACCGAAAGGTATATTATAAGTATGTGTGTTAGGAAAAATGATACCTTATTCCCAAATACTGTATGCGTATTTATACTACCTGATGTCACTGTCTGGTCCCTGGGTCTGTCGTACTTCATGGGGCCGTCGTAGATGTCAGAGCTGACACTGTCCCTGACACTGTCCCTGGGGTCATGTCCGACATCTACGGGGATGAGACAAAGTGTATCCAGGCTAGATGCCAAAAGTACTGTCAGGTCAGCGTGTCCTTCGGACGGATGACCTATCATCGTACCCTTCGCCTTGGACTGTTGTATTAGAGTGTCGGGCCCTTCGGCTAAGAGTATCGGGCCCTTCGGCGTTGGACCGAAGGGGCATATACGTTGTCAGACGGCGCCACAACCGTCGCAGCGACGGTTAGCTTCGCCGGAACACCGTCGGCGGCTTCCTTTTCCGAAGTTGTTACACACACTCACACAGTGACTGTGTGTTTTTTAAAAACATTTGTTCATTTTGTACCTCTTTATTATGATACACATTGCACTTGTGCCCTCATTAAATATTAGTCGTGCTAATAAGGTCAATTTTTTTTAGAAACAAGTACGTGCTCGGGCTGGGACATAAGCCCGTGTTCGAAACTCAACACGAGGCGGATTCGGTGTGCACGAAGTCCTAGGCATTGTTCGTTTTTTCTTATCAAAAACTTTTTTCAGTTTTGTTTGCAAGTTGGAAAATGAAATGAAAGAAGCGGGTTTGTCTTTTTCTTTTATGTCTTGCAAGCGAGAGAATGAATTGAAAGATGTGTGTTTGTTTAGTTTTAGACATAAGCGTGAAAAATGACTATTTCCTCTTTAATTTTGTTGAATATTTTGTCTGCCTATCACTTCTTGTATGTTAATTACTTTAAATTCACCTCTTCTCTCGCAGACATCAAACATACGGAAAAACAAACACAACCCTCATTGCCATCAAGCATGTGGAGGCCGAGCCAATAAATGGGAATTAGGCTGAAGAAAGTCTTGTTTTATCGAGGTCAACTCAATATTATTGGTGTTGAGTGTTTAATTTATAGTAAGATTTTTGAGGTTCAAAAGGATATACATGAAATACCCTTTATTATACGAAACCGTGTATTTCAGCTTTTTTGAAATGTTTTGAGTCGTTTTGTATGTTAAACGGGTGTTTTTAGCCTACTACTTATGAACAACAAAGTACCAACTACTAACTTCTCCTTATATAACCAACTTTTTTCAAATTCTTATCATAAACTTAATCTAACTATGCCTTTGTCAGCTTTATGTTAATACATTGTTTAGCACTGCTAGTCATTTAAAAACACTCGCCCCCGAATAGCAAATGATACAATGACTATGAATCACATTGTTTAGCACTCCTATGAATCACAATGGATACAGGTGTTGGTATATGGTGGAATGGTAACGGAGGATATGATGAAACCACCCACACACATATGATATGAGGAAACCTTCACATTTGGGTATCCTCAATCCATTGTGGTAGGCCGCATAACCAACCAAACAACATTAATGACTTTCAAAGTTATAGACTAATACCTATATACCCCAACCAAACGGGCCCTTAATATATAGTACAATGGAAAAGAAAATCATAAAAAATACTCCCTCCGTCCCAATTTAAGTGTCCATAATGAATCTTTAGATGTCCCAAATTAAGTGTCCATAGAATATTCCAACCAATGAGATGAGACTTTAGTGAATGAAAATGATATTTGATTGGTGGAGAGTGTAGTTAGTGGAATTTTCTAAAACTTTGTGTATATTAATAGTGGCCACTTAATATGGGACGGAGGGAGTACGTAATAATTTCTGAATATATTATTAACCCTTATAATTAAGTCGAGATTTAAAGGGAACTTAGAGAGTTGTTTTTATTGGGCTTTTGGTGTCTATTGAGAATACTCGTGGTCAGGGTGTTGATCGGTTCGGTTATCGGGTTGTTTGGTTAGTTCAGTTCGGTTAATTCGATTAAATTTCTTTTTTAGGTCAACCCGAGAACCGAACCAAACCAAATTCAAATTCGGATTTTGGTTCGGTTCAGTTGAATTTTAATTCGGTTCGGTTCTTGGGTTGACCCGAATACCCCAAATTTCACTATTTTTTAAATAAAATTAATAATTACATAGATATTTAAGAAAAAAATATATTTCAAGTATAAAAAGTGTTTTATTATAGTATGATAACCTTTTAATAGTATTTATTTATATATAAATATACATAAAAATATATAAATATGTATATAAATATATAAAAACTATATATATTTATATGAATTCGGTTTTCGGTTCAAACTGTCAAACCTAGGGGTGTTCATCGGTTCGTTTATCGGGTTATTCGGTTTATTCGGTTCGGTTAGTTCGGTTAAAAAAAATTTCTGGGTATAACCGAAAACCGAACTGAACCAAAATTAAATTTGATTCAACCGAACCGAAAACCGAACCGAATAACCGAAAACCGAACCCCTATAACCGAAAACCGAACCGAATAACCCGAATTACATAACTTTAATTAATTTTTTATTTAATTATATATATTTTTAGCACAAAATATTTTTTTCAAGCTTAAATCATGTTATATTTATACTAAAAAAGAGTTTTAGTGATTTTTTTCCATATATATACATAGAAAAAATATATATTTTATATAAATTCGGTTTTCGGTTTTCATTGCCAAAACCATATCCAACCCGATAACCAAATATTTAGTTCGGTTCGGTTCGGTTTTGACCATTTCGGTTCGGTCACAAATTCGATTCAGTTATTTTCGGTTCGGTTCGGTTTCGATTTTCGGTTACTATGGATATTACCCAATCCGTGAACACCCCTAGTCAAACCCATATCCAACCCGAGAACCGAATTAGTAGTTCGGTTCGGTTCAGTTATTAGTTTGGTTCGGTTATTTTCGGTTCGGTTCGATTTCGGTTTTCGGTTTACTTGGTCTTTTCGGTTTTTTCGCTCGCCCCTAACCGGTGGTTGAAAATCCACAAATAAATGGGCCTATTTTTCATAAGCCCAAAAGACCCGAAGTTATCAAATACTAGTAACTAGGGGTGTTCATCGGTTCGGTTATCGGGTTATTCGGTTTATTCGGTTCGGTTAGTTCGGTTAATTTTTTTTCTGGGTATAACCGAAAACCGAACCGAACCGAAATTAAATTTAATTCAACCGAACCAAAAACCGAACCGAATAACTGAAAACCGAACCCCTATAACCGAAAACCGAACTGAATAACCCGAATTACATAATTTTAATTATTATTTTTATTTAATTATATATATTTTTAGCACAAAATATTTTTTTCAAGCTTAAATCATGTTATATTTATACTAAAAAAGAGTTTTAGTGATTTTTTTTCATATATATACATAGAAAAAATATATATTTTATATGATTTCGGTTTTCGGTTCGGTTTTCGGTTTTCGGTTTTCATTGCCAAAACCATATCCAACCCGATAACCAAATATTTAATTCGGTTCGGTTCGGTTTTAACCAATTCGGTTCGGTCACAAATTCGGTTCAGTTATTTTCGGTTCGGTTCGGTTTCAGTTTTCACTTACTGTGATATTACCCAATCCGTGAACACCCCTACTAGTAACTTTAACAGACATTTTCGGTTTTTTTTCATTTTACTGCACGCACACTCTCTTTCGGTTCCAAGAACATCATGGCAAAATCTTCACCATCCTTATCAGAACATATTTGAAAGAAGGAATTATGCTAGTAAATCTAAATCCACCCCTCCTGTTAAATGGCTCAAAAAATGGTACACTACTATCTTTTTTTCATAATGCACACCAACTGTTTGATTAAATGTCTTTACAAGAAATGCTCTTTGTGGGTGTTTGGGAAATGGGTTTGTTTGTTTTAATGCATTAGGTGGCTTTTGGAGAAAAAAAGGAGTATGTTTATAAGTGTGTATGTGTTTGGTTTTGCTCATTAGTTGGGGTGTTAGTTTCGGCTTACGGCTTATTTGGTTTTGGGCTTATGTTTCATAACCTCACTTTTTGTGCCTTATATAAGCTTATTATGACATAATAAACTTATATAGGCCTAAAAGTTTCAAAATAAGCGACAAAACGGTGAGCTTATGAAACATAAGCCCAAAACCAAATAAGCCATAAGCCGAAACAAACACCCCCTAAGGTAGACGCCAACCTTCCTAAAAAAAGGAGGACTTAACCCGATTTCTCTTTGTGAATTATTATTGACAAGAAATGAATTTTGTGGGTGTTTGGGAAATGGGTTTGTTTGTTTTAATTGGCTTAGCTAATTCATGTGTTTTTATAATAGAAAGATGAGTAGTTATAACTTATAAGTACAAACACCAAGGTAGCTTAGTGGTCTCGGGTTAAAATGTCACTAGTACACTTCT
Organism: Chrysanthemum seticuspe; assembly: GCA_019973895.1. NCBI lineage: Eukaryota > Viridiplantae > Streptophyta > Magnoliopsida > Asterales > Asteraceae > Chrysanthemum > Chrysanthemum seticuspe. The sequence goes on from BPTQ01000009.1 coordinate 32,946,659, forward strand.
TGGCCAGGGAAAGGGTCGGAAACGGTCACGAGGGATACCCTGGTTAGGCCGTGTATCTGAGTATAGTTATAAGGGGGTGTTCGGGTTAGCTCATCAGTTGTTAAGTCGGCTTATTTGTCTACTATTGTGTTTTAAGAATGCGATAAAGTGATCAAATACTTGTTAATAAGTGGTTATCCACTTGTTGAAGAGTCAAAGGGTTTTTCTGGAAAATGCATAAGCTCTTATTAATAAGCTACACCTATCATTGCCTAGTGTTTATGCTTATAATGCTTATTTTAAGGTGAAATAAGTTGTTTTGAGGGGGTGTTTGGGTTAGCTAATCTAAAAAAGGTCATGCGAATTAGGTGATGTGGTAAATAAGCACCTTCGCAGAGGCTACCGAAAATAGGTTATTTGTATTTGGATCTCAGCGTATTGTATTTTGAGAAGGTAATAAGCCAATAATTTCCTAATATATGTTTACCCAATAAGGAGTTTGAGTCGCTTAAAATGGATCCAAAGTTACAAGTTTTCCTTGATAGTGAAATAAGGTGTTTTCAAATTTACAAGTTTTCATTGAAAATAATTTTTCTGGTGAGGAAATGAAAAAGAAAAATGGCAGAGTACAAAAACAAACAGACATAAATTTAAATTTCTTTATATTCTTTTGAAACTAACACACTTGCATCTTACAATCTCAGAACTCACAATGGAACAACAACCACAAGTCATACATGCTCAAGTGTACCCTGGTGAGACTAACTCAATTTTTGACACTGCAACCACACGAGTCGAAGAAGGGAACGAAATCATCGTTGAAATTCTCAGAAGACATCCCATCAAAACCGCTCTTACAGAAACGACATCAGTACCACAAGTATACATCTGCCAACTTTGGAACACCATCAAACACGACTCTCCAACCAACTCACTACGATGTGTTCCTAGATATAATATTAGACCTAATCTAAGAGCTTACAACGATCTTCACATGTGGTATCAGAGCCTGGGGCTCGTGATATCTAGGGATTCACAAGGTTTCTTGGCGAAAAAGGAAGAAGAAAATCGAATTTTAACAATTTTCGTAATACTTCTGCAGCACTGTTTTCAAGAGGGCATAACTTTTTATTGAACCGTTGTATCGGGCTGAAATTTTGACTGAAGCTTCTTGGTATATCTATCTTTAATCTCACCGAAGGGATTGTCAATCTGAGCTCTCAATCAAAAGTTATAAGCTGTCGAAGTCTGCTGCTGATTTTTCGTAAAGCTACTACAACACTGTTTTGTAACGATCATAACTTTTTCGTTAACTGTTGGATCGTAATGAAATTTTGGGTGGATGTTCTCTATATATCAATCTAACTTTCCACCAGAGGGATCTTCCATCTGAGCTTTTATGTGAAAGTACTGCTGAAAGTACTGCTGTGTATTTTCAAAGTACTATTGTGAGTTATTGGTCCCTTATAAGCAAAGTACTGCTTGGACGCGAAAGTACTGCTTGGAATTCGAAAGTACTGCTGATTTATGCAAAGTACTGCTGCTCATTATTTTTCAACGTACTGCTGTCCATATTCGTTAAAGTACTGCTGATGCTGCACGTTTAGATGAAAGTACTGCTGCAACGTACTGTTCAAAGTACTGCTTATGTTCAAAGTACTGTTTGTTTTTAAAGTACTGTTGTTTGACAAAAGTACTGCTCAAGGTTTTTACATGGCGAAATTTATTTGGATTGGCAGTATAATAGTTTATTACGAGGAGATTTGGAATTAAGGGGAAGTCGAGCATGATTATTGTTATGGTTTTTGGACGATACACACACAGGTTATTGTTCACACACAAGGAGTTTGGTAATTTGTTCTTAAAAGGATTCAAAAAGGCTCGTATTTGATTCTTATGGATTAATTGATTACGAAGAAGGTTGAATATCATTTAGTTAATGTTGTAGTTGAGTTTCACAGGTTTGTGTTCTTATCATATAACTTGATAAATCTAGCAATGTGTGATTTTTCTTATGATGCTCTATACACACATTGGCTATCACTTAAAGGAGTTACATTGTAGTGCTCAGTGTCTCATACTAGTTGAGGATTTTGTCAAGGGATTGCGGTCTACTTATATTTGGTGATTCGTATAAGTATGGAGTTCCGTGGATAGTACAAGATTTAAGACACAAGTTTGGGAAATTCTACTTCTTCATCAAATTCGTTATACTCGGTTTTCTTCACAAGTGATCATTACAAAGAGCTTACAGATTTGAAGAATCATTTGATGTACATGCACCACTCAAGGGGAAGTGTTTGATTTTTACTACGGTTGATCATTATTACTATTGCTAGTTGGTGTTTTCTACTGTTTTGGATCCATTTATCTTATGATGCGTAATGGTGGGTGATTTGAAGCATTGGAAGTCTTAGATTGGAAGTATGATATTGGTTCGTGGTAGTCAAGAACTCAAGATCATTATTTGCATACGTTCCCTATTTGGATAATAACAAAAAGGGGAAGAGATGTTTGAGTGGCATTGCATGGATTAAGGGGAAGACAAGAATGTTTCATTCATGGTGAGATTTAATTATCTCAACTTCTGCTACTTCGTCTAGGGAAGTTCGTACAAAATCGTGTTTGTTTTGTCATCATCAAATAGGGGAAGATTGTTGGGTCTATTATAGATTTGATGATACAAAACAAGAAGAATGAAACATGAAGGACTAAAAGTAACAAGAAGGGAAACTACAAAAAGATGAAGGATTTGGAAGATTCTAGAAGATATGCTTAAAAGAATATTTAGTTTCCTAATTGTATTATGATTTCTCTTGTAAACCCTAGATGTCTCTACTATATAAAGAGACATAGGGTCATTAGTTTAGTACGTACGTACAAGATGTAAACCTAAAAGGTGTGTGTGTGAGAACCTAGGCGTAGGGATTTGGGAAAACGCCTAGGGTTTAGTGGTTTAGTTAGTTAGTGTTAGATCAAGTTTTTGATCTTTATTATAGTTAGTTAGTTAGTTTATGATAATGAAAAACCTTGTTCATAATAATATTGATTCTATGTTTGAATATTCCGCCTTTATTATTATGTGTTCCTAGATATAATATTAGACCTAGTCTAAGAGCTTACAACGATCTTCACATTACATGATTAGTCCCTGGATTTTCAAAATTAACATTTCTAGTCCTTCAAATACTACATGGTTTCATTTAAAGTCCAAAATCCATGTTATTACTACACCTAGCCCAAACCCACGGCCCAAGCTAAACTTTACCCGGTCCAAATCCTTAACCCGGTCAAAACAAAAAAAACGAAATACATTAAAAAAATCCAAACGCGCCTAAATTTTACCCCCAATAGTACCCATCACATGAACCCTAGATACTCATTTAATTAATTCACCAATTCAAATTCAAATTCCTCTCAAATTCGTACGAAATTCTGACATGTGACTGACACACGGATGCCACGCTGACAATCCGTGTGTCATATCACAACATTCCTTGCCTCTGATTGGCTGCACTTACGTGGAGAGTTTAATTCTATGGATGAGATTGATACATGATTGATGGGACTTAATCCAAGGGTTGATAAGAGCCAAGAGAAAGCACAAAATTCATCTTCTGGATCCTTCCAAGGCATGAGCTCAAGTATAAATAGCCCCTTCATTCACGAATTGTATACACCTTTCAATTTTCAGTAGCTTTGTAATAGTTTTAAGTTCATTTTAATGTTTTCAGTAGAATTATAATCTCAGCTTTTGTAATCTCTTTGTGTATTCACATTTTCAGATTAATAGAATTTTACTTGATTACTTAAATCATTGTTTATCTCTTATATAACTCTTAAATTTGCTTATTAGACTTATTCTTATTCATCATTCCTTATTACAAAAATGTTTTAGTAGTTTTAATCTTAAACAAAAAAATAACAGAAAAAAAAATCAGAAAATAATTGAAAAATATAAAAAATATTTCAATTCTTCTCATAAGCTTCCATTAAGTTTAGCTACTGTTTACATAAGCTCATATAAGCTTTATATAGCTTGTAGTGAGTTTATTTCTGCTTTCAATCCATTACATAATCAAATCATTATCTCAGTCAACAAAAGTCACGGTTGCAGAATTGATCCAGATTTGCTGATATGGAGTTGGATTTGGGTTGATTTAGTATAATTTGGGGTTGAAATCAGTAGGTTAGTGGTTACTTGTGTTGTATGGCAAGCCATTGTGGCTAGGACGGCTGTAAGTACTAATCATTTAAATGCTATCTCAATTCTGTTAACCTGCATAATCTAGTGATATTGAATTGAATAAGTTTGATTGTTATAATCTGTTCATTTTAGATCTTATTTGAGTATTAGTATTTGTGTTATGAATTGTGTTGGTCAGATTTAGGTTTTGCTTAGTTTTATTTGAAGATTAGATTATTAAAGGGTGTTTGGATCTGCTTGTCTTAGTCAGTTTTAGGCTTGGATTGTGCTTAATAATAGTTGATTAGGTCTCATATAGGTCAGTTACAGTAATTTTAGTATAAGTTTGCATCTGCATACCATAATAGTCAAAATCACTTTGAAACTGCTCTAATTCCAATCTCTGCTTGAATCAGTACACCATAACTTGCATATAGGTTTAGAAGTAGTAACTCTAGCTTATTTCAGTCATATTTTGTCTTAAAACATCAGTTTCATTCCATTTCATAAGCTCATAAGTTCAATAAAGTCAAAATTCCAATTCTGTTTGAAATAGCCAAAAAGTGAAAATTGCAGTTTTTACAAAACTTTGTTGGTTTTTCACAGGTTCATTTTTAGTCCAAATCTATTGAGTTTTTGGGATAAGTATCTTCAACTGGTCAAGTTTTGAGAAACCATTTTTGTAGAATTTTTGTGATTTTTTATAAGCTCCAAATAAGCTCCTCAAGTAGCTCAGTTTTGCCCTGTGTACACTCAGCCTATGCATAGTTGTGCACAGGTTGTTTGCAGAAGCTTCACAAGCTTCATGCTAGCTTGTTATTAGTTGAAACTTGGTCTGTTTAATCTCTGGTTGGTGGTCTATAGATCCCAACTTCTGGATTTCATTTTGGCTTTGTGGATAAGCTCTTGCATTAGCTGAAAGATAGGGGTTAGGACTGTTTAAGTTCACTTGATCAATCATACCAAATCAGTGTAGTTTGCTTCTCATAGGTTTAGATTAGTTAATATAGATTGATTTTAAGTATTTTTAGCATACTTTAGCTGTTGTGATCATTTGGGGAACTTTTGAGGCTTCTAGCTTATTTTTAAGTGCTTACTTATAAGCAGTTTTATCTCAGACCCTTATTCGTGCACACTAGCATTAGTTTTCTTATTTTTCATAGATTTACAATATTATTTTAGAATTTTCCTGAATTTTTCATAATTTTCCTCCACTGTTTACTATGT